>OX336892.1:1732500-1942500 GCA_946959425.1 Argyrosomus regius | reverse complement strand
GTGGGATGTGTTTCAAGTAGGTAAACATGGCTGCCAACCACTGACCCACCTGCAGACACACAGTGCTACAAAGTAAATGGACTGTACTTATATAGCGCCTTTCTAGTCTTCTGACCACTCAAAGCTTTTTTACACTACATATCTCATTCACCCATTCACACACATTCATACACTGATGGCACAGCCTTTGGGAGCAATTTGGGGTTCAGTATCTTGCCCAAGGACACTTCAACATGCAGACTGGAGGAGCTGGGGATCGAACCGCAGATCATCTGATTGGTTGCAGGATCAGCTTCAGGACTGTGGATACTTACTATAAAGCAAAAGATGTTAACATGAACTGGAACTGGAACTAAGTACTCTAGTATAAATATTTTGTTATCTTCTTATGTTACTATGAAAGATAGATATATATAGATATGAAGATCAGAGAATGTTGGCATCCTTCTGTTTCCTTCCTTCAGATGGTGCAGCAGAAAAGTAGGTGGGTCTGTTGTGGAAGCCTCACCTGTGCCAGCGGTCCCTCTCTGTTTATCAGTCTGTTGGACACATAGTCGATCAGCCAGTCCCCTTGTCTGAGGTTAGCACACAGAGGATGGCCCAGGTCATTGTTGGGACGGATGTCGGCCAACACTGACATCAGACCTGCAGTCACACAACAACTCCACTTACAGTCCTGTCAGCAACATCAAATATGAGCACCAAGATGACAACAAGCCTGTCAAAAGGTTTGGTCAGACTTCAGCTGGTGTCAAACTGCTTTTATGAATGGAATGTTGCCGTGCCTCATGTAAGATATAAGATGCATTATCAGCTATAGTCGAGCAGTAGTACTATACAAACAGTCACAGAGGATCTGTGTGTGACCCAGTGTGCTGCAAAGAAGAGGAAACACTCCACACGATCCATTGAGTACAATAAAAAGCCTGTGGTATCGCATGGACTCACACCAATGTGTTTCTGCTCAACGCTTTCATTTAGCTGTAATGTGTTAGCAGGCTCATTATGGTTAAGATACCTTATGAGTGTGTGTGTGTGTGTGTGTGTGTGTGTGTGTGTGTGTGTGTGTGTGTGTGTGTGAGAGAGAGAGAGAGAGTGTGTGTGTGTACTGTTGGAGGTAGCTAGCTCATTTTAGTGATCTGTTATGTGACGGCTCTTTACACCAAAGCTACAAAGTCACTCTCATTTTTCTGTCTTGTCTTTACCACTTGCTCATTAGTGGTACACTGTGTATGCTTAATGAACTACAAACATGCACATGTAACTGCTCTGCCATGTAACTACCTTGTAGTCCAGCATATTTGAGAGTCTCCCACCCGGGGATACTGTAACAGCCACCACCATCTTCTTGTTCTTCTGAGTTGCAGCGGAACAGCAGCACATTCAGGTCTGCTAACGTCAGCGTCGACATCAGCCTGTGTAAATATTTTACAGACATGTAGCTCAGAGAACAATGGCCTCTATGATCTTTATACTGCCGCTTAGTGAACCATCCTGCAGAACTATTACTTTGTTTTACCAAATGTGAAACTGAACACGGCTCATCTGTGTACACCCAATCTACAGGTTGTTTTACAGCTACGCTCCACACATTCCACCAACTGCATGTGTACTAGGTGTCTTATTTTCTTTTTTTAGAAACATTTACCTGCAATTCTTCTTCTTTCTTCCTGACAGGTTCCAATAACATTGTCAGGCTCATGATGGACAGTTTAATAAAAAAATAAATTAAATAAAATCGATACTAGACCAGAGATTGCCTCGAGCAGAGACGAGGAGGGCTACAGAGGTCTTGTTTCACAGAGGAGAAGAGTGTTTACATCGTCTGTTTGTCTCTGTCACTCCAGACTACACATAAACCACAGAGCTGCAGGGTCACATCAGATGACCAAACTAAGTTTTCATATCATGTCAACACATCTGTCCATTTACACAGCAGATAGGAAACTCTTCAGTCCAACTCTTCTGACATTTGCAGGTGGATTTAGATTTTTTAGATGGGACTCTAGATGGGAAACAACAAAACAGGAGGATGCTGGGAGAAGACTTTGAAATACAGGAGAAAGGCTTTATACAGATTACTTCATATGCAGTAATACCTTACAACACTTGTTAACATAATGTGACGTGTAAAATCGTGTCCGCCCCCTAAAGTTGACTAACTCTTCAGAGTAATTTCATTTTTGAGGGATGGTGAAGTCTCTACAGGTAAATCACAAGTTTACAACTTTATTATTTTTATTGTGACCAACGTAAACAAAAGTAATGTCTCATCAGGGCAGGGGTGATGTGTATACTCACTGTGCCAGGGGGTTCTGCAGTGCATCTGGTGAGTTTTCCTCTGCTACACTGCCTCTCCTGTACTTTGGGCTGAACTGGGACAGATAATACCTCAGCACCCCCACCAACCTCTGGGCCTTGGGGTCTAAACTAACCCTGTGAGAAGGAGAGAGAGTGAGAGAAAACTTTGTGACTAACAACTGACAAAAATGTGTGATGCTAATAAATTAGCTTTAAGCAAACCATGGAAATATACCATTAAATGATGATGTAAATTGTACTGGTTTGATAGTTGTGCTGAAGGTCTGTGCTGGTCTGTGTGTGTGTGTGGATTACCTGAAGGCGATAACACTGCCAGGCGTCAGCTTCTGAAAGGTGATTTCCTGCACAAACTCTGATCGACCTTTAGAAGTCACTCCAGCTTGCTTCACCAACGTACTCTCCTTTAACTACATATACATATTTTGATCATGTTATTAATATTTATTAATAACTTGTTTAATAATAATATTTATTCCATTCATACAGAGAAAAACAATGACACCAATATTTACCGGTATATGTTCTTTGATTTCCACAGTGTATTCTGGCATGCCGTTGATGTACTTGTCATCCTGCGTATAACTCCCAGCATTCCTTTCCACTGTCCTTGCCTCCAGTATCACTTCCTCTATCTTCCCTTGAAACAGAGAGACAGACAGAAATATTCTCAGCATTAGAAGCCTGGTTCTTTGACATAATCTTCATATAGTGTGAAAAAGAATACTACAAAGATACCACATACCAGGTATGAACATGGGTGGCACGTTGGTGTTGTACTGGTGGGTTTTGGGGTTCCAGAAGGCTGTCCGGCACACTGAAACCACAGACTGGTGTGTGCTGGGACAGTGGCGAGTAACTGCAACCATATCTGCATCGACTTGATCTACATACACCTGGAGAGGAAGACCATTTGAGATTAGACGTGGACAAGCTGTTCACTGACAAGCGATCTTTAGGAAAGGAAGCCCTTCTTATTTTAAAAACAGAAGGATGAGATCAAACTACTTTTAGTGTGAGCTCACACACACACATACACAAACTACATCATGCTACCTGTATGAATCCCTGGGCAGCCAGTTCCTGGTGCAGCTTGTTGAGTGCCAGTTTCCCAGCTACAATGCCACTCTGGAATCCAACCTCACCAGTGGACGTGGGGGCTGCTGAGGGGTTCCACTTGGGGTAAAAACGCTCCTCCTTCACCACAGAGATCTACACACACACACACACACAAACACACACACACACACACACACACACACACACACACGCACACACACACACACACACACACACACACACACACATACAGACACAAGCTATATACGTATATCGTGTAAATTATACCCTACTCATTTGTCATAAGTGTTACTCATTCAGTTCAAATAGATTTCAGTTTTAGAAAAGACATTTTCACTGAGCAGAAAATAATGGCGTGAAAAAATCCAAACCTAAAGATGGACATTCTAAGTTAAAGTGTAAGTGTAAATAACCTGATGAGGCACTAATTCATCGTATCCTCTGGTGGATCCAGTAGCACAGCAGGCCATAGAGACTATAGCAGAGCTGGGGAGGGAGTCCAGTGCTGAACGCAGCTGTTTGACAAAGAGAGGCAGCAGTCATGAGCTGACATGTGGATAGTTTAACCTATTGGTCAAATTTGGTCAGCAGCATGAGGACTTCAGTAGTTGGTATTTTATAAATCGCAGAAAGTGTGTGAATTGAATTAGATGAGTAAAAGCCACAAACATACAGTTGCTGTTTTTTGAGGTAAAATTCAAAGATTATAAATACTAACAGAAATGGTTTACAGCATCTTCTGTCTATGAACACCACCCTAACCTGACCATGACAGAGACCCACCTGTATGGGACACTCGTTGTCGTGGGTTACATCCAGGAACATGGCGTGGGCGATGGAGGGCATCAGTGGACGGAGACTCGGCTGAACAAAAGCTCCGACTGGCTCGCCTCCGTAACGGTAGACCAATCTGCCTTCTTCATGGCTGTCGCCAGCTGACATGGCCTCTGTGGACAGGAGACGTTCGTGAGAGAGGGGGCAGTTATCACAACACAATCAGTACTGCTGCAGCACTGTGGGTTCACACATTCAAGCTGGGCCACATTCCAATCTGGCCATGCAGGTGTTCTGCCTCTGAGAGCTGCTGGGACAGCACAAGCTGCAGTAAATACTGCGTATGATATAATAGTGTAGGATTATGTCGGGGCCGAACCAATCTAATTCTGTTCCACTGTGTAGGCCTGTATTTGTATTTGGGGATTGTGTTGAAATATACAGACAGGTGACAAACTAAAGGAAAAAAAAAACTTCCATACAGGTCACAGGACTCACTGAATGATTGGAGGACTGGTTTGAGGTCACAGCAGTCTTTTGCTCATAGTGTGCATGACATTACACCTGTCATGGACATAAAGGAGTCTTTATGAGTGTTTACGACTGTTTTCAAGTGTCATTCGGTCAATTATGTCAGTTTTAATGCAAAGTTGACACTGTTTGATATACAGTTGATGATACATGACAAAGCTTATTATGACAATTTGACATTGACCAAGACAAAAGTGACCAAACATAACCTGCCATAATCATGTCAAACTGTCATAAACATGCCATAGCAGGTCTAATTATCAAACTTAAAGAAACTATTCAGCTTTATGTGTTAACATTATATTAAACTATCATATGTTGTTGGTTTTGACCAATGGCAGTATATAGAATATCCGTAATAATGACACCTGGTTGCCCAAACAAGCCATCTGTAACAGCATCCACCTGTCAGTCAGTGTCCACGCTGTTAATTCTGCATGAAGTCTTAATATAATTTGAACAGGTGAGTTGTATATAAATTCACCCTCAGTACAGTTGTCATCAACGGGGAAATTAGCTATAGAGACCAAAACTGTTTTTTGTACCAGGCTGTAAACATGTTTATTTCTGCTGTGAAGTTGGACATTTTAACATGGGGACTTATGGAGACTGACTCACTTCTGGAGCCAGCCTCAAGTGGACGTTTAAGGAACTGCAGTTGTTTTTGGCACTTTGGTATAGGCTTCACTTCACAGCCACAGAGGCTGCTGCTTGGTTTTGACATGGTCTGCCATGAGACTGTTATAACTGTGTTATGAAAAATTCCCTTCACCTCGACTCAAGCGGCACTGTTTAGACTGACTATAAAGATGTCATTAAATGTTATGAGGCTAGTTTGATGACAGAACACGGTACTGAGGTGATTTACAGAGTTTCCTGATGGACAGATAGTGGAAAGTAACACTGAGGTGAGTTTCCAATCTAATTATTATTATCATTATTATTACTATTTATTACCCGCATTTCTTAGGTAGTCACTGTGTTTTGCTTACTTTTAGTGTGTGCTGTTGTACTTCATGTATTTGTGTCTGTTACTGCTGTGTGATGATGTGTGCCTTCTCTGTGATGTACATCGCTGTGAAAAATCATGCAATTGTAGATAAGTAGAACATGCACAAGCAACATAAATACCTACCTCGTTGAATGTACTGTATATTCATATTCAATTCAACTTATTTGTCTCATATAATCATAAAAGAACAACTATAGTGGAATGTATTTCTGTGACACTAAATGCTAAATGCTAACTAAATGGTAATAACTACAACAACAATAGTTGATAATAGTTAATAAGTGATAATAATAGTATAATAACAATGACAATAGCAATAATGACAAAAATAACAACCATAACAATCAGAAATAAATAAACAGTGTCCTAGAACTATTGTATGTAGTGTGTGTGCATTTTGAACATATACATGACTGTACCTCGTATGAGCGATGTGATCCCTAGCTTGGTTACGAAGATATTATCCATCTCCTCGCTGCCGGTGAACAGTTCAGCCACCACATACAGGTTAGGACAAAGTGTTCTGGCCACGTCCAGCATGAACTGGTTAAGCACAGCAAGGCAACACACCCAAACCAATGCAGACAGGACAAGAGGTCATGATGGATGAGGGGGGAAAGAGGAGGATGGGAAATAGATAGAGAAGGAGGAGGAGTTCATGTAAAGATGATACAGCCAGTTAGTGATAACAGGCCTCAAAGTAACCGCAACATGCAGTCATACAGTCCATGAACACAGAGAATGAGAGTAAAGAGGGGGATGTTTAGGTATGAAGAAGAAGAATGCAGAAGAATGCAGTGAAAGGAGAAGAAAGAAACAAAAACACAAAGTTAGTTCATGCACAAGAGATGTACCTCTTACAAGACTGCTAATTCCCAGCCGGTTAACAAACACATTGTCAATGAGCTCGCTGCCCGTAAACAGTTCAGCTATCACATACAGATTGTGTCTGACCGACCTGGCTGCATCTAACATGGCCTGGACAAGACAATACATGAGTGTTACAGACAGGGAGAGAAGAGGAGTCTGCTGTTAGGTTACACTGATACACAGTATGCTTTACACACACATGAAGACATAAGACCAGGCTGCAATGAAATTACATTTTCTTTTCACACTATTTATGTTTATTTTGACTATTTCTTCTCACATTAATCCTAAATATGGACTCTATACCAGCCAGTGTCCTCTCTGTGCTTATGCCTAAATTCACTCCTGGCATGAGCATGTCTGTCAGTTGCTGCACGTACTGTTTCCTGTAGGTCTGTCATAAGAATGTGGCCATAGTGAGCAACAGTGTGGTTTTTTTTTTCAGAAAGCTCTTTAACATGTTACACCATGAGGTGTAGGAAATCTACAAATGTTACATCAACTTAAGACAGTTGCACAGTACATTTACCATGGAGTTGGTTATTAACAATGTGTATCTTCACCTTATATTCTATAACAGAAATACCTGCATGATGGAACAACCAGTCTACAATAAATACAACCCCAGATGTTCAATGTTTCTTGAAACTGGAGTTGTGTTGACACTGCTTTATGGACATTTTTGAGGCTGCACTTTGTTACATTGTGCATAGGCCTGCATTCGATTGAAACTTGGTGGTGTTCATATACAAAGCCAGCTCGCAAGTGCCTTGGTCCTGACCGCATCACTGTTGTGTCAATAATGACGTTAATTAACAACCTTTCTGACAATGTATGAGCAATTATTAATGAAATTAAGTTTAACGAAGGTGGCATTTATTATATGGATTGTATTGCAACACATTCTCTCGTTGCTCAGTGTATTTAAGCACAAGCATATTAATATATGACAATACCTCAGCTACATGTAATGGTGTAGAGTGGCAGTTGTCCAGTCTGACTCCCTGGAAATATTTGGCTGTGATTTCTGTGTATTTCCTCATGTGGGCCCACAGGTACGGGCAGTCCTCGGGCCCATTGCCATAGCGGAGTTTAACACTGTCACCCCAGCATATCAGCTCTCGACGAAGGTACACGTTGGAGCCTATAAGTAGCACAGACACAGTGAGTCACAATTTTATCAGTGCAGACAGTTCAAGATATAACCTTAAAATAGTGTAAAATAGTGTATGCTGCATACAGGTGACGTCAAATCAAATCAAATCAAATCAATTCAAATTTTATTTGTATAGCCCAAATTCACAAAACACATTTAGCCTCTGAGGGCTTTACAATCTGTACAGGGAGTGACACCCTCTGTCCTTAGACCCTCGGTTCGAGTGAGGAAAAACTTGCCCACAAAAAACCCTTTTAACAGGGAAGAAAGTGGAAGAAACCTCAGGAAGAGCCACAGAGGAGGGATCCCTCTCCCAGGACGGACAGACGTGCAACAGATGTCACGTGTACAGAACAAATCAACACAAACATATTGTACAATTACAATGAATGATAAAATGACAATGAATTACAATGAATGATAAAATGATTACAGTAGCAGTGGAACCTGTGATAGAGATAGAGAGACACAGATGCACAGCAGCAGCAAGTCATTAATTAACTATAAACTGTAATGGAGATATGGTAACAATAATGACAGAGATAGAGAACCTGCTGGACGAGAGACCACAGAAACTCCAAGGAAGAAGTTTAGTTAGTAAGACCCAAAAACCCAGAATGGTAGTTTGTTCCACAGAAGAGGAGTTTGATAGCTGAAAGCTCTGGCTCCCAATCTACTTTTGGAGACTATAGGAACCACAAGGAACCCAGCATTAGATAGATAGATTACAATAGTCCAGCCTAGAAGTAACAAATGCGTGGACTAGTTTTTCTGCATCTGCTTGAGATACAATGCGTCTGATTTTGGCAATGTTACATAAGTGGAAGAATGCAGTCCTTGAAATTTGTTTTATGTGGACATTAAAGGACAAATCCTGATCAAAAACAAATCCAAGATTCTTTACGGTGGAGCTGGAGGCCAGGGTGATCCCATCTAAAGTAACTAAGTCTCTAGAAAGAGAGTTTCTGAGGTGTTTGGGTCCAATTACAAGAACTTCAGTTTTGTCTGAATTTAACATCAGAAAATTGTAGGTCATCCAACTTTTTATATCCTTAAGGCATGCTTGGAGTTTAGTTAACTGATTGTTTTCATCAGGCTTGATCGATAAATATAATTGGGTGTCATCTATGGGCTGAAATATGTGCCACCAGAAACTGAATTTGAATCACTTATATTTGAATTTGAATAGCTTAACTTGAATAATTGCGTTAAAAAACTGAATTTGAATCACATAATTTGAATTTGTATTGTTCAATCTGAATCATTGCATTGAAAAACTGAATCTGAATTGTAATTTGAAATTGAATTTATTAGTTTGGAACTGAACATTCAGTTCTCACAATTCAATTTCAATTTTCTGTGACAAACATCCGGGTAGTTCAGGCAGAGCAATCGATCGCGAGGTTGCTGAATGGCCGAAGAGGCGTCCTGTGTATCTGAGCTCGATTGCTCTGCCTCAACTACCCGGATGTTTGTCACAGAAAATTGAAATTGAATTTTGGGAACTGAATTTGAATGTATGGAGAAAGTCGCACAGCTGATTGGCTACAGCTTTCTCAAGTATCTTAGAAAGAAAGGGAAGGTTTGATATCGGTCTGTAATTGGCTAAAACCTCTGGATCTAGAGTGGGCTTTTAAAGAAGAGGTTTAATTACAGCTACTTTAAAGGACTGTGGTACATATCCTGATAATAAAGACAGATTAATCATATCCAATAAAGAAGGGCTAACTAGAGGTAAAACATCTTTGACCAGCCTGGTTGGGATGGGATCTAAGAGACAGGTTGACGACTTAGATGAAGAAATTATTGAAGTTATTTGATGAAGGTCGATGGGAGAAAAACAGTCTAAATATATATCAGGTTTTACAGCTGTTTCCAAACTTGCTGTGTAAGAATGCAGATCAGTGCCTGTTGAGGGCAAGAGGTGATGAATTTTGTCTCTAATAGTTATAATTTTATCATTAAAGAAGCTCATGAAGTCATTGCTACTTAGACCTAAAGGAATAGATGGCTCAATAGAGCTGTGGCTCTCTGGTAGCCTGGCTACAGTGCTGAAGAGAAACCTGGGGTTGTTCTTATTTTCCTCTATTAATGAAGAGTAGTAGGCTGCTCTGGCACTACGGAGAGCCTTCCTGTATGTTTTAAGATTATCTTGCCAGACTAAACGAGATTCTTCCAGTTTAGTGGCACGCCATTTGCGTGCCTCTTGCTTTAATTTGCGAGTCCGCTGGCTATACCATGGTGCTAACCTCCTTTGTTTAATTATCTTCTTTTTCAGAGGTGCAATAGAGTCTAGAGTTGTTCGTAATGAGCCTGTAGTACTATCAACAAGATGATCTATTTGTGAGGGGCTAAAGGAAGCAGACAAGTCCTCTGCTACATTGAGACATGGCATTGAATTCAATACTGAAGGAATCACTTCCTTAAATTTGGCTACAGCACTATCAGATAAACATCTGCTGTAGGAGTTTCTGCCAAAAGGCTTATAGTCCAGTAATATGAACTCAAAGGTTATTAAAAAATGGTCTGACAGAAGAGGATTCTGTGGAAAGACTATTAGATGATCAATTTCAATGCCATATGAGAGAACAATATCAAGAGTGTGGTTCAGACAATGAGTCGGTTTATTTACACTCTGACAGAAGCCAATTGAATCTAACAAAGAGATAAACGCAGTACTAAGACTATCATTGTGGTTGTCCACATGAATATTAAAATCACCTACAATAATTACTTTATCTGTTTTAAGGATCAAGCCTGATGCAAATTCAGATAAAAATTCAGAGTAAGGACCAGGAGCACGATATACTATAACAAATAAAATTGGCTGTAATGTTTTTCAGGTTGGGTGAGTAAGGCTAAGAACAAGACTTTCAAATGAATTATAATTTAGTTTAGGTTTAGGATTTATGAATAGACTTGAGTCAAATATGGCTCCAACTCCACCACCTCGACCGGTACTTCGAGGAATATGAGTATTACAATGACTGGGAGGAGTGGATTCATTTAAACTAACATATTCATCCTCCTGCAGCCAGGTTTCAGTGAGACAAAATAGATCAATATCATAATCAGATATTAATTCATTGACTAAAACAGCTTTAGAGGACAAGGACCTGATATTCAAGAGTCCACATTTAATTATCTTATTTTGGACTGTTGGAGATGTTGTTTTAATTTTTATTAAGTTTTTATGATGAGCTCCTCCTCTGTTTGTTTTATCTTTAAATAATGTAGGTGGACGGGGGGCAGACACAGTCTCTATACTAAAGGATTGGGTGGGCAGCTGCTCTAATGGAGGCGCAGAGAAGCGTGTAGGACTGCATCTCTGCTTCCTGGTCTCAACTCTGGGTTGTCACGGTTTTGGTCGACTAATAAACTTCGCCATGTTTCTAGATATGAGAGCTGCTCCATCCAAAGTGGGATGGATGCCGTCTCTCCTAATCAGACCAGGTTTTCCCCAGAAAGGAGTCCAATTATCTATGAAGCCCACATCGTTTGCTGGACACCACCTCGACAGCCAGCGGTGGAATGACGACATGCGGCTAAACATGTCATCAGTGGTCACATTGGGTAGGGGTCCAGAGAAAACTATGGAGTCCGACATCGTTTTGGCGTATGCACACACCGATGACACATTCATTTTAGTGTCCTCCGATTGGCGTAACCGGGTGTCATTACCGCCGACGTGAATAACAATCTTACTGTATTTACGTTTATCTTTAGCCAGCAGTTTTAAATTAGACTCGATGACGCCCGCTCTGGCCCCCGGGATGCATTTAACTATGGTGGTTAACTTCACGTTTCTCAAAATGGAGCTGCCAATGACCAGAGATGGCCTCTCAGCGGGTGTGTCGCTGAGCGGGGAAAATTTGTTTGAAACGAGAAGTTGGTGGTGTAATATCTTCCATGCAAGAGGATAAAGCGTGATGGACAGAGGGAGCAGTGAGGCTCTCCTCTTCCCCTTATTGCAGTATATTTATGTGTCGCCCTTAAACTTTTTTTCCTTGATTCTAAGAAGTTTAATATATGTTACCTGGCTCTGCAAAATTACGCAGTGGATCGTCACCCATCACCCAGCCGTTGTGAGCCAGGAAATGACACGTCTTGTCTGGCTGGTCAAGCAGCTGCAGCTCTTGCTCTAGAGTCATGTCCTGATATGGGAAGGTGAAATACCTGAGACAGAAGATGAAAACACTGAGATGATCGACACTCAGCCCTCTATCACACACCTGGAATTATTATGAACCTCATATCCACGTTATTTGTAAAGGATGTTTATATCTGGCATTACTTTGTACTGTATCTGCATCATCCATCTCATCTGCTACAATTCACAAAGGAGGAAGATGTTTTGAGTAACTGGATTGTTGCATAAAAGTTGTTGTTGAGAAAAATTTGATTTGTGCAACTACTTCAATAAAGAATGAAGTGTGGAAGAATCCAAGACTAATGGCAGTGATTTTTCTCCCGCTGGCATTTCAATTTTTTATTAAATCTGACCTAACACAGATTTATGAAGGAAGTCTCCACCACCATACACTGTATCCATCCCATTTTCCATATTCAACACACATCTTTAAATTCATTACCTGGTAACCAGAGGGTTTTTCCTGTTAACGGGACCAAGCTTGGGGCCGTGGTCAGCCAAACGCTCATACACTATATTTCCCACAATGCAGTTGGCAGCCTTGAGGACAGAAGAAGAACATAATGAACACTGACTGATGAACCTTCGCTTTGCCTCCGATTCCACACTGAATGCTAATCCTATGCAGAATACACTATGTTCTAATGTGGGCAGTGTGCTATTTTGGGAGTTAGTATACAAGATTATACAACAAGTTGTTCCAACCAAGCAATCTGATTCATGATGCATTTACCTGACTCATCACTACAGATTTTACTCCACATTGTCACATCCTGGAAATGTATAACATGTTTCTTTCTTTAATGAACAGACTGTACTTTATGGTCATTTTAATACAGGTGTGCATCTCATTTGTGTGCAGCACGTCGGAGATCAAACAGTTCAGTGACTGCAGAGAAAATGTTGCTTAAGTCTTTCAACTAAAGGTCGACTAATATGAACTGAAGCTGAATATTTTATTAGATAAAAACATGTTGTGAATGTCTGTTCAATACATTTTGACTTTTGGACTTCATAATATTGAGGAATTATTGGAAATGTTTGGATCACATCGGCGCTACTAGCTTAAAGTTCATGGACTTAGTAAATAAATGTGTCCATGGAAAAATCTCTTTTTCAGCAGATATCTTAGTCACTGCAGGACTGAACTAGCAAAGCAGTTTAGTGCGTAAACTGTACGTGGTATTCATTCAGTTTGGGAAACTCCACAGTCTCCTTTGAAAAGCTTTGACATTTGTTGGCTGGGACTAGACATCATCTCTGTTGCAGGTCGTTACTAAGGCTTGGGCTACTTGCTGGAGTAGCAAACTGGGTTCCATTACATATAGGAGTCTACTGCTGTGACTGACGGCTCTCAAGGTATTAGTCAGACAAGCAAAAAATGTTTATGTTGAAGGCAAATTGCCCCAAAATATGAATCTTTTAATTAGATATTTTTCTGAAGTTGGTAATTGTTATATAATAACAATACTGCATTCGAAGTGTGACAGGGACACTAACTGTTGCACTATCGTGTCAATAATGACGATAAACGCACCATCTCATGTAATATAATGATAATAAATGAACCTGAGGTAGAAATGGCATGAGGCATTTAAATATTCCTGGTATCTATGTCAGAATCTCTCCTTGACTGAGAGCACCACCAACGGGTGTCAGGTTTGACACCATCTGGCTCACATGTGCACTCACACATGGCTGCTCACACATGTCGGATGTCCCTTTAGTGCTCGGTCATATTATGCTGCTGCACTGCATTCTAATTTTTATTAATATAGGTGCCATCAGCAGTAACTCTGCCGAGTGCTACATTACACTTGCCTGCTCCTGATGCTGGTGTATGATGTGGTGCTGCTCTTCATTCAGCTCGTTAAGCTTCTGTCTCAGCCAACCACAGCAGTCCTCGATATGCTGTGGGGAGGAGCTGTGGAGGGAGAGGGGTAACATGAAGCAAAAAATACCACCACTCTTAATGCTGCAGTGCTACATACACAGAAACAGTATATGAAGGGCCTGCCAGGTCAGGATTACTAATTGGGGATGGAGGTCTAGTTTAGGATTTTAAAGCACCATAATGTAACATTTCTACCATAAAATAACAGATTTTAAATCCTGTTGATGCTACACTGACTTGTAATCAGGTGAATGGTGTCTCTGTCATTCATACGTCTGTTCTCACACTATGTAACTTTGGGCTCCGGGTAGTATGGCTTGAAGAAGTACATAACACTTTACAGCACTAAGTCACACACCACCAACTATTTGACTGATTTTGGTGAAACCGGATCATATTTTATGGAGAAAATGTTTTCTGGTTTTCCCTCTGATGTCCTCTGGCTGCTCCGCCTCAACTCTCTGTGAGTTTCTTGATGGACTGTGAAGTAAACTGCTGTGAAATGGAGCTGCTGTTAGCTAATGCTAGCTAATGTTAGCTCAGTTTGTTAGCCAGACTGCCCAAGCTGTGAGCTCAGAGCACTGGAGAGTGTTTTTGTACCACAGGTGTTTTGGACTGCTGGGAGGTTTTTAGGCCAAGGCAATGGGTGAATGCAGACAGGAGAGGAGCCAGTGTCACGCCAGAACCGGAGCTGACCAAGCAGGCAATGTAATTGGGCTTGGACATTATAGCAGAGGCAAAGAGACCAAAGACAACATTGACAAAGGAAGTTAAAGAGGGTAAAGGAGAAAGTTACCAGGCAAGAAGCCACCGGACAAGAGTAAATCATGGACTGACTTTTAGTGGTTGGTGAGAGCTTGGTGAAATAAAAGGCTGAAAGACAGACGCCGAGCTGGGCTGACTGCTGTTGGACTAGTAAGTAATATTAGCTGGCTGCTATGTCTGCTGTTGTTGACCTTGTTGATGTTTGGCTGTTTGTACAGCTTAAATCCATGAAAGAACTCAAAGAACCACAGAGCCTATGAACAACAACAGTCACTTGAAGTTTTGAGTCTGACCTGTGAGGTACAAATGTCTCCAGAGCAGAGTCCATGTCCACTGTGTTGCCATAGCGACGGTAATGTGGGTCCTGAATGATCTTCAGGCCCTTCTTCCCTCCAGTCTTACTACGATCTGGCTTGGTGCCTAGAAACACATGCACACAGATGATATTTAAAGCAAAAGCAAATGTCTCTGTCTTTATTAGCACACTAGCAGCTTTCCAACTGATGAGTACAGCCACAACAATTTGTGTTGCTGTTGACATAAAACATGTAGAAAGGTTATCATTGCACACTCATCATCAGTTGTAGAATACTGGCTGCATGCAGTATGGATCTGTTGTATCTTATTCAAATAAAAGTTCCTTATTGTGTAAAGGCTTGCCCACACAAAGACGGTTACAGCCACGTTTTTCAGACTATATATTTTAGTAGTAGTAGTAGTAGTTTTACAGACATCATTTCAGTGACTGTGTTTTGGCCTATGAGTGAAGCTGAATGTAGGCCGCCTACACACAGTTCTGTGCCTAAACACATCCTGTGTGGTAATCGAAGGTGCTACTGGAATGTTGACACACCTCTGAAGCTCTGCAAAATAACAAAATAACAAAATAAAAAGTGTTTTGCAGTAATACTTCTGATCTGCAGTACATACCTTGTTGGAGCAGAGTTCTGAACCGCTCCACAGAACTCTCCACTTTGATCTGGAAGAACTCCCACAGCTTGATCTCAGGATACACATCTTCCCACAACACTCTACGGACGGCCTGAAACACACACATTAACACAATGAGAGAGAGAGAGAGAGAGAGAGAGAGAGAGAGAGAGAGAGAGAGAGATAATAATTATAATTAAAATGCAACTATAGCAAAATGTGAGTTTTATCTCTGTCTCCTAAAAAAATGAAGTTTGTATATGAACTAAATTGCTTCCATAATTACATTGTAGATCATCCATACACTAAAAGAATAACAAACACATTAACAGACCACTTTGGACTCTGTGTTTAAGCTGTGCTGTCTGTTTGACACTGCAGGTACTGCAGCTAATAGAATATGGATTACAAAATGTATTTGTCTATTATTATTTAAATAATAAATTCACTTTGATGAAGGCCAGAAAGTGTTTTTCAGCTTTATTATGGTTAAATATGCTGTATGAGCTCTACAATATGCAGTACGTGATGTATGTGAATGTACTGAGTCAATGTGGCTTTTGCCTCACTTGCAGCAACAATGTTCCTTTTTGCTGTAATAATTGTTTATTATTATTGTTTATTATAACAACCTGTTCCTATTGATTTAAGCATTGATTAGATTTGGCCCTTTTTCTGAGCAAGAAGAGTCAAATGATGCAAATGCCTCGTTTTATGCGTGGAAGCTGCTTCATAGATCATCCCTCAGCTGTGTTGTTCACTTGTTCCCATGTTTTTAATGTAGCTCCATTAGTATGAGGCAGTCTGGAAGCTGCATTTCCTAATGCAGGAAACACTTCAACAACTGTTTTCTTAAATTCAGCCACTGTTCATCAGGGTATATTCATGAATTTTCACATGTACTATATCATACGAGTTGTGCAGTGAGTGCCCAGCTGAACTATGTTTACTCACATTCAGATGGCTCTCATTGGTAATGTCAGCAGGTAGTCCTTTAGCTTTGTAGCGTCCCTCTGCTACTCTGGTGGTTAAATGGAGGATAGCTCTATCTAAGACCCAGGCTGGTCGCAGGTGGGGTGAGTTCACCAGGTTGTAACCGCACTCTGGATGTTCTTTGATCCACACACTGTTAGCAGCTGTGCAGAAAAAGACAAAGACAGAATCATCATCGTTTAGTTCTGTGTGATTAAACTGCATTAGGTACAATGATATTGAGGATGAGCCAGAAAGGGACAAAATTTGGTTTGGCTTCACTCCACTTCACTTTGCAGCATATGTAGATAAATATAAAAGAAGAAGAAATAAACGTATAAAAATATAGTCATAGTCATAATATATGTATAAACATGTACACATCAATATGTTGATATTGACAGTTATTGCACTTATCAGCAGCAGTCAGGTATTGCACTTCGGGTTGAGAGGTGTAAGGGGTCCCTCATGATGTCAGTGGCCCTAAGGAGACAGCTTGAGTAGATGTCTTTCAGGTTTGAGAGTGGAGAGCCAATGATCCACTCAGCCATTTTAAGTATGTCAGGATTCTCTCAATAGTGCAGCGGTAGAAGTTTTTGGGGGAGTCTGTTGCACCTCAGGGTACTCAGAAAAAACAGGCCCCTATAGATAGATAAATATCCTATAGATAGAGTGACACTTGGACAGTAAATCAAGTCAGTGTTTAACCTTTTAATCTGGCTCATTTTACTGCCCTTTACTGACCTTTTCTGGGAATGGGAAGATGGGGTCGAGGGGTACATGAGTACACGATGCTAACATAAGACAGCACATACAGTACAGAGCTGCGGTGTCTTTTTACCTTCATGTTAGTGTGTTCAGTTTTTATTCAAAAGATACATCCCATTCCATGCACTTTAATCAGCATACTGAACCCAAACAAGTTCATCTGGAAGCCTAAGCTTTCTTCATTCTGTAAGGTACTAGGGAATAGCAGAAGAACCTGGCTTTAAATGTATGTCTAACTGGGTATGGAAATTCAATGCACAGTAGAGATATTAATGAACGCATTTTAATCATTACATTACATTTAGCAGACGCTTTTATCCAAAGCGACTTACAGAGAAGGGAAACAATCAAGGAAAAAAAAGAAGCGTTAGTGCAGCAATAAGTGCTGTGACAATTCTTAAAGGGTAGGGTTCAGGAGTTTTTTAAAGGTAGAGAGGGACGCCCCTGATCTGGTAAGAACTGGTAGTGCGTTCCACCAACGGGGAACAACAGACAAGAAATGTTTGGATTGCCTTGAGCGAACGGGTGGCAGAGCCAGGCGTCGCTCATTGGAGGAGCGCAACGGTCGTGAGGTAACATATGCCTGTACAAGGGCGTTCAAGTAGGTAGGTGCAGTACCAGAGACTACTTTGTAGGCGAGCATTAGCACTTGAATTTAATGTGGGCTGCAACAGGTAGTCAGTGGAGCTCGATGAGCAGGGGGGTGACATGTGACCTTTTGGGTTGGATGTAGACCAGGCGCGCCGCCACGTTCTGGATCATCTAAAGGGGTTTCACTGTGCAGGCTGGCAGGCCCGTCAGGAGGACGTTACAGTAATCTAGTCTTGAGATGACCACAGCTTGTGTCAGGAGTTGAGTAGCATGTTGAGTTAGTTAAGGTCTGATTTTTCTGATGTTGTAAAGTGTAAAGCGGCATGACCGGCCTATGTTATGCTAATACATAACTGTTTTATCCCTATGATGTCCATCATTTACACAAATTTACTAAATGTGCATGTGTAGCGCTTCATTCACGGCGGTCACCTTCCTCTCCTTATTGTTCCCATTAAGGACCAGTAACTCTGCTTCATGGCTTCATGCCAGTGGGCTCTTTACTCAATGAAGTCAGGTCCTAGTTTAGCATGCTGCTCACACACACCGCATACTTGAAAATGTGTGTGTGAGGAAAAAAAGGGGGAGACTGAGAGATAATGTATTCTGAAGGTTAAATAAAATGCACCACACTTGCATGCAGAGTTTGGTGTTGTATGTACAGTGTACAAACAAATAACTGAAGTGACACCTAAGACGGAGTCAATTCCCAAAGGTTTAAAGAACCAAACAAGTTTCTTGAATCCAGTGACATTAAAGTCATACACAGGTTTCACGGGATGGCCTTGTGGTCTGACATGTAAATGAAATTGTCGACAGGTTCGGGATAAACATGTTCCTGTCATGTATGTCTGTTGTGGTTTGAGTGAAACATTTTAGTCTATATTTTTTTCCCTATTATTCCTCCATCCCGTGTCAACAACCATTCTTCATACCCACAAAACTGAACACTAAAACACTGATATAGTTCTGGCTCTGTTATATTCATATCTTACTTTTCTTTTCTTTCTTGATGTGTCCATGCTGGACGGACCTTGTTTTAGGACTAAACTTCAGCGATCAGAACAGGTTAATTGTATCTGATTTATCTTGCCCCTGACAGATAAACTCATGTAAACACACTGTCGGTATAGAATAAGGTTAATGGCCCATGGACTACTGCCCTGCATTCCCAGGATCACCTCAAGATTCACCTCTTCTCAATACTTGTTTATATGTATAGAACACTTATAGATATTTTTCATATATGTTTTAATATATTATTCCTTTCTACCTAAAATTTTATAGTTTTGTATTTTACTTAAGCTTTCTTTTTTTTATTCTTATGTGTAGTGCTGTTAATGCTGCGCTGACCGGTTCCTCTCGTCCAGCACATTTCATTGTATTGTTGACCCTGTGTTAACCTGCACATGAGTGCAAACTTTAATATATTACCTGTGCGATCATGTTCAGGTGTTGTAACTGCTCTTTAAGTGGTCCACTTACACTCCACACGCTTAACAATGTGGTTATAGACTCTCTCTGTATTTCAGATCTGGATTTGGAATACACACTGCACAGACATAAAGAGATGCACACAGTCACTCACCAGTATGATTATACACCACGTCTGTAATACACAGCATGTTCCATTCTGTCCTTAACTTCTCCACCAGTGCCCCCACATCTTCCCAGTTGTAGCTCTCACCCTCTGGGCTGAACTCAGGGTTAAAGGTCAGCTGGTCCGCCAAAGAGTAACAGGACCTGGACTCTCCTAGAGTCTGCAGAGGCGTGAAGTGGATCATGTTGTAACCTGTGAGAGAAACACACACACACACACACACACACACACACACACACAAATACACACCATACACACACCACAAGGGTAATGATTGATCGGAGTCAATTTGAGCTCAAGGTGAGGACTAAAACAACGTACTGTAAACAAAGACCTCAGGTGACCTCACAGGATCAGGTGGAGGGTCATACACATTCTTATTACAAATCTATTTTTTCTTTGTTATTCCAGACTAATAATTTTATTATCCTGAAGTCTCTAACCACTCTGGGGCTCTTCTACCTGATTTGTACGGCACTTTACATAAAACATGAAATAAAATACACACACACACACACACACACACACACACACACACACCTGACTCCTTGGCTACTCTCAGTCTATCTGGCCAGTCATCGAGGTGTCCCAGACATTTGGACAGGTAGGTCTGGATGGTGATGCAGTCTAATGGGAGGATGTGATTGTCTGCTCCAACACGAAGGACGGGGTCGACCACGATGTATCCTCTCCCTGAGCGCTCTGTGTCTCTGTGGGGGAAAAAAAACATTAGACAGGAAAATAATGGACAGAGTGGAGGTGAAGAAATATGCAAACTATAACACAGACAGACATAAAAAAGAACAACATAATTAATTAATACTATAGATCACTACAGAGTATTATAAGGAACCATCAAAGGAAAGCTGTGCTGCAGGATATATGTTCATAATGCTGCTGTCAAGCATAATTGAATAGCTTTAAAATATTATTTCATTTATTAAAATTCTCAAGAAAAATATGTTTGGAAAAGTATTGAATTGGACTTGGATTAGGAGATTGGGAACAAGCAACCATGACTGGGACATACCTATTATACCTTTTAGTTAAAGAGTAAGATCATTTCATCGTTGTTGTATGGCTCTGTTCAAAGCCTCCAGACTCCACTGACAAAAACATTCATTTCATGTCACAGAACACAGGAGTTGCTGGAATTCAGCTGCCTCTATCAGTTAGTTAGTTAGTTAGTGTTTTTGTGTGACTTTGGTGTTTTAACACATTCATTCAAGCTCAATTGCCCTGAAGAATAACAGATTACAGCCCATTCACTGCTGCTGGCTGCAGTGGTCTTGCTCAATTGGACCAATCTCAAAATTGTTGTCCCATTAGTCACAACAACCAACACATCTCTGGAAAAAGCAAGTGGACCTTGAATTTGGATTATTTAGTAGGACTACAACTTTAAAGGTCAAGATTGAACTTTGATGCCTAGCTAGTATAATATTATGTCAGAGAGAGAGCAGATGTTTATACTGGTACTGTACAAACTTTACATTTGCAAATGTGGGCCCTATATATATATATATAGCCTTTGATCCATTATCAGGAGGGTCTTACCCATATCCAAAGTAGTACTGATAGGACCCGGCTATCTGGAGGTCCAGAGAGCAGAACTTATCAGAGTCATCCTCTCTCCCTGTTGGGTAGTTCCATGCTAAAACACGGAAGTTGTTTCGGTCAAACGGTTGTCCTTCAAGTGGGTAGTTGGTGTGCACCATAACCCTCCTGCCCTGAAGGCTCGGGCCCAGGCGGAACTGGAGTTCAAACCCTAAAGACAAAGACAGGTTTATTTATTTTAGCATATAGATGAAAGTATCAGTGTCAGTGAAAAAACTCCCCCCTCCATACTGTCCTTTTATAGTCTCAGCATCTGTGTGGAACCCTCTTTCAACAAACTCTCTCTCTCTCACACACACACACACACACACACACACACACACACATTGACTGTTCTGCTGCTCTGAAATGAACAAATCGACTACTCATAATACACAGTCACTCACAGTCAGATTAAAAATGTCAAACTTCTTTATTCTTCAGAGTCTGGACCATGACAAGGTTGTCTATATATAGTTTAGCAGCCAGCCCTCAAAATCCCTCTCAGGTTCAGAGTGCTGTAAATGTCAAATGGAACACTTCACTTCTCCCTTCAAGACAACTAGCTACTCCTCTTTCAGCCAACACACAGGTCTGTCTGCAGGTCTGTGGTGCTGTCGTTAGTTTTATGAACAGTGTGGTGAATGGAATGTGAATGGAAGTGATAGAGAGAGCAGAGGCACCGGGAAATTACTGAAAAGGTTATTAAAAATGATCAGATGCTACATTTGACACTTTAATGCATTTACTTAAATATGGAAATTATTTTAAATGCCCATGCCAACTGAGTACTGGCACAGAATATCTAAATAAACAGCTTCAATTTAAATCATATTAGTATCTGAGGTAGCTGCAGCAGTAGAGTCTTCTCTATGATACTGCTCTGTATATAAAGTAGAAAGGCCTCCCTCATACATTCAGACATCAAGTAAAGTGGAACACTGCAAGCACAGCTGTTTCAAAGCAGCGTTACCTTGTTCGAGTCTGAACAGAGTCCTCTCTAAGTTCTCCTTGTCGTTGAGCATGAGGACTCGGATCTGCTTCAAGTGTTGAGGCAACATCTTGAGAAGACAAAAAAAAAATACAGGTTACTAAACAGTTAGAACCACCAACCACAAAACACTTCTTCTTTCAAACTGTATGAAATCCTTTAACCATGAAGAAAAGCTTTCTGTCAAACGAGTAGAATCCCACATTGCCATGTTGTGGATCAATACTGCAACATGTTGACAGTGAAAATGTGTTTGTGCCACACTGCCACTGCATTCAAATTGAACTTAGATTGTACTTCATCCAAAGGAAAAGTCCAGGCTGACAAGGTCCACAGCAGAATAAAGAGAAGCAGGAAATCCAACCCAAAACCATTCAAGGCTCTGAACATGCCGAGGACCTCAGATTCATTCCTTCTGGCTGAATCCAGGGTCAGGATGATTCCAGGATTGTTTGTTTGCCTCAGAGTTCTCTTCAAGGAGGGGAAACTCCATCAGTCCATCAGTGCAGTCAGAACTTTACATGTGACTCATATTAGTTGGATTTTATTTTAATAGATTAAATTAGATCGGATTATTTTGGCAGTATTGCATCACACTGACAGAAAAATAATATCTTTAATTAACTCTCAGATGTACATTCTGATAACAACTTTGAACTCAGTTCGGTTATGAATCCCCGTCAATCATGACAATAATCTTGAAGGTTGAAAAAAGGTGTGATCAAAAGAACTCACAATTATCCTGTGATTCATGACTTAGACGAGATAACATCATTAAAAAATAATTGCAAGCAGGCCCATTCTTGGAGGAGTGTGGGGATGTTAGCTGTAACATCACGTTTCTGCATTCAACATTTTACTGAACAAACTGTGCACTAACAAAAGTGCAGCATCACATCGTTTACTTCTCTGTTGAACTAGCGAAATACATTTCTCTGATGGTCTGAATTCTCCTGTCACTTATAACTCCAGTGTAACTGCCACCTTTTGGTCTGTGTTAGTCACTATACACAATCTTTAACTCCTAATAACGCCAATAAATGATTCCACATTTATAATATTTAACGTTTATAACTGTATGTTTTTAACTAAATGAATGACTGTATGAATGAACTAAAGATAAGGAGCACAGAAGCTGTTCTGGAGATACTTTTTGTTGCTTTTTCTTTAATTGTAGTGGATCTTCATGTAAAATATGCTGCTGTTGCGTCAACATAATACTGATGTCTAGCTGTAGTTGGTGACTGTACTACAGTTTACTTCTGTTGACCTATATTTTCCATGACGTACCCTATATAATGAGAAACAGCAAAGATATACCTGCAGACAACAACTGCTGATACTACAAAATAGTGCTGCTCTTCAGTTCACAGTCAGATTGTGGCTGTAGATATGCAGAAATAGATCTTATTTTTAAAAGAAAAAAAAAAGACCACCATTCACATGTTGAAACTAATCAATAGGTACATGACTGACATAAATAGCACAGGTTTGGCAAATATGATCGATGATAAGAAGGGTTAAATGTTAAACAATCAGTTGGTTGAGACATACGTTGCGCAAACTGTTGTAACACAGGAAGTGCATGAAGTACTTCTGTACGACAAGTCTGGACACAAACCTTCATCAGTCAGTCAGCTGATGATCTCGTCTTTGCTGACCTTTTAAAGGCTGGAGCATTTACACTTTTAAATGTTCATTTTATTGGAGACAGTTTAACAGTAACGATCAGCAACCTAATCTAGAAACTGCATTGCAACTGATGATGGTCTGTTAAACATCTGGTATGAAGTGTATTAACTGTGGTGCTTTGTATACAATATAATCTAATACAATTCTGGTAGGAGCCATTAAGCATAATGAGCATTTACTGTATTGACTTACTTGACTTGTGCTTGCCATGGAGGATTTGTACAGTGTGGTTTTACTTCTTTTATCTCAGTAAAGGATGTGAACAGCGGACATCATACACCACTGACTATTTTAACCTCTTGGATTATGGGATTAGATGACACACCCACAAATCACAAATGACTCTGTAAGGAAACAAACAAACAGTACAAAGTGTGCAATCTGCAGTCACATTGTCAGATTAATCAAATTATTACACACACACACACACACACAGGGACACATATGCAATACATTTTTTTGTCAGTGACTTCCTGAAACTCCCTGGAGCATGCCTGGTTGTTTTTTGTAGTTTGAGCACAGCTACACACTAGCCCAGACTTGCATGCGGGATCTGGGTCCAGTTCTGTAATAATTGGAGCAGGTTAATGCATCCAGAGTCACTGAACCCTACTGAACCCTCCACTGAGTCTGCGCAGTGCATCGCTCCGACCAGAGAACAAGGTCAGGAATTCAGGCGTTAATGTCACACTATCTATTTATAAAACTCTTCCCTCTTGCTTGGCACATCGGGTTAATGCCGACACAGCGTGACAAACAGATGCACAATCACATCCAGATGACGGTAAGTAATTATTCGCCACGATGATGCAACAAACATGCAAAGCTAACGTCCCGTTTGTGGCCGGACACCAAATTCCGTTGAAAATAGTGCCACTTTAAAGTTGCCTCGCTTACCGGCATACCATTATCCCCAGTAAAACACAAAGGATGGTCCCAGCTGAATTGTTAGTAACCACTTAATAATTCGGCATATGTATAATTTTCCATAGGCTCGTTATTTTAACAAAGCAACATAATTAACTTGAGGTTCATTTGGTACTTCATACAGTCGACCCCGCCGGAATGCCCTGCAGTGGGCGGTGCCGTCAAGTTTTACTGAAGAAAGTAATGCAAGGTGGCTCATACTGACTTTGAACATAAGAATGGACATTACATTTTAACATCGTATGACATGTAGTAATATTAGCCACCTTTCTCATCACGTAAGGTAACTTCAAAAGCGTTAAATAACAGACAGGGTTTTGAATGGTTATCAACATTCGTCGTCTCAGCACAGCTGAGAATGTATTAGGCTGTAACGCACATAGCGTAACGTGAACGACGTCACGTTATTGTTAACAACGGCGTTTTAACGGTTAGATAAACTTATTTCAGCTAGCTAACGCAGCTAGTAGTTAGTGGTTTGTGTTCCGACATGCTAGCTGCGGGGAAAACTACAGGGAGCTTCGTAATATTTGGCAGCACTGCACGACAACGCAAACCCATGCTTCAGTGTCTGGTCCACTCACCTGTCAATTGTGTCTGGAGTCAGTCACAGCAACAGGAGGACAGTTCGCGGGGTGACAGCTGTTTTTCCTGGATGCACAGTGGCTGCACTGAGGGGGCGTGGTTCGAAAGCAGCGGTCCCTTACCGTAATAACCCGAGTAACACGGAACAAAGAAAATGTAGGAAGCAAAGATGTGTTTATTTAACAGAACGCTCTGTGCTCATTTAGTGTAAACATTCATTTCATAACATATCTTTATCCAGGAAGCTGTCCAATGCTATCTACCCTTTACCAGCCGCATTTGTGTTAGAACCTCATTCATACATAGACCTAATCGAGGATGTAGATGTAATACGGCATATTTACATGAATAACTTATGAATTCTGAGAGGATATTGCTGCCAAAATGCTCCCAAAGAGTCTTCGATCATTTCTGTTGCGCATTTTCCAAGCTTTACCAGACACATGCACACATCACGTACACACATAAACAGACAGTGGAGTTACATAACCTGACACTGCAGTGCAGTTGTTGCACAGAGAGCAGCACACAGGCCTGTGCTGCAAGAGACTGACATGACACATAATGCGTCATCCATTCATATGGATAGGGGAAATGACTGTGACTGGTAGTATCTGTAAACAGTATTACAATATTATTTCATTGTTTGAGCATCTCCACTTTAGTTTTATTATGAATTTCTCTCGTCTCGTTATCTTTCAATATCCAAACCAAGCCACGTTCATCAACATTCAATGGATACATTTAATGAACACACTGACACCTTTAGACATGTAAGCAGAATGTAATGCTGGAAACTGTTGTCTGTACTGTCTCACAGTGGAAGTACAATGAAAATGACACCACTCATATCAAAGCTGCAGACTAAGGACTAAGACTAATTCTCCAGGGACATTGCAAGAAACAACAAAATGAAATTAATTAATTACAAATTTAAATAAAATATTGAATTTATATTGAATAATATCCTCTTAAAGTATATGGCTTGCTACTTCTCGGTTACAAATATGGAAGTGTCAGTATCATCCAATGCCAATGAAGCTGTCTTACCATTCTTTGATTTCTCTTACACGCTAGGTTAAATTATATTGTATTTATTTAAATTCTCATCTTGCATTTTCTATATAATTATTCTCATAATAAACCTAATGAAAAAAAATATTTTTTAGAAATAGTATAGTTTAAGTATACCTCAAATTCAGTGCAAGCTTCTGAAATCATACAGTGTGCATCTGTTGAATGGGATATATGTGTATGATACTGTATGTTACCACATGATGGTAGTAGGGGACAATGAATGAAACGTGGCTTGTTCTGATGTTCACACTGTGGGTTAATAGGTTCATGCACTTTACACACTGTAAAGCAACATAGCTGGGCAACAGAGTGACCCGTTGTGTAAGGTGGCTGTCCTTGAGCTCAAATCCACATTCTGACTAAGGTGTCTCTCAGCTGCACACTGGATCTCTGCTCCTTTAAGGGCTGCATCACAAGGCCTTCTTGATTTTAAGAGATCTAGGAAAACTAGATGTATTTTTAAAGTTTAGATGATTATTAAAAATATAAACACACACACACACAAATAAATCTGCAGATCATCAGATTAATCACATGGGTCATTAATGCATTTATGGCAGGAATTCACGTGACCAAAGCTGGAACCAGTTTTTACTTTGACTCTGACTTTGAGAATTTCAGCGTCAGCAGGAAGCAATAAACATCTGTATAATAAAAGCATGACGTGATTAAAGCAGTCCTCTGATTCAGAATTCACAATGAGCAGCAGCCAAACTAATATCTCATCAGATTGATCAGTAACATATCCGGCATAAAACTCAAATCAGTTACTCTCCTTTATATGATCGCTCTTTAGCAGCTAAGATAAAGACTAGATGAAGACTTTTAAACATATGATTCAAAACATATGATGGATTGTTACAGTAAGTTGTGACAGTATTAAACAGCATTTACATGTAATTGCATTATTGAAAATAGTCGAATATTGAATATATGATAAATCAGTCTAGACTTACACACAACTCTACCAACTCATTTTTGGATTTATACACCATAAATTTCAGCTCATTTCACCTATCTGAAATATAATATGATTTCAGTGTACACAAAAATTGAAATGAGAAAATTTTCTACCTACTCATTATTTACACCTATGACAGGCTAAAATACCTGCTGTGGAAAAAGTCTGAATCTGTTCAATGATCAACGCTTTCAGAGGGTCTTTGACAGAAAAACTTTAGGAACCACTGGTACTACACTGGTCCAATGAAAAGATGGCCACGAATCATACTGATGTCTTTTGACGTTTTATTTTCTCTCCCTCTCTCTCTGGTCATCAAACACCGTGACAACTACAAAGAAATATGGATACAAACAGTTTCAGGCTAGTGTGCTAGTGTCCGTTGCTCAATAGACTCAAACATGTTAACATAACAGAAAAATAACTTCAGATGAAATCACTGAAACGTATCACATCGTTCATATTAAAACACATAAATCTTCATAACATACACAATATAGCTAACTGAAATATACCTACTGTGTGCGCCTCTTGGACCACATGCAGAATAAACGTTATGGGGGGCTGCAGGTCTTCTCTGTATCTCTGTTCTCTCTTCTACCAACAATGTCACAGTCAGGCGCTCAACCAAACTCTGATCATGTGACCAATTACTCTCTGTATTAAACAATAATAACCTTACAAAAGAGGCTTTAAATATCTAACTTAACATTTGAAGCAGTACATTTTAATGTTTAATATGACCCTTTTTTTAAATAAACGTATTTACTACATTTGAATTATTTTTAATGTCTTTATCAACTATATTAACTATGAATTGTATAACATGAAATAATTTAAACAATTCTATGAAACCTGTCTCTAGGACAGTTATAACCACTGTGGACCAAAGGAACCCAGTTCCTATAGAGCAGCACTGAGCTGTGCAGGAACTTTGGCCACAGTTAGAATTTCAGGTCATGTGACACTCTCTATAAAGAGACTATTTACATATATAAAATAAAACATAACATTCATATAATATAATTGTAGAAAAGGAGTGGCTGTTAAACAATACATATGGGACGGGAGTATGGGAGTCAGAAGGAGTCTAATGCTCCTGTTCTGTGGGCCCAGTTTTTGCACTAATAGCAACTTTCAATGGAATGAGGGAACAAACAACAGATATGAATGGAGCCACACTTTGTCCCAGGTCCATCCTGCAGAGTTAAAGCTCCCTCGTCTTAGTTCACTTTATATTAAATTCAATTATAATGCACTGAGTTATGATGATATGAATTTTGATGTTAATAGTTCAGTTATATACTTTTACAGTATATACTGTAGATGTAAATGGAAGGTATGTGATAGGGTAATGAAAACACCCTGACTGAAAAGTCATATCAGGATGTTCCAATAGTCCATCCACCAGCTGTAAAAGTGCTGTGATAATGCCTTGTGCTACACTTTGAAACACACACACACACATACACGCACGCACACACACACAGGGCACTGGAACACTGGAAATGACATTGCGCTCACGCGTGTATATATAGTCAAGCTTGGAAATGATTCCACAAAGTTAAGGAAGTTTTTCCTTCCACTGCAGCAGAGTGGTGAGTACAATCCTATCACTAACTTCACTTTGAGCTTTCCCTCTAGAGGTTTGCTCTCGAACTAGATTTTTTTTATCACAGTTTTTACTGAAGAGAGAGTCTGTGTGTGCAGTGAAGGAGGAAGTGCTGGTTATGTCTCTAAAATTATAAATAACATGTAGAATTCTAAAAAGCCATTCATTTTGCTCTCAGTATTTGAATGTTGTTTCTCGGTTAAGGTCAGTTACATGGGACTGAGTTGTAGTTGTAATTTGTTGCAGTTACAGATAAAAAAGAATCTGATTACAGTTACTTTATTTTAGGATTATGATTTTAACATACTACATGTACAGGTGCAGTGTGCACAGGTTGTGAAGCAATTAGAAAATGAATCACAATGAATTACATGCTTTGTGATTAATTAATGAATTACATATATTAATATTTGCCATAAGAAGCATTTCCAAATATTATATACATAATCTGTCACAGGTGGCTTGATGAGACTGTTTGCTCACTGACCTCTGAGCTCACTGCTTTGCACTGAGGCGATGTTTCATTCTTGAGTCCTGACTGCAGAAATTGCACAGACCAGTGCTCTTAGTGCTGTGCTAATGGTTGCATTATAGGTGTAGGAGGTTTTTATAGCTTGACCTGTACAATTATATTTGCTGCATCATTTCCAACCATTCTTCTCTCATTCCATCTCTTGTGAGTATAAACTTCATGAAGATGCTGTACTGAAATGTTGAAATTAGAGTATACTATTAGCAAGAGGCAAAGATATGTTGGATGGTTTATCCTCTGGTGGGTTTGCAATGTAGTGGAGTATGGATACTTATCAGATATACACAAACAGTTTGTAGATATGTCCAGAAATCTTGCTCGTGGTGACATTGAATTCATTATTTGGAGGAATGTGTGATGTCTTTTTCATTTCAGACTTTGTGGACACCTTGTAGCAGCTGATACTTAATAGCCAATAGATGTCTCCTGTGGGTGTGTGTTGTCTTCTCTTTATCACCGTCTCGGTGTGTTCCTGGGTGCCAGCAGACTGCTATGCCGACGGCAAGGTCACCAAAGTCTGTGGCAGCATGGAGCCCCACCATGGTGTTCCTGGTCAGGCCACACAGAGCCCCTTCCACCTTGTAACCAATGCCTCCACGTTCAGTCCCACAGATCGGATCCAAGGTAACAAACCACTGTGATTGAAAGTTAGTTATCAAGAAATGTGCAGGTGTTCAAACCAAGTGTAAGCCCACTGTCACGTCACCCATTGGTTTGACCATTTTTGAAGCCTTTAAGGTTTGGCATTCTGGCTGTTCCCATCTTGATTTGTTTGGAGCTAGAAGTGACCATATTTGGACAGGAGTTGGAATTGGGCTGCACTTGGTTTTGACTCCATTTTCAAGCAGGAAAAAGCCTCTTGTGTTACAGATAAACAACATTAAATATGTTTGAGGGGAGAAATAATCAATGCAGGGACAGAATCTGGATTGAGATTTGATCAGCACTGACAGTCTGATCTGAGTCTGATGAGCCCAGTGTGTTGAGCTGGACAGTCCCACTGAAAGTAAGCCATGCCTTAAATCATCCCCTGCTTTATTTCATTGTAATTGTACAAAATGTTTCTGTTGACTTGTTCTGTACACGTGACATCTATTGCACATCTGTCCGTCCTAGGAGAGGGATCCCTCCTCTGTGGCTCTTCCTGAGGTTTCTTCCACCTTTTTTCCCTGTTAAAAAACAGGTTTTTCCTCACTCGAACCGAGGGTCTAAGGACAGAGGGTGTCACTCCCTGTACAGATTGTAAAGCCCTCAGAGGCTAAATGTGTTTTGTGAATTTGGGCTATACAAATAAAATTTGATTTGATTTGATTTGATTTATCATCTATTCTACTCTAAATGGGACCATCGTTTATAAAATGAACATCCTGCTGTGTTGAAGAAGACTTGAAACTAGCAATTGGGACCATAAACTGTTTACTGTGGTAATAAATCAATGGGGGGAAGTAGGGTCATTAGCTGACTTTAATGTTGCAGCCATTGTAGCTGCCCCCTGTTGACCATTAGAAAGAATGCAGGTTTAAGACACACTGCATTGGCTTTACTTCACAGAAGCTCAGTCAGTACTGTCAGTAGTTCAAATCCCACACTGTCAATACCTGCATATCAATCAAACCCAGTGTTGTGATAAAGCTGCTACTGTGTAAACATGTGCATGCCGTTAACAGAGTCCACACTGACAGAGTTACTATATTTACTAAAAGCTTTTAAATAAAAGGACGAAGCCAGCAAGTTGGAGATGTTGGGCTACAGATTAGGCTACACCATATGGTACGAAGCTTCACGTTAACCACAGCGTCAATTTAACGAGAGTAGTGTGAATAGAAATGATTCTTTACATTAATAGAACTTTGTCATTTTTACTTAACCCTTTTCCAGTCATCCTGTCTGGAAGATCGAATTTTGAGGGCTTCCTGCTTCAGGCCAGAGATGCAGCCAATCAGGGCTCAGTATCCACGGTCGGCACCTTTACCCTGACCAATCCGAAGAGGACACAGCTGCTCCCCTGTAATAAGCGCCAGGTGTGCAAACGCACACGTGCACAATGACACATAGTTTGTGGTAGTGATAAAATACTAAAAAACAAAAAGTAAAAAAAGTAATAAGATGCAAAACCCAGAAAGTTAAACACACACAGAACAAAATATATATGAAATTAAATTTAATCAAGTGTGTGTGCAGTGTTTCCCCTATATCCATTCAGCAGCGGTGCAGCTCGCTGAAATTTCACAAGATCATTAATATCAATGCGCTACTAATGATTTTTACTCGCACTGTGTGAGCACAACAACACACGACGTTATTTTGGACTTGTATTGAGTCATTAAGTAGCTCATCAAATCCTCTCGGACCCTCCTCTCATTCTTCAAAGGACATCTACGTAAGTTAACGTTCAAGTATATACACGGTCTATGCGTTAGAGTAGCGTAGGTAGCATAACGTTAGCATAACGTTAGCGTAACGTAGAGTAGCGTAGCTCCTTATGGCAGTGTGCAACAAGTGAGCGAGCAGAGAGTGACGGTGAAGCAGTAAAAGCGGACAGAGAAGCAACTGTACAGAGGGGAAGATTAGCAGGAAGTTAATCAGTTAATAAATGCTACAGCTTCGTACGTTTTTTTTAGCTGCTAAGTAGCGTTAGCTACATTTATTAGCTGCTTATCATTACTACCTGTGTGTCCAGAGGAGCAGAGAGATGAGAGAGGAAGGAGCAGAGAGAGGAGTGAGGAAAAGAGCAAGGAAAGATGCAAGGAGAGGTGCTTGGAGCAGGATCTAGAGACTTTTCCACACCGAATTGGGTAATTTTAATAAAATTAATTATTAATTGATTTCTGGCCTCACCCTCATGATTTGTATTTGTTGTATTTCTATAAGACTGACCTGAGAACAGTCTACAGGGAGAGCATCTGGCCACTTGCATACCTGTGAGCATCAGTGGCCGCCCCACTGCTGAGCTCCACTACAGAAGAGCTCTGGAGCTTTATACAACAAGCTCAGAAAATCAAATACTCACAGGCTGATGTAGACTGTGTCATTAAGTATTCTGACTTGTAAATAAATAAAAGCTGTGAGTAAATTTCTGTGTTGCGACATTAAATTTTTAAAATATTTTCTACAGATAAATGTCAAAAGCTGTAAATTGAGACAAAATACAAACATGTATAATCCTGTCTATGGAATTCTTCCAAGGTCATTTCATTGAAACTATTCTCACTCGCATGAATACGGGTCGACGTCGCATCTTCACAGACACAGCAGCACCGCTGCTGAAAAAAATTCTAGGGGAAACACTGGTGTGTGTGTGTGTGTGTGTGTGTGTGTCCAGGGTTCAGCAGTGAGCCATACAAGTAATGCCAAACAGACAGAGGTTGTCGTCATCTGGAATGCTCCTGCAGATGCTCCCAGACAAGTTCAATTCTTGTGAGTTCATTTCTCTCGTAATGCTCTTTTGAAACTAGAAACTGTGAAACAGTTTCCTCTGTGGTCACAAGCGACCATCAACATAATTTAAGATGTTATTTGTTATTTTAATCTTTCTCTAACACCTCCATGTTATATGCACTCCTTGGTCATACAGTTGGTATGCTACAACAATGCTAAAACAATCACACTTGGGTATATAATTTGGGTATTTTGTATATTTTCCAGTGTTTCTGTAGTTGCCCACTACAAAACGTTTTGGGTGAAGCTGCCTGGACCAATCATCTATCAGCATGGCGTTACTCCCCACCCCACTCAATCAGATACTACACCTCCTCCAGTACAAACTACTACACCCTCCATCCTACCTGAGCCTGTGAGTGTCTAAATGTGCAGTAATCAATAAAGTTTGATGTGAGATGAGAGTATGAGTAAGATTAATAACTCCCCCTCCCCCCATTTTATGCATTTAGCTCACTTCTGTGGGATGTGGCACATCAAAATCCTGCCTGTTAGATCCTCCAGGCTGTAATCCAGAAGAAGATCCTCACTGTTTGTTCCTGTCCATGACTACAGACGGACCAGACACAACGGTTTGACTTTTAACACTTTCATCAATGAATCCTTAACACATTCAAACTGGGACATTGTGTGTGATGCAGTAGGACAAATGAGGAATACTGTGGCTGAGGCTCAGGAGGTAGAGTGGGTCGTCTGTTAATCAGATGATCAGTGGTTCGATTCCCGGCATAATACTAAACCCAAATTGCTCCCGGAGGCTGCAGGAGCAATTTGGTGTGTGAATGTGTGTGAATGGGTGAATGAGATATGTAGTGTAAAAGCGTTTTGAGTGGTCGGAAGACCAAGTAAAACAGTTCATGAAACAGGAAAGTGTAAGTTCATGGCTACACGTAGACTGGACCATCTGAAATGATATATTTGATAAGCTTGAAAATCACTTTAGGAACCTGATCACGTCTCTCTGCAGTCAGTAATATTTGAGCTGAGTGGCCCAGCGGAGGGATACGTCGCCTTCGCACTGTCCTGGGACACGTGGATGGTAAGTTAGTCCATCATTGTAACACAACATTCTGCATCCTTAGTGTGCTGCGTAGTGAGTTCTTTCTGTCATCATCCATTTATGTTACAGCTCTATTAAACTGGATATGATAGTATATATATATATTTTGTGCTTATGCATGTGTGTGTAGGGCGATGACGATGTGTACATGTGTGTAAAAGATGGGGAGAGTATATCAGTGAGTGCTGCCTTCTTCAGTGGAAGAACACACCCCGAGGACGAGACACAGGTGAAGCACTTTCTCTGAATGAATCTAACATGATATAAATGGAACGTACAGGAGCAGAGAACTATTTTCATATTTGTCATTAATAAATTATTCATGTAATTGAGTGTCTAAATATTAATGTTATTTGAAAAGCTTCACAAGCTACCAGCTACTTTACTACAGCCAAGCTGTGAGAAATCTACTTATCTAAAGCTACAGTACCAGAAAAAGCCTATCAAACTACTTTGTAACAAAAACCTAGCTGGCAATGTGCATGTGATACAAAATTTTAAGAAACTATAATACAAAAAAGTCATGATAGATATTATAAAAGACATAACAGCAAACTAATTTAGCTTATTTAGCACAAGGTGTCCATTTGTTCAACAACCTTCCTGTTGTTGTCCTCTCTCTCTCTGTGTTTGCAGTCTGGTCTCTCCTCTGTGTCATGGCGACTGGCAGATGGAGCGGTTCAGTGCAGGTTCAGTAGACTGGTTAAACTGACCAATCAGGAACCAGCCCGCTTTGATCTGGACCAGGAGTACTATTTGTTTCTAGCCAATGGACATGCTCAGAATGGTATACGAGTATGCACACACACACACACACACACACACACACACACACAGGTCAGTTTTTATGGAACAGGATGTCATTAACAGGAAGTGCTGAGCACATAAAGTACTAACTGGTTAATTGGTCTTGTAATATTGAAATGATGCATGACTGCATGACATGACTTTATTTGTACTTTTGACTAACTTGCAGTGTTGTTTTACTCTAAAGCCTGGGTCTTCAACAGGGGGTCTGCGACCTCTAGGGGGTCCTCAGAGTTACTGCAGAGGGACCACCACATTAAATAAAAAAAAAAAATAGACATTCATTAACATTATTGGGAAAAATGTACACACTAATAATAGATTATCGTTCGTTATTGAGGGTCCAGTTAAATATCCAACTCAAATGTATACAGTATGTACAGTAGCAGGGGGTCCCTGTTGTGTCTCTCTATCAGCTCTCGGGTTCTTGGCCTGAAAAACGTTGAAGAGAAGACACTGCTGCAAAAAGCGCCTGTGTGTTCCATATTTAACACACACATTTGATGTGACGTTTTATCGCTGTTTGTTCAGAGCGCATGTCAGCCTCGTGGTGTTGTCAGTTTTATCTGACTTCAAAAGGTTCGGATTCCTAGAACAACTGTTAAACAGTAACACTGCAGACTTTTATATCCTTTTATTGTCTCAGACACAGCAGTGTTAGTGGTAGTCACTTTGCTGTCATATACTGTTATTGCTAAAATTGAAATTCAGTGGATAAACTTAATAAGCATCATTTTTGTGTCTCTCGTCGAGGTGAAATATGGAAACATAGTCGCCAGCCGTTAATCTCCACCCAGAAAAAACGCATCACTGGACCCCCTGAGGTCCTGAGAAGCTCTCGGGGTCCCATCATTATGAAAATGCACGGTGAGTTGAGTTCTGAAGTTATTTTTGAGTTCTATCATACGAGGAATATAAGTGCTAAATGCCTCTACTTCTCTAGGGGCCCTAATGCTGTTAGCCTGGATGCTAACAGGAAGTGTTGGCACCTTCCTCGCCAGCTTCTACAAATCTGATTGGCCAAATCAAACTCTGCTCGGTCAGAAAGTGTGGTTTCAGGTGGATATTCTGCACGCACACATACACATATGCACATACATGCACACAATCATGATAGCATTCAGCATCACGACATTGCCATTTCTTTTTCATGTGTGTGTGTAGGTTCATCGAGCACTGATGATGCTAACTGTGACTTTGACCATTGTAGCCTTTTGCCTCCCATTTTTCTACAGGAAAGGTTGGAGCAAGGTACAACAAACATACACACACATGCACACACACACACAGATTCACAATTATACCTGTGTACACTAAATGGACGAGTCAGAGCATAAAGTCCAGTCACAGTGAATGGTTTATTTTCAATATGGGGACAGTGATTTCAAAATCTTGTGCACATTATTTAAGCAACATTACGTACAAATTGGTACAAACACTAACACTCCCCGGTGCTCTCAGTCTGGGCAACTCAGCTGAAAAGTGAGCTAACAGTAGCTAACAGCAGCTACAGTTGGCAGCAGTTTAATTGTGCCGGAGGTTTCTGTCCTTCTGTTACATTCATGTGTCACCAGCAGAGGAGGATGTTGGATCAGTTTTTAGTTACTGCACAGCTCTAGTGTGTCTTGTGTGTATGAGTGTGTGTGTGTTTGTCTGTGTCTCTGTGCAGCACGCAGGTGTCCATCCATACCTAGGCTGCTGTGTTCTGGCATTGTCTCTGATTCAACCAGTAATGGCTATGATCAGACCGTCACCTGACTCACACAGGTAAATACGGCTAACATTCACATGCTGAATCAACTGCAACGTGTACTCATGTTCTGAGGTCCTGCTGAGCACAAGAGCTGCACAAGTTTAGACTAACTGGTCAATACTACTCTGCTACTACTAGACTAATAATGGAAACCAGTACTTGCTCATGCACATCACAGCAGAAAGCTCTTACTTTACATCACTGTACAAAACTTCTCCCGTTATGAAGCCTCTGGTTGGCAGCACACAGCCTACATACTTTCAGATTAATTAACGTCTGACGTCTTCGTGTAGACCTGAATTGTGCCCACATTACAATATGACTTTGGGAAACGCCCTCACACTAATCACTATGATTTCTCTGTCAATCTACAACTGAACAAATTAAAACGGATGAAATACATTTGTGTTTAGTGATGTATAGTATATACATATAGTATCTATGTATAGTTGATGTTCTAGCTGGATATTTTTGGTTGGTTGAAAAGAGGTCTTCTTCATTAGGATGGAATATCAGCCAGTTTTCATTAAAAAAAAAATCAATGTTGACATCCTGGTTGGTGCTCGCTGGGTAGTTAAATACGTGATTTTATTGGTCTCATTTGTACATCTTCTGTTGTCATTTATACATCTTCTGTCATTTAAACATGATTAGAAATGCTATCTGTCAGGCAAGAATGACTCCTGTGCTCCAACACTGAAGAGTACAGACTCTCTGTGTTACATTAACGCACAGCCTTTATTTATTTTGGACTACCTCATTTTGATGTATATCTGCACATTTATAATATTCTGCACACTGTGAACTCTCACTCTCATTTCCTGTCAAAAACAGCTCTTTCATTTTAGAACATATTGTATTTATTTATTTATTTATTTTAATACTTGATTTGAGTAAGTGAAAACCTACTTGGCAATAAATCTGATTCTGATTCTGATTCTGATTCTGATGTATTGGTATTATCTGTTTCTCTGTCAGGAGGTTCATCTTTAACTGGGCCCACTGGGGACTTGGGTCTTTGACTGAGATCATGGCAGGTTGGTCTGCATTTAAAAACTTATTATTATTAATGATTAAACTTGTTAGAGTGGTGAGACGACCTCAAACACTGCAAGTTTATTTGGTTTGTTCCATTTTCAGAGAAAAAGTACTGTTTGACCAAAGTTACATCCTGTGTTCTGTGTCTACAGTGGCAGCCATGTTCCTCGGGACGCGTCAGTCATCATTGCTCCTCCCACAGCCATGGGCAACGTATGTTCTGATTGGTTACATGACATGGCTGGCCTCATTCAGGTTCCTCCTCCTGATGGACAAGTACCATTGTATCAAAAGATGTATGAAACCTGAATGAAGTGAATTACACAATAATGGTTTTACTAGACTTTAGTTTTGATGACATGGAATTATTATGTTTGTTTGACCAGCAGTTTCAGGATCAGATGACACTAAGGGCATCCTTCCTGACCAATCAGAGCGAGGTTTCAAGGTAGGTATCAGTGCAAACAGTCTGTTTCCTTCAGTTAATGCTGTTTCACACTGCCTCTGTCTTTTTATGTAGTATCATTTATATGTTTTAATGAAATGTGTTATCATTTGTACAAATAAGAAACCAGATTAAACAAAACAAAGTAATTATTATTCTAATAATTATTTTAATAAATCAGCACACATTTAAAATCTAACCAACTCAACGCTCACCTACTGCTGCTGGTTCATACGACATGCATGCTGGGATATCCTGCAGTCACAGTCCCAAAACATCGCTGATCAAATTGGACATTGTAAGAACACTTGCAGACATTTGGAGTGTACCTGACTGAATGTGGACTCACTCACTGTTATTTTGTGTTTCAGGAGTCCTTCATAAAGTCTCTCCTCCTGGCTGTCTTGGCTCTGGGAAACGCTGGTTTCCTGATGGCTTTGCTGTCCTCGATTGCTGACATTTGACATTTAATGACAAGACACAGAAATAACTTTGACTTAGACCATCTCTGACAGCAATTCAAAGGGTGATTGTTTTAATGCAAAGCTTGAAACACGAGTATTATTTTATTATTTTAAGTTCAGCAAAGTCCAATAACAGGAAACATGATGTACTTTTCAGCCAAACACACAATAATTTTTATTTAAATCCAAATCTACTGTGTATTGTATGTTATATTTCTTTGTGCTACTTCTTTGACTTTATTGCTCTACATTTTTAATTAAATGCTGATATTCTAATTCTGTATTCACTGGGATTATTAATTAATTAATAGTAGCACTGCTAAGCCCTTTATTGTAGAATTCATGAAAGAAAACTTTTGAATCAGCAAAATAGTCCACTGTAGATGCCCACAATGACACATAGTTTGTGGTAATGATAAAATACTATGGAGCGGAACACAGAAACATATATGAAATTAAATTTAATCAAGTGTGTGTGTGTGTGTGTGTGTGTGTGTGAGAGAGAGAGAGAGAGAGAGAGAGAGAGAGACTAGGAGCATCCAGTAAACGCTTGTTTTAATATCCAAACCATCAAGTTAAATCATAATCAAAAAATATTGGCAAAACAATTTGTTTCAGATTCTGATTTTATTTAGTATAAGCTGCTATTGTTCTGAATATGGACAACAGAAACACAACACGATGAATCTAAATCCAGTATTCTCTTCTTTTACCTCTGGTCTGGTGTCTACCAACTCCTGAGAAAAATATCTGTCTCTTTAGCTGTTCTTGTTGTATATAGCATGAGATGTTTTTGTTTCACTGCATATGGGATGGAGGATTTGCATCTTTCCACCTCAGTAGGATTAGATGGCAAGAGGGTTTGTATACAGTAAAATATAGATTAGTACAGCTTGAAGCATTTTTTTAAAAAATGGTTCAGTATTTTAAGAGGAGACTTTCTGGAGTAAAAAGTGTCTTTTATCCACCCAATTTTCTAAACATACCAGAAACAAACTAGCCTGGCATCACCAGACTGATCCTCAAATGTAAGTTAGTCTGAAACTCCTGTCCGAGGGGTGCATTGAAGCAGACTGAAATATTACAAAGTGTTTTGGCACAGTGGACACTGAACTGTGTGTACCTGATATGTAACTGTATGATTCATTTAATAATTCCACGAGCAGCCACGAGAGGGCAGCAAACACAGACAAACTGCATCAGCCATGTTTTCATCATCATGCTGATCACATGGATCAGGTATAAGACACACGTTGCACTCAGTATGTATATGTCTTTTTATCTCATGACTCCCACAGTCTGTGTGTCTGGTCTTTTTTTACAGATTGTAATTGAGTCAATGTTTCTTAACACAGGCGGAGATGACCCTCATAATCCTCATAATTCAGTTAAGAACCAAATTGGTCTAAATAATCGTATATCGTATGAAAAGTTTACTTTTTCACTCTGAAACACTTTGGAGCGTGTTCTTTGGAGCACTCTTTCTCAGAAGTTTGATAAACATGAGTCTGAACTGCAATGAAGAGAGCAGGTCTGCCTGAACAAACTTGTACTGGCATGTGTTTTAAGATGTTCATACCACCATATCGTATCACAGTGCGATCTGCACAGCATGATAATCAGCAGGGAGGAATGCTTTTTATCACGCTTTATTGTGTAATGGACCTGCTCACACACATTTCACAGTGACGTAACAAAAACACATTGTGTTGTTCTTATATCGTGGAGCAGATGTCTGATGTTGAAGTTGGAATGGAGTTTTGTTCAAATGAGCTGAGTTTTCATAACACTCTGACCGGCTTGGGAGTGAGTTATTGTTGGGTTGTCCAAATGAACAGGGTTCCTTGTTTTGTTCCTCTGGATATACAAATAATAGCAAAGAAGAGCAGAGTGTACATCGTGTGTGTTCCAGTGAATGTTCTCTCAAGACTGAGTGACATGTATGAAGCTTAAAACAATGAAGTCATTACAGACATTGCACTTACATAAAACTGTACTGTGTAATACTGTGCAACCAAAACACACTGCAGAAACAACTACACCTGTATCATCCATATTTACATACGCAGAACACTGACGACAATTATATGATGTGACTGTGACTGATGATTGCAAACAATGTTCAATAATGAAAATATGATTTGGTATGAATAAAATACATTTAAGCTGTAATTTTAAATATTAGAAATCTGCATTTCAAAAGTGCAATTGAAAAATGGCAAAAATGGGTAATGTCTTTGTATTATGACTTATGGTGATTTGCATTTCATGATGATTTTAATTTACACCAGAGGATTAAAGGTGCAGTGTGTAAGATTTGGGGCCTTTATTTTCAGAATAAGGCAGACATGGAATATAATATTCATAACTATGTTTTCATGCATGTATAATCACCTGAAAATAAGAATCTTTTTATTTTTGTAACTTAAAAACTTTCCTTCTATATCTACAGTGGGAGCGGGTCCTCTTTCATGGAGGCCGCCATGTTGAAACACTGTGTTACTACAGTAGCCCAGAACAGACAAACTAAATACTGACTCTAAACTCAGCCTTTCAAGTGTTGTTTCTTCTTTACACTAGGAAGGTGAGGGTGATGTGAGGAGATTGCAACGCAGTGATTACACCACTAGATACAACTAAATCGGCTGTCCTCGGCTACATCAGCAAGTGTGCAGAGGATGTCACCACCACCAGGACAGTAACAGACTATCCGAACCAGAAACCCTGGCTAAATGGGGAGGTCCGGTCTCTGCTGAAAGCCAGGGAGGGAGACTCAGAGCGGCTAGGAGACAGCTGACTGCAGGAGTAAGGAGGGCCAAGGCCGCATATGCCCAGAGGATCCAGGGACACTTCATATCCAACGATGCACGGAGTATGTGGAGGGGCATAAAGTGCATCACAGACTATAACACCAGAGATGCACAATGCCCCAGGGACCCCTCTCTGCCTGACGCTCTCAACAGTTTCTATGCCCGCCAGACTCACCCCACCACCAGGAGAAGAGCCCCTCAGCGTGACCCCAGCAGAAGTGAGGAGGACCCTCCAGAGGATAAATCCACGCAGAGCTGCTGGTCCCGATAACATCTCCGGGCGGCTGCTGAGGAGCTGCGCACACCAGCTGACGGAGGTGCTGACAGACATCTTCAACACCTCCCTCCAACAGGCGGCAGTCCCTACCTGCCTGAAGACCGCCACGATCATTCCCATCCCCAAAACCTCCACAGTGACAGGCCTGAATGACTATCGGCCGGTAGCCCTCACCCCAATAGTCATGAAGTGCTTCGAGAGACTGGTTATGGCCCACATCAAAGACTGCATCGACGTCACTGTGGACCTGCACCAGTACGCATACAGGAAGAACCGATCCACAGAGGACGCCATCTCTTCTGTGGTCCACACAGTCCTCACCCACCTAGAGAACAAGGACTTGTATGTTCGCCTGCTCTTTGTGGATTTCACATCTGCATTCAACACCATCAGACCACAGACTCTGGTTCAGAAACTGACCACACTTGGACTGAGCTCCACCCTCTGCAACTGGGTGCTGGAATTTTTAACAGACAGGCGGCAGTCTGTGAGGATCCATGACGTCTCCTCCTCCTCCATCACCCTCAACACAGGCTCCCCCCAGGGCTGTGTGCTGAGCCCCCTTCTGTTCACTCTGCTCACACACGACTGCTCAGCGAGACATCCGAGCTGTCTGTTCGTGAAGTTCGCGGATGACACAGCTGTGGTTGGACGCATCGCTAACAATGAGGAGTCCGACTACAGGCAGGAGGTGGAACACCTGGAGGGTTGGTGCAGAGAAAACAACCTCTGCATCAGCGTGAAGAAGACCAAGGAGATGATCGTGGACTTCAGAAGGGGCAGACACCTCCCCCCTCCCCTGCACATCGGAGGGACAGCGGTGGAAGTGGTCTCCAGCTTCAGGTACCTGGGCGTACACATCTCTGACGACCTCACCTGGAGCACCAACACTTCCTGTCTGGTTAGGAAGGCACACCAGCGCCTCTACTTCCTCAGGAGGCTGAGGCGCGCTGGACTTGGGAGCTCAGTCCTGACCTCCTTCTATAGATGTGTGGTGGAAAGTGTCAAGTGCTCCTGCATCACCGTGTGGCACAGTAACTGCCCTGTGGCAGAGAAGAAGGCTCTGCAGAGGGTGGTTAAAGCTGCACAGAGGACTGTGGGATGCAGCCTGTCCACCACCACGGACATCTACACCTCCAGATGCAGGAAAAGGGCCTCCTGCATCATGAAGGACCCCACTCACCCCGCACACGCTCTGTTTGTCCCTCTCCCCTCAGGCAGGAGGCTGCGGAGCATAAAGACCAGGACCACCAGACTGAGAAACAGCTTCTTCCCAGAAGCTGTGAGACTGTTGAACTCTGGAGGACCCCTGTAGCCCCTGCCCCCCCCCCCTTGCTTAAATTTGCATATTTTATGTTGTTTATTTAATATTTATACTTAGTTAGCTAGTTCTTTTCTATTTTTATACTCGACATCGGGCTGCTCCGGGACCAGGGAAACTAATTTCGTTCCATCCCATGTTAACATGTGTTGAAATGACAAATAAAACTCCTTGAATCCTTGAATCCTTGAATACTACACACCTTTAAGATAAATCTGAGCGGGACCGTTAATGAAGCTATTAATGAGTTATTTCTTAGATCTTAACATGTAAAAGTGAGTGTGCACTATTTTCCTCTGTGAAACCTCAAAAAGAAAAAAAGAAACAATCTGAGAAGAAAAACTGTGAACAAAACAGGCCACAGCCTGTGAAGAGAAATTACGAGCAGACATCCCACATTCTAAAGGGTTCACAGGACATTTACATCATTTTATTTTATACATATTTTATTTGGAGCGACGTCTCCGCTGAAAATAAAAATAAACATGTAGTGCACTCTCATATTCCCACAAAAACATCCCAAATCTCTGATGGCTGTTGTCAGGAAAATGTGGGACCCAAAAGTGAGGTCTGTGCCAGAAAAGTACCAAAAAAACAGGTTATATAACGGAACCCAATAATGAGAATGTAACAACAGAGAAAAACAAATACTTATACTGGGCAAGTGAAGACAGTGATTTAAAAAAAAGTAGTAATCATTAGATTACAGTCCACAAATGAAAGTGTAATTATTTAGTATCTAAAACATATCAATAAAATACTACTAATTTACCCCCAACTACTTCCAGCACTGTTAAACTCTTTTACTGGATTTACTTGAAGTACTGAGGGTGGAAATCAGATGTTCCGGCTCAGCTGACATTCATTCATGAAGATAGTTTTGTCCTTCATTCCTAACAGGAATAATAACATTGTTGAGTTGTGGGAACACAAGACCTGATAATAAAGAAATCTGACAGAAACAGTCAGACAGTCAGTTGATAGATTGATACTTTATTGATCAGTTCAGGCTTCCAGTAGCTGCACGAGACACAGTAAATGTTAAAATTTAAAATTAGACCTAAAAAGATACATTTGAATTTAAAATTAAACCTGTGCAAAGATACAACAATATTAAATTAAGAATAGATTTGTTTTTTCTATAGAAATAAGAAATAGAAATAGAGATAAAAACTACAATAAAATTAGACTGTAGAAAATGAATCAGAAAATGGTTACTCAAACTTTAAACTACATCTCACAGAAACGTTGTTTCCTGTCAGCAACATTTTCGGTGTGTTCCCTTTCTGATAATCTGTTGTAGTGTGGAATTTGATCTGATCATGTTTCTGACCTGTTGGGCTTTTTAGGGATGCAGCCATGTTCCACATCTCACAATTTATTTTGGTGAGTACGTTTTATTGGCTGAGATAACTGATGGACAAAAGTACAAAATAATATCCAAGTTACAATGAGCAGAATTCTCCCGTGGACTGATAGGGTGAAATGATCTGACATCATCATCAGCTGTTTCCTAGTGAATGAGTGTATCCCATCAACCCCTTCATCAGTTGACAGAGAGGTGGTAGCAGATTGAAGAAATATGTCGATTTGAGAGTTAGTATTCCGATACTTCTGTGGCCATCTCATTCATGTTTGCCACCTTTCTTGTGCAATCTTTCTTTTGTGATTTTGCGTCTCTGGCAGAGGAAGTTGATTCCTTTACAAAGCTCCATTATTTCTCCAACCTGGCAACCAGCTGTTAATGAGCACAGGACTGTTTGAATCAGATTCTCTTGAAGGAAAGTTACACTATTTAAACTTCTGCTCTAATACAATAGTACCATCCATGCTGGTGTTTTTGGATATCCAGGCATATTTACGTGGTACTTCAACACTGAGGGATCCTCATGAAGACACAGCAGAGGCTGTCCATGGTGAAGTGCTGTCAGTATGCTGGCAGGCTGCATCACAGTGTGGTACAGATGAAATATTAGATAATTATAATATACAAATGAAATCAGACTGCTTAATATGTGATGCTCCCACATGCACTGATCACTCTTTGTAAATGATGAATATGAGTGCATGGTGGGTCATAAGTGTTGAATTATGTGGCCTGTTCAGCTTGTTGTGGGCTTGAAATGGTTTGGATGAGAGAGTCAGGGCACATGCATTTCACTGAACTTTAACTTGATCTGGCTTTACTACTAAAAATGCCATGTGTGACGAACAGTTAAACTTTTGGGCCTTCAGTAAGTCACGCAGTTCCACCATGTAAGGTTATAGTGCTCCCATCTCAACCGCTGGGACTAGTGTAGTAATAAATTACGCTGAGGTCAGGAGAGGGTGAGAGTCTTTGTCAATGTCAGATGGTGTCTCAGTGCGAGGCAGTGATATTTTCTGGAAGCAGTGACGGCTTTATAGGTCCTTCATAGACCTGATAAAGATACTGATTCCACAAAACTTCAAAAATTAAACCAGAATTTGTAAGAAACACATTTTTCTTTAAATCCCATTAGTTCAATACTCATGAACTAAAGATAGAAACAAGTCAGCTGGGATGTAGATGTTCCAGCTGCAGCTGTTACGACATCAAAATCCCATAGAGCAGTTCAGAGGAAGTCAATGTGTACATGTAATGGCAACTGATTACCGAAAACAACCTAAAACTGAGACGGTTGGTTATTCAGACTGTGACTCAGGAGGGTGAGCGAAATGAGTGACTGGGTGGATCTGCTATTAAATTTCCATGAGGGCTTATGAGGCAACATAGTGACCCTTCCTGTACAGCACACTTCCAGAAAACTGGCATTCCTTACATGAATATCACTGATGGAGTTTTCCACACCCCAACATAGGGAGGACGTTCTGCTGAAATATTATCCTTTAGGCTATCTATGAAAAAAGTCTGAGTTTTTCCAGCCTTGCTTTCTTATTTCCTGGAATGTGCCATCAGACCGGACTGAGGCGTTGTTAAAATCCCACAGTGTTTTTGAACTGTGAATGTTTTGTTGTGTACTGTACTGCTTCAGGGCTGAGTGCATCTCTGGTTATTTTCAAATGTGACTTAATAAGATCTAGAAGTTTCTCGCCTGCAATGTTTTAGTCAAAGTGGACATAGAGCAAAAGATGAACATCTGTGTGGTAAGAGATGTGATTGGGCTTGTTATAGTGAACACTACTACGACTGTACATCGCTACATGTAATTTACTAACTGAATAAAATAGGTTCAGTGTTCAGGTCTTGTTTAAATGGACCACAGAAACCTGCTGCTTAACTGCAGATTGTCATTTTGATCAATTATTCATACAGACTCTACCAACATGTTACTGATACTGAAAACAGCTCCATGAAAAATGCACTCTGATAACATCAGAATCATTTGTCATCCAAAACACACCACCCAGGGGGTAACATGGGCACACATCCTTGTTTTGATACTGTTCAGGTGTTTTATGCAGGTTTCTGGTGTTTCCAGTTCAGTTCAATTTTATTTCTATAGCACCAAATCATAACAGAAGTTATCTCATGACACTTTCCATATAGAGCAGGTCTAGACCGTACTCTTTTATTTTTTTTATTATTTATTTATATTATTTTTATTATTATTATTATATTATATACAGAGACTCAGCCATTCCCAACATGGGCAAGCACTTGACTGAGTTCAAGAAAGAGAAAGACGCATAGCAGCAGTAATAATAATAACTACTTCTATAACTGCATAGAAATATGACTAATAGTAGTAGTAATAATGTTAATAATAAATGGATGTCATCAGGACCACAGCAGGCTTGATCATGCAGAAAAAAGAAGTTAAGTTAGTAACATGTATTGCGATGCATTGCATCATTGTGATGACTATTAAAATCATGTACTATTACACACAGGAAACTGATCAAAATCATCAGGATGTTTGAGATGCTGCAACAACTTCACAACAACAAGTTTCCTCAAACAGTCAGTGCACCATGATGTGTGTAAGGAGGAGAGAAGAGGTGAATGTGATGTGAAGATTGTCACAACCTCTGACACACCGACCTATAATGTATGATCATGTATTCTCTCTGGTGCAACAGACCAGTCTGGCCACCAAAGGACCAACAGTGCATTTGACACACCCCTGATGGACTGGGTACAGTACTTTTCACTGTGACCTGTGTCACACTAAATGGAGCCCATATTCTGACATTAGAGCTTTGATTTTGTGTTGTTGAACTAGACTTTCCAGAACACAGTGTTCATTAAAACAATTAAATTTACTCCAAATGTTTGCTTGCAGGAAAGACCTCATGATTGGCAATAAAAGCTCACTGATCTGAAACAGCTGCAAGTCGGCTTCATTTGCAGCACAAGGAGAGTGTTTCATTATCTTTACTTTGACCACAGTAATGCAATAAATACACATATTCATATTAAGTTCATTTATTTTAAAACTTAGTTCCGATACACCGAGACCACACAGGGACAAAAATACTCTCAAACACTTCCTCACTGAAATAGTTGGAGCGGTTTCGGCTCCATGAGACAGGGCGAGGATACTTTAATTTCAGGTTTTACTGAATGAAGTCCTCCCACACTGCACTGGAATGTTTTGTTAAAATGTGGAGGGAGCCCTGACAGGGAGACAGGGAGTTTATGTCAAGGTGGTCATGTATTAGATGAAGTGGACCAATGAAATAAATAAATATGTAAATGAAAATGTAAATAATGGAAGTCAGCCATGAACTCTTATCTTCAGGTTCATATTAATAAAGTTATTATTATTATTCCAGCTTGGTACACTGACTATTCATCACAAGTGATGAACTACTGTCATTTGGTAACTTCCTCTGCTAAACTTGGACATTTTTAACTTCTTTGATGATACATATAAAGATGCCAAAAACATGCGACATCATGTTTTGACTAAATATGAAATCATCAAAGCTTGTAGCTTCAGAATTACAACATAGCACACTGTGTATTAAAAGAGAACTGCACAAATCTTGGCATCCCTTCCTGTAACATTATCAGACTCATGGTGGACATTTTCCTAGTAAATACTGCAGTTTGAGCTCTCTCTGTAGGGTGTAACAGGGTGGTAAAATCTTTTCAGATGTAATTTTCCCCTGAGGTTTGAGATAGCTCTCAGAGTTGTTTAAATGCAAACACATGTGTTCTTTGTTGTTTTCTTTTGCTCTGTTGTAAGATCATGTTCAAGGATCAGTCATCATGAGGAAAAACAGCTAGCAGAGTTAGGCAAACCGAGTTAGACCACCGCCAAAGTTCACACCGGATGGTCAGACTGAGAGGCGTTGGTCACATTGTAAGAAAGTGTCCACAGGCTGAAAGGGTCTGAAAGATTTCACAACACCTTGTGTAATATCACGTAAAGTAGCAGGTAAATATCTTCAAACATTCCTGTGCAAATACAAAAAGGACATTATCTGTCAGTATTTTACCAGGATGGTTTGATTAGGCACCGATGAGTCATGCTGGTTTCCTGGCTCCATCACTGAGACTGGGTATGTGAATACAGATCTGACAGATTCAGGTCGTAGCAGAGTGGCTGAAAGTGGGAAGTGGAGTGGAGGAATTTAGTGGAATACTCAAATGGAACAACACAGCATGAGTGTGACAGATGTCAAAGAGGACACGTTGGATGACTCTTCAAACATGTTATTCATTTACGATTCTAAAACAATAAGTCGACACATCAATTATGAACGAAGATTTAATGATCATTGTCTTTTCCTAACCTTAAACAAGTTCTGTAAGTTCCCTCAAAACAACAATAAAAATGTTAAGATGATTTAGTTTAATGAGCAGATATTGTACCAGTGGAATGTTGACATAGGAATGTTATAATGTGAAATATGTTTTTAATTTTATGTTGGTGTCAAAATAAATATTTCATTTTGTTAATAAAAAGCAGCAAAATGTAAATCAGTTGTATATGAGTGTAATCTTTAGGACACAGCGGTGAGTAATCTCTGTGTATCCATATGAAAGGTCTGACTCGAACAGTCAGATGGTTTTTAATTGCTACCAGGAATTTTCCCCCGAATGATGCTCCAGTCTTCCCACACAACTGCTCAGTGTCTTTCAATCCGCCCAGACAGCTCACAGTTTTTCTGATCGACACAGATGCCATTACCTTAAACAGATGAAATGACTAACGTCACTGATTCCAACAAGAATCCACAATACCCACCGCTTCATCTACGACCTTTTCAAACATGGACTTCATGTTGTTTCACTTTTCTTTAATCCCACATTCCTTGGCTTCTTTCCATGCCCCATCAGGGAGCTAATAAGGTGGGGGGAGGGGGGATGTTTCAACTTATAGCTAACGGGTTGAATAAAGAATTTTTACAGAAAGAACAACGCTTCATTTAAAAAGTCTGCCTCATTGTGTCATGTGTAAATCCACTGCTCACCACAGCTGATCTCAGGACAGTTTAGTCTAGTCTAGCCTTAGGTAAACACTGAACTGCCTGACTGAAGACTGCCTTCCACAAAATTATAGACATGAATGTGATTTTAAACTGTAAACTTTGAATCTGTTTAGCAACATCTGTGATTATCTGAGTTTCTTTCTCTCTGCTGGTCTCTCAAAACATCTCAATGATATTACCCAACTAAATAACGGATATATAATAAGTAACCATGTCAGTGAGTCAGTGAGTTGTGGAACACACAAACTGAAGCCATAATAAATTAAATCAGTTGTGATTGATGAGTAAAAAAGTGAATCCATTTCCACTTATTATCAAACTGGAATGACAACAGACCAAAGGATGTGTTGATATAATGTAAAGCAACAGCAACAAATATAAAACATGTTCACCAGTTATTGGAAATAGGTCCTTAACAATAGGTATTAGCATTAACATCTGAGATCATGCTGTCTGGTATTTCCAGCACTGCTGTGAGTTCAGAAAAGTTTGCTGAGCTAAAATCCAGAACAGAACTTGACGAAAGCAACAGGTCATTGAGTTTGCTTTTCACAGAAACACAGTTGGATTCTTGCCAGGCCGGCTGTAACTAACTAATTACTCATGTTTCTATACAGTGAGTTTACACTGCAGAGTCACAGAGGAATTATTTCCAAGTTTTAAAGGAGTGTCGTGTCTCATCCCAGGGACATTCATGTAATCTGTGCTTTGGTAATAGGAGGAGTTCAGACTGAAGCACAGGATTGCACAATCCCCCATCAATAGGCAAGCATGTGGGAGGGATCAGCAGGCGGAACGAGGCGGAACCCTGAACGGTGCCCCAATTCCCCCATCTGCAGTTCCCACACTCTCTGTCCCGCTGACCAGAAACAAGCTTCAGAGTGAGCAGACTAATATCTTCAGACCTTCACAGGATTACAGGAGAGAGAGTTAACATGGCATCTCTGAAAACACTGCTTAATCTCGGAGTCTGTCTGTCTGTGTGGATCATCATTACTGCAGGTAAGAACAAAAGATAGATAGATAGATAGATAGATAGATAGATAGATAGATAGATAGATAGATAGATAGATAGATAGATAGATAGATGTCTGATGTCACAGTATTTCAGGCAGTGGGAGGCCTGTCAGGCAAAGCAGCTCACTTCCTCCATTATAATGCATCAATGTTTCCTTTTATCTGTCCAGGTTTTGAGTTTTGACCTTGAAACTTCTGCCTCCACACCAACACATGGACAGCTACACTTTCATAGGGTCTATTTCTTTTAAAATAAATACCCACCTCCCTGCAAACTGTAAATAGTGTATTCCTTTGATTAATCTCCATGGTGTTGGGAGTTGTGCGGAGGTCAGACTTGGCCAACTCTTGGCCCCACCAATGCATAACATTTATTGCGTTTATATGCGTAAAATTACTTTATTTATCGCTCAATGGGAAAATGGGGATTCTTTTTCCCCTCAAGTATAAATGTAGGCCAAAAATACAACCACACTTAGTCCACGCTCCATACTGTGGACTCCAGCTGAATTTATATACTAAATGAAAATGTATTAAATGTTACAGCTACAGAATCAGATGGATACACACAGTAGGTTGATGTGAGGATCTTCATGAGGTTGACTGAACAAGAAGCGTTCACAGTTCTAACATTCTCTGGTATTTTAAAAATGTAGGGCCAGTAATTGTTTCATGATGGTGTTTATCCAACCACGACACAGCATTTTTTGTTCCACAACATTCTTTAAGAAATGAACACAATGAGAACTGAATGCAATGTTATGTGATGCTGTGTGTTTGTGGGACATACAGTAACTCAAACTGTATAAACATCACTCATAAGAAGTAAGTGTGTCACTGCTGGCTCAGTCAGCTGTGCTCACTGGAAAAGTCTGATTTGAAGAGGAGGATGAGGAGGTGAGTGTCGAGGACTTCTCCAATATGTTTATCAAAGTTGATCTACACTTTGGGGTGATATATTACATTACACTGACTGAAAAAAACAAAATCAGGAAGAGATGTTCAGAGATGGTGGATGAGAGGAAATGAACGCAGCATTCTGTTTACAGACCAAGGCGCTGAGCCGAAGGCAGAGAACGTACACTGGGTGTCTCTGGACTTTAAGACCTTCCTCAACTGGACTGTCAAATCATCTGACCACACGTACAGTGTCCACTTCTCTGAGTGAGTTCACACACACACACACACACACACACACACACACACACACACACTATGGGGGGCATTTTATGCCAACACTATACTAAAAACGTGTGTACAGCGCCTATGCGATGACATCAAACCTCTAACGTGCGCGTGTAAATTCCATTCACTTTCAATGGACAGACGGGCGTCACGTACTACGTGACGGGTGAACTACGCCTCAAATACGTGACATGAAGACCACGCGTGACTGTTAAGTACAATTCTACATGAGCGTACAGACACACACTGTGTAGTGTTTGTGGAAATCAAATAGCGAGGGGTCATTGGTGCTGTGCCACGTGCGAACGCAGCAGACGCCTGTGCGCACGCTCGTCTCAATGTACAAATAATTATTTACTTTATGATGACGAATTTTGAGTTTAACAGCTGCTTCTCTTCACAATTCAAGCAGTGTTGACGACCTTGAGCTACCAGGGTGCCTCAGGTTCACTTGGACTTCTGTGAAACTCACCTGTTTTACTTTTCTTCACCTTCTTTATGAGATTAAAGATGAAAAGAGGCATTTACAGAAACCAAAATCGGACCATTATTTGAATTTGGTTTTCTCGGTTTTACGATTTTGATTCAGACAACAAAAAAACGGAAAAACCGGTCTGTTTATTGTTTTTTGTTCAAAACGTAAAAAAGGCAAGGGTGAAAGGGATAACTAAAATAATTTCAGCTACTTAAAAATAAAAATATCCTGACAGCTCTGATGGGGCTTGGGATTCATCTATAAGTTATGCTTTCTTCTAAACAATCCCGTATGAACCTGAGACTGTGTAACAGCTGATCTGTGTAGATATGCTGCAGAACATAGAAAATGAATAACTGTCAGGTCCTGATGATCCAGTGTACCTCGTGCGTAAATGCGCACAGCCTCTTCCTCAGTTTCGCGCCTGAGCAATGGTACAGTCCCTGATATACCTCAACATCCCGTTACAGGCGTTCACTATTAGCCAACGCTTCAGACGCCTTAATGTGTGCACGTAGACTGTCACATCGGTCTCTCTTGGTAATACATAGACTGCTTGAATTGTGAAGCCAAGCAGCTGTTAAACTCAAAATTCGTCATCATAAAGTAAATAATTATTTGTACACTGAGACGAGCGTGCGCACAGGCGTCCGCTGCGTTCGCACGTGGCATGACACTTATCACCCGTCAGCCTTCATTATTTGGTGTACCTATTTGGTGCCTGTACGCACGCGTATCGGACGCGTATTTTTCAGTCTTTATGCAGGCGTAGGCGACGCGGTTAAGGCGTTTTAGTAAAGTGTGCTGAAAAAAATCGAAAAACCGAAATAGCCTAAACTGTCACATCGGTCTCTCTTGGTAATACATGGACTGCTTGAATTGTGAAGCGAAGCAGCTGTTAAACTCAAAATTCGTCATCATAAAGTAAATAATTATTTGTAATTATTTCACGTGGCACGGCACGAATGACCCCTCGCTATCTGATTTCCACAAACACTACACAGTGTGTGTCTGTACGCTCATGTAGAATTGTACTTAACAGTCAGGCATGGTCTTCATGTCACGTATTTGAGGCGTAGTTCACTCGTCACGTAGGCGTATTCGCAACAACGCGTGTGCAGCGTCTGCGTGACGCCTACGTGACGCCCGTCTGTCCATTGAAAGTGAATGGAATTTACACGCGCACGTTAGAGGTTTGATGTCATCGCATAGGCGCTGTACACGCATTTTTAGTATAGTGTGCTGGACACACACACGCTCGCACACACACCTACACACACACGCACACAGACACACACACCTGTATTTGTACACGTCAGGTAGACAGTGAGAAATCTAAATATGAACCTGTCTGTTTTGAATGATTTGAATTGTTTTAAATTATTTTATATACTGCCATAATTTTTCTGCTTAACCTCGACCAGTTCTTTAACTTTGTTTTAAACCGAGTCACTTCAGTTATCACATTTTCACAGCTGCTTTTATTTCAATTTCATTTAATTATCATACATAATCATACAGGTATAATCATGAAATGTATTTCTGTGAACTGCTATAATTTCTGCAATTGAGGAGAGAAAAGTTTAAAAAAGTAATACATAATAATAAGTAATGTGAGTAAATAGAATAAGTAAAACATCTTAATGGAACTAAATAAGTAACAGCAATGAGAATAATATCAACAATAATAAAACAGTAATAAGGAGTATTTAACTCAGTAAGAAAAGTATTTTAAGGTGCAGTCTTAGGCAGTCCTCATTTGGGATCCTAGTGGTCTGAGAGTAGAAGAAGTGAAGCAGAATCTGGAAACTTCTTCTGATTGTTGGGATCCTTAAAAAATCTGCTAGTGTATTATTTTTTATTTTTAATGTCTGATCTTTGCGGGGCCTTCTTCAGTTCTATTTCTGTACAGTGATATTCCCTTGTTAGAATGTTCTTCATGGTTCAGGAGTAGAAATTCCTCAGTCTGTGAGGAGATGCCAGGACTTTCCTAAAGTGTATGAGGTTATCATCTCCGTGGTCTTGCTGATGTTTAGGAGGAGCTTTTTGTCTTGACACCTGTGGGTCAGATCCTTTATATATTTACTAGACAGTGAATGAAAATGAATGTTTTCAAGGAAAAAATCATGCACACACAACATTGAGTGATTTTGTTTTTTATTTAGCTTTTCAGCTACTCTACTGTCAGTGTATATGAAACAGAACTGCAGGTTTTTAAATGGTTATTTCAGTGTTTATTGTATGTGTTTGAAAAAATTATAGGTCACGTGCATTTTCATTACAGCCTTGTTTTGTGATGTGGTGAAACATTATTAAAAATAAAGAGTGTATCTCTGGTGAAGCAGACACACTCTTTATTGCCACCCAGTTGGTGAACTACTGGTCTAGAAAATGATAGTATAATCAGTGGCATTACTATATATGACAAAGACATGACAAAGTGTTCTTTGGGATGTGCACTTGCATTTGGTGGCAGATGTGGAATGCTGGACAAAGTTGAGCTTTGACTGAAATATTTGTTGGACAATCCATCTGTGGCTCATTAAAATGAATCAGGGTGTGCTGGGAGCTGACTATTCAGACATCATTACAAAAAAAACCTCACATCCTCTTTCTTTCACTGAGATCACTGTGTTTGCATGGTTCAGTTCAGAACATAATAACTGCTGACTGCTGACAGTCAGTCTATATCATCTAAAGTCAATACTTAGTAAAACTCTGCAGTCATAAAAGATGTTTCTTGTAATTTTATACTTTTTATCAGTATTATGACAATGGTCTCACAAAGATTTGAATTTTCAATGATCTTTCTCTCTCTCTTGGACATTTTAAAAACTGTATGTTTGGTGTAAATAAAAGTGTTGGATCACATCGTGGACAGAATATCAGCAGTCTGTGTTGTATTCATTAACACTTTAATCTCCTGTTTTGTGTGTTTGTGTCATGTGACTCACAGGGGGGATTCCGATTGGAGGGATACTTCTGACTGCACCAACGTGATAGACTCAGAATGTGATCTGACAAACATTCTCCAGCCCTTAGACAGGTAGGAACAAAACCTCTGTCACTTCAAGCCTTCTTCTCTCAGCAGGGTGTAGACATCTTCAGTTACTTTACAGTCAGTTTAATATATTTCCCATTCATTTGTAAATTATAAACCACTAATATTTTAAGATATTACCACATAAACTTAGCATACATACTTGACTTTTTAAAACATAATATTAGAGCAACACACCTGTAGCAGGCTCATTCCGGCTCAGTGGTGTGGACCAGTGAAAATGAGCGATTTGTTTTAAACCACAGTGAACACACTTTGGTGTTTGATTCTACCATATATATATTCACCTGCAAACAAGCAACATGTTTGTTTTTTATTGAAGTATACAGGCGGAAAAAATATCTCTTTGTCTTGAATTTGCTCTGCTAAAAAAAGCAAATCAAACACTAACCAGAGAGCAGACATCAGCAGGATGATAAATTATAAATCACAGCTGGAAAATAAATCTCTCTACCACAATGAAAGTTTGGTGAGGTTTAGGAACAGATTTTAATTTTGTGTTGGAGAGACTAAAAGAACTTTGTCATCAATGGTACAGTAACAACCACCTAGGTAAGGTTATGGAACGATCGAGGTCATGCTTTGTTAAAAAACAGCAGTGTGTCTGTAAGAAACGGGAAATGAAACAATGATCTCCTGAGTTCAAATTCAATGTTTTCCTCACATCCATTCTTAATCAGCTGCGCCTTAATCTGTCTTTACTCCTTTAAAACTGACAACAACATACACATGACATGGCAGCAGAGCTGTTTCTTGCTATATGCAGACTTTGGGGATGCATAGGGCCCCACAGTCACCAGGGGGCCCCCAAGCTGCCAATTCAACCTCAATTTATTTTGGGAGAATTAAAAGTACCTGTCTTTATTTGGAGCCAGGCGAATCCCCTCATTCCAGCACTTATATGCTTAAAAATGCATACACGCTTTTTAATAGCTTGTAAGCAAAACTAAGCTGCTTTGATAGGGAAGCTGTGACTGTTTTTGGTGTAATCAAGTCAAAATCATCAAATTATTTATTTTACTGTTTTGGAAGATGCTGCATCTGTTGCATTTATTAATGTACTCCAGCCTGTTTTCCTCTGAAAAAGTTAGGAATCTACAAAACAGGGGCCCCCAAATAGCATCTTTGCATAGGGTCTCCAAACAGCTAGAAAGGGCCCTGCATGGCAGTTAACAGTCAGCAGTGAGGCTGACCGAGGCTGCACCCAGAGCTCTCTAGCTCATGTGCCAGTGTCTCAATTCGACTGTTGTTGGAGGCTGGTGTACAAAAAGTATTATATATAGTTCGATCAACCTCATCAGCCTGAGAGCTGACAGAAAGCTTCATTAGCAAGCAGCGAGCTCTGGGAAGTTAAAGTGGTTCTTGTTTATGTTTTGGCCTTTGTTATTCTGATCAATTAGTTCCGTGTTCGATATGGCGCGGTGAAATTGGTTTTATATTCGACATTCGCCTATTTTCCGGCGTCCTAACTGTAATAGCGTCACGAAAACCGCACCAATTACCCCCAGGATGATATTATTTTGTACAGAAAACAAAGACTAACATTTCACAGGCTTTATCAACTCACCAAAATCAGCAAGTCTGGTGAAAGATTAAAGTAACCGCGCCGAATATACTTCCTAGAGCCCTACGGCAGCCAGAGTGCTTAGGGACCGTCGCAAAAGTGCAACGTCTTTTTCTTTTTTCTAATAACTCACTGGAAATTCATCCAATAAACACCGAACCACTTCTGATGTGTTTATGAACTCACTATGGCCGCGTTCAGACTGCAGGCGAATCTGATTCAAATCTGATTCCTTCTCATATCTGATTTTTAAGGCTGACTGTCCACACTGTTTTTAGCAAGTGTCCAAATCGGATATGGCTCTGTTCAGACTGGGCCACATTATTGACCGATCTGACAGGTTGCTGTAGCAACGACGTCGGAGCGGAGGCATCGTCCAGCGCATGTATTGTGTGACGTCATATAATTGCGACAGCGACAAGAAAAACACAGATTTATGAGGCATTTCGTTTCGTCCTCTGTCCAAGGACTGTTGTTTTCGGCATCTTCCTCCTCCATTCTGTTGGTAACGTAGCTCCACAACACGAAATACGTCTGGCACATTGGGTCTGGTCTGGCGTCGTGTAAAGTGACGTCACGGACAGTCAAAACCGATCTGAGTGTTGGGAGCTGTTCAGACTGAGACGCATCTGTCCAAATGCGATTTGAAACTACCTCCCGGAGGTGGTTTCGATCCATTTTGCAAAAATCGGATTTCATGTGGTTTGTGACTGTTCAGACTTCAAAAGCGCCATCCGGTTCCAATCTGGATGGGCTAAAAATCGGATTTTGGCTGGCAGTCTGAACGTGGCCTATGAAGCTTTCATAGCCATTTAGTTTCCAGAAAACAATCCTTTTAGATGGAACATGTAATCAGTGTGCATATTTCATTCTATTTTAGACTTTTATTTTTTAATAACTCACTGTTTTTTATAGATATCAACACCAAACCACTCCTGATGTGTTCATGAACTCATTGTGGAGTTCCCACAACCCTTTATTTTCAAGGAAAACCTTTTCAATTTTTTAAAAAGGCATAAGTAATCAGTCTTTATAATTCATTCATATGTAAGGCTTTTATTTTGTAATAGCTCACTTGTTTTTATAGATATCAACACCAAACCACTTCTGATGTGTTCATGAACTCATTGAGGAGTCTTTACACCCCGTTGGGTTTTCAGAAAAACCTTTACAAGTGTTTTAAACGGAATAAGTAATCAGTTTGTATATTTCATTCTTAATTAAGGCTTCTATTTTTTAATAACTCACTTGTATTTTAAAATTTTTTGTTGAAAATAAAGGGTTGTGGGAACTCATATGTATGTATTCCTGTTTGACAGGGATTACACTGCTGATATCCGAACACAACCTCTGGACTCTGATGTCGACTATATCCTGGAGGAATTCCCTCATACTGAAACTGAAAAACCCTTCAACCCCTACAAAGAGAGTATGTGTTGGACATTGACACAAGGAGTGCATTTATACCATATATTTTTTAAAGATATTTTTTTGGCCTTTTTGAGCTTTATTTGACAGAGACAGCTGAAGAGCGACAGGAATGTGGGGAGAGAGAGAGATGGGGAATGACATGCGGGAAAGAGCCACAGGTCGGATTTGAACCCTGGGCTGCTGCGGCAAGGACTGAGCCTTTGTACATGGGGCGGCTGCTCTACCAACTGAGCTAAATGATATTTTATATATTATACCATATTTTTAACAGTGCATGTTTTTGGACCTTAAATATAACAAAAGGATTAAATATATATATTTTTTAAATATGCAAGGGTGTGTTGCTTATACAGTGGTGTCCAAAATGATTAGAACACCTGGCAGATCTGAAAATATTGACCTTTTTTGCCTCCAAAACATGATTTCATTTCATAATGTTCATGAAACATGCAGATGGTTACTCTGAGCACAACAAATATCAGATAAAGTGAGTCCTACTGATTTTAACCACTTTGAACTTTAATATTTAGCATGTCCACCTTTTGCAGCAGTTAAAGCAGCACATCTCTCTGGCATTGTGTCAATATATTTCCTGAGAACTTCAACACTAATGTTAACCCATGCCTTCTGCAACTCAAGCCAAGGGCTTTCCTTTGAATGTACAATACATCTATCCAGTTTAATTTGCTCTATGGGGTTGAGGCCCGGACTTTGAGGGAGCCAGTCCATCATTTTCAATGTTTCAGCAGATTCCTTCTGTCACAGGTAGTTCAGACAATAGTTAGAAGAATGTTTATGCTCATTGTCCTCTTGGAAAATAAATCCAGGCCTAAGAAGATAACTCCCAGATGCTATTCTGTGTCTCACCAGAATGCTGTGGTATACTTTCTTATCCATGATGCATCAATTTTCACTAAGTCACCTGTTCCTGAGGCTGAAATGGCCCCACACCATAATACTACCCCCTCTGTGTTTAACTGTTGGCAAGAGACACTCATTTTTATATCGCTCCCCCTCCCTCCGTCCAACATACACTCTTCACTTGTTGCCAAACTGTTCAAACTTCAAACAACACTTTATACCAATCTTACTTTGTCCATTTCTTGTTCTTTTGCAGATTTCAGGTGTTTCACTCTATGTTTCTCTTTCAGTAATGCTTTCTTTGCTGCTATTCTGCCAACAACCCAGTTTGTGTCACCCAGTTTCTGACACACACTTCTTGAAGACACTGTTGCTCCATTAGTCATTGTGGCGTTGATCTCGTCATGCAGTTCTCGTGAGGTCTTTCTTTGGTCCTTAAGATTGAGAATTTTGAGATGCTTCACTTGTCTGTCTGAAAGTCTCTTTTTTCTACCTCTCCTCTTTTGGTTCTGGTGTGAATTGGTAGCATCATGGCGGTCTAAAGTGACTTTACAGTGCTTGGACTGTATCTCAAGACACAGGCCTAGCTTGTTTTGACTGAAACCTCTTAAGTATGCCAAGTGTTCTAATAATTTTGGCTACCACTGTGCATTGTTGTTTGTGAAATATCTAACAGACTGAACTGTGTGAACACAGAAATTAGAGCAATAATATTAGTATTTTGCAATTCAGTGCCTCCAGTTTCAGAGTGTAATCCCACTGTGGTAAATATGTTCAGCTGTACTCGAGTATTTGTTCTGATTACATTACTTCTGATCAAAAGTAGCGAGTCGACAACTTTGCTAACAGCCAAACATCAACAAGGTCAATAACAGCAGACATAGCAGCCAGCTAATATTACTTACTAGTCCAACAGCAGTCAGCCCAGCTCGGCGTCTGTCTTTCAGCCTTTTATTTCACCAAGCTCTCACCAACCACTAAAAGTCAGTCCCATATTTGCCCTTGTCCAACGGCTTCTTGCTCGCTCACTCTCTCCTTTCCTCTTCTTAGCTTCCTCTGTCAATGTCCGTTATGTCCATAGAGGCAGCTAAGCCTGCTTTGTGAGTAAGCCTGACAGATAGTCTCATTATGTCTGCATTTGTCCTCTCCTAAGGTAACATCAGTGCCGTTGAATTCACTTTGGAACCTCTTAATAAGAGCGCAATGATTGTGAACATCACAGACCCTTTGAGCGGTATCCATGAGGGTAAGAAGCAGCTCACCATCAGAGATGTTCTCAAAAACGACCTCAAGTACAAGATCAGCTACTACAAGTCTGGAAGCACAGGCAAGGTACGATATCCAGTCAACACTGAAACTGAGATGAAGCTCAGTTTATTCACCAAAAGAATAAAAATGGACATATGTAATGGAATACTTTCTAGAGTGAAACAAGAGAATAACCAAAGAGTAGTTTTAGTTACTCTAAATTGCTTGTAGGTGTATACAAAAACTGAAATGTGGACATGACAGATAGTGATCTCTCTCTATATGATTTCTTGGACATGCATAGTAACTTCCACTGTTTGTCTGGGGAGGAAATAATCTGCCACGCAATCCTTAAAGGGGCAGATTGTTTTTTTTTTGTTTTACACATCTTGCCTGATATTGATTGATTTTGTTACATTTGGACAGAGCCAGGCAAGCCTTTCCCCCGTTTCCAGTCTTTATGTTAAGCTAAGCTAACCAGCTGCTGTAGGCCTTTATATTGTATAGACAAATATGAGATTTGATAAATAAAAGTGGCAGTGAAATCAGTTTCAGCTGAATATCTGAATTTTTAATCATGAGTTATTTTGTTAATGTTCTTATCTGACAGAGAGACCACATATCTGACACTAGTGTACCAGTGGTGTCCAAGCTGGATGCAGGAGAGAACTACTGCTTCATGGTGGCAGCCTACATCCCATCCAGGCCCAAAGCCACCCAGCTGGGAGCCTGGAGCGTGCAGCAGTGTCGCACCACCCCAGGACAAGGAGACATCCTGCAAGGTAAACACTAGTAAACACACTACGCTACACTACGCTACACTACATTACAATATACTACACTACACTACACTACATTACAATATACTACACTACACTACATTACAATACACTACACTACACTACACTACACTACACTACATTACAATATACTACACTACACTACACTACATTACAGTATACTACACTACACTACACTACATTACAATATACTACACTACACTACATTACAATACACTACACTACACTACACTACACTACATTACAATATACTACACTACACTACGCTACACTACACTACACTACACTACATTACAATATACTACACTACACTACACTACATTACAGTATACTACACTACACTACACTACATTACAATATACTACACTACACTACACTACACTACATTACAATACACTACACTACACTACGCTACACTACACTACACTGCATTACAATATACTACACTACACTACACTACATTACAATACACTACACTACACTACATTACAATATACTACACTACACTACACTACATTACAATATACTACACTACACTACACTACACTACATTACAATATACTACACTACATTACAATATACTACACTACACTACACTACATTACAATATACTACACTACACTACACTACATTACACTACACTACACACTACACTACACTACACTTCACTACACTACACACTTCACTACACTACACTACACTCCATTACAGTACACTACACACTTCACTACACTACACTTCGCTACACTACACTACCTTACACTACACTACACACTTCACTACACTACATTACACTTCACTTCACTACACTACATTACACTACATTACACTTCACTACACTACACTACACTACACTACATTACACTACACACTACACACTTCACTACACTACACTACACTACATTACACTACACACTTCACTACACTACACTACACTTCATTTCACTACACTACATTACACTACATTACACTACACTACACAATTCACTACACTACACTACATTACACTACACTACACTACACACTTCACTACACTACACTACACTACACTTCACTTCACTACACTACACACTTCACTACACTACACTATATTACACTACATTACACTACACACTTCACTACACTGCACTATATTACACTACACTACATTACACTACACTACACACTTCACTTCACTACACTACACTATATTACACTACACTACATTACACTACACTACACTACACACTTCACTACACTACACTACACTACACACTTCACTACACTACACTACACACTTCACTACACTACACTACATTACACTACACTACACTACATTACACACTTCACTACACTACACTACACTACACACTTCACTACACTACACTACATTACACTACACTACGCTACACACTTCACTACACTACACTACACTACACACTTCACTACACTACACTACATTACACTACACTACACTACACACTTCACTACACTACACTACATTACACTACACTTCACTACACTACACTGCACTACACTACACTTCACTACATAACACTACACTACACTACACTACACTACATTACACTACACTACACACTTCACTACAGTACACTACACTTCACTTCACTACAGTACACTACACTACACTACACTACATAACACTACACTACACTACACTACACTACACACTTCACTACACTACACTACTCTATACTACACAATTCACTACACTACACTACGCTACACACTTCACTACACTACACTACACTTCACTACACTACACTATACTACACTACACTACACTACACTACACACTACACACTACACTACACTACAATACACTTCACTACGTTACACTATACTACACTACACTTCACTACACTACACTACATAACTCTACATTACACTACACTACATAACTCTACATTACACTACACTACACTACTCTACTGCACTACATAACACTACATTTCACAGTGTATGGACATGGGGCAATCTGCATCAGCAGTAGCAATAGTAGCATCAGCATCACTTTAGGGCAGGTAATACGCCCTATAGTTCAAGGTAATAAGTGAAACATGTGATGTGTTTACACGTCATTTCTGCAATGTCTTTCGGGTTGGAGATATCATCCTGGGGTTTTTGAAGAGACACTAACATTTTGTTGAAAATGCATATTTTAGATCTGTGAATGTAGAAATACCAGGGCCATGAGCCCTGCTTCTGTCTTTTATGGTTAAGTAGTTCTTTTGTCGTGTGTGTTTACAAGACCACAAAGTGCGTCAACTGGAGAGGAATTCTCTAAGCCTCTAAAAGCTTCCATGAAAACAAACACAGTTTTACTCAAATTCACCAGCTCATCCAAACACACAGTGTTTACCCTGGAAGTCTGACAAATTATTTTTTTTAAACGTTTTTTACGTTCCACTGATTCACATTTGAGCTGCTGTACTGAACTGTGTGTGTTTAAAGTGATAGGTAATGAGCCGGGTTCATTTGTCTAACTGACTCTGTCTGTCCCTCCAGAGGTGAGTCCTGGAGCATTGATTGGTGGAATCTTCGTCTTCTTAACAGTCCTCATCATCATCATTGTGGTGACGGTCCTCTGCTGCCGACAAAGAAACAAGGACCTCAACATATCTCAACAATCATCGGCACCTATTTAAGCGCGTGTGTGTGTGTGTATTTGTGTAGGTGTCTTTCAAACGCAGGGAGCTGGTCTCCCTTCACGTTTCTATCTCCTCTGTTTGTAGAAACATTATTTTACTTTGCTATACTCTTTGTTTACACTGTATTAGTCATATTTTTAAATTTCACTTTAATTGTGCAGCTTGCTCTGTTTGTCAGGTTATACTGTCATTGTTTTTTGTTTGTTAGTTTGTTTCTTTTTTAACTCAAAGTGACGTTAGGACCAAATATAACCACTACAAGCACAGTGAATGAAGCTCTTTAGTGCCATCATGTGGCTGCTTGATGTAACTACCTGAGCAAGCTCTTCTCTACAAATCTATATTCAACTATTCTTTTAGCGTGATGCGACTAACTCACTCTGATTCAGTATCACATTATTGTTTGTGTCATGAGATGAACTTTTGTTGATCAAAATGAAGGAAATCAATAAAACACTAAAAATGAAAAGGTTCTCCAGAATCTCATAATTAATTTACAAACACATTCAACAGTGATGTTCATTCCTGAACCATGATTTTTTAAATATTTTTTCACATTGAATGATTGATGTTATGTTACCTGTGTTCATTATGTTTTAAATGTAAACATACATGTCTGTCATACATGTACATTAATGCATCTTACTAACTAAACTTCTTCCCCGGAGTTTCTGTGCTCTTTCGTCCAGCAGGTTCTCGTGGATCGTGACTGCTGCTGTGGTCCTGCATGACGTCCACTACATATATTATTACTGTCATTAATGTTACCAGATCTCCATTACAGTTTATAGTAACTTAGTTAATGATTTGCTGCTGCTGTGCATCTGTGTCTCTCTATCTCTATCACAGGTTCCACTGCTACTGTAATCATTTTATCATTCATTATAATCCATTGTGATTTTTCATTGTAATTACACAAAATGTTTCTGCTGACTTGTTGACTGTACACGTGACATCTATTGCACGTCTGTCCGTCCTGGGAGAGGGATCCCTCCTCTGTGGCTCTTCCTGAGGTTTCTTCCACTTTTTTCCCTGTTAAAAGGGTTTTTTGTGGGCAAGTTTTTCCTCACTCGAACCGAGGGTCTAAGGACAGAGGGTGTCACTCCCTGTACAGATTGTGAAGCCCTCCGAGGCAAAATGTATTTTGCGACTTTGGGCTATACAAATAAATTTGATTTTGATTTGAATTTGAAATGTTACAGCACCTCCTACAGGGCTTAAGTAGAATGCAGCCTGTTTCTGCTATTGCTATAACTACCACATGGAAGCTCTGTATCTGCAATAAACGGACGTTCAAGTGCACGTTGAGAGCTCACTTATGGTCCTTCGTCATTCAAGCTACTTTGTGGTACACCAGTCAAGTCACAGTGTTTAGCTATCTGGTGATGTGTGCCTCGTTATGTGCTCAGGTGCCAGAATAGTGAAAAAACAGCATCAAAGCGGGTTTACACAACGGACATCCTTGTGATCCAAGAGACGTACACTACATTTGTAGTTTGCGTTGTGCTAGCCGGATAAAGCTACAAAATGGATGCTACTCCGCTCAGAGAGGAACAGCAGGCAGGTCCATCAGGAGATGACTGCTTTGCTATCAGGTCTGTAGCCGGAGGCTCCACTTCAAGCAGTTCAGGCACGATGCTAGCAATGCTGCAGCTAAAGCGTTAGCGGCACTTGCCTGCACAGCGTTTCTCCAGAAAGAAAAACGAACTGTTATTGGAAAAGGCACGAATGGATGCTGCTCTCGCTATGCTAAAGCTAAATAAACAAATTGCAGCAGCAGAAGCAGAGGCTGAAGCTTTTGAGTCAGAGCATCAAACATCGGATCTCTTCCACCTCAATCTCCACGAAAAAGAACCAGTGAATACGTTGAATGTCATTCAAGAGCAGCTTCTGAGCCTACACTCACTGTCCCTGCACATCGTCAGCCTCAGCAAAGCGATCCTGCTACATTCATCAGTGCTGCTCCAAACCTCCACAGTGGTGCCTTCAACGAAAATAGGCAGCATATTTCTACCACCATGGTAATGAAGCCAGATCCCGATGCTGAACCTCACAGTTTTAACTCCATGAGGTCACATCAGCCATTCCCATCCACTCTCCACAAGCCCCAAGCTCCTCAGGTTTCCTGTGCTGACCGTACAGGGTTTGGTGACATCGCTAGATTCCTCACTCGACAAGAGCTGCTGAGCTCCAGCCTCTCCACATTCGACGATCAACCTGAAAGTTACTGGGCATGGAGGTCAAGCTTCCTAAGCTCCATCGAAGGAACAAAACTTACCAGCAGTAAAGAACTCGATCTGCTAATTAAGTGGTTAGGCCCACAGTCTTCAGCACATGTCAAGAGGATTCGAGCTGTACATGTCAACGACTCAGCCCTAGGCCTAAAAACGGCATGGTCTCATCTTCAGGAGCGTTATGGGTCACCAGAGATGATCAAGAGGGCTCTCTTTGACAGAGTGGAGAAGTTTCCCAAGCTCAACAACAAAGACACCCAGAAGCTCAGAGAGCTTGGTGACCTGCTGCAGGAGTTAAGCCTTATTCACACCGGGGATGTAAGTGCCACGGAACGGCTGCGCCGTGGTCACCGGAGCTAATCGCTGCCACTCTAATCAATTAAACCATTCCCACCGGGCGCGCCACAGAGCGTCCCAGCAGCGTCTCGCCGCTCTGCAGCGCTATCATTCCATAGCACTTCTATTTTTGACGCGAGCCGTTGCTAAACCACGTGAAGCTCAACAGAGCAGATTGCACCAGACAGGAAATCCGACACAGAATCAACGTAACACACTTCCGCCCTCTTTCAAAATAAAACACAATACGCAGTTCATGTAGCCTATCACAACTTCACATCAACATTACGTTGTGACCGGTGGCACCAGGTCAGCAGTCAATCGATCAAAGGGTCTCAACATGGACGACGAGAGACTAATTGTTGAAGTGGAACAACACACAATAATGTATGACACAACAGATCCTTTTTATTATCTCTTCCACGTCGGAGAAGCAAAGTAAGCTGTTTGTTGTTGTTGTTTCCTTTATACACAGTTTATTGCGGGATCTCGCGGTCTCACGTACGTTCAGGATTATCGCGTGATCTCGCGTGAATACGGCTGGCTCGCAAGGCAGCGCTACGCTGCCGTCACGCGCCCGGTGTGAATTGACGCCAGGCAGAGGACGGAGCAAAACCGCGGCGCAGCCGTTCTGCGGCGCTTACGTCCCCGGTGTGAATAAGGTGTTAGTATCAGCACAGCGTGAGGGCAACCTACCTGGGCTGAGTTGCTTAGACACCGCTAGAGGCCTAAACCCCATAGTGGAGAAGCTGCCATTCCACCTGCAAGAAAAATGGATGTCTCATGGGAGTAATTACAAAATACACTACAATGTGCATTTTCCACCATTCGCCTACTTTGCTGACTTCGTCAGCAGAGAGGCCTACATCCGCAATGACCCAAGCTTCTCTCTGTCCTCTTTTGCTGCTACGACGATAAAGCCGGACAATGCAGTAAAGAGGATGTATAGTCCCAGAAACTTTGAAAAGAAGTTGTGTGTTGCGTGAGCATTGTGTATTTGGTCCGTCCTGCACGCATCTTCAAACCCTACCGGGAGCGTTTCAGAAGCGAGCGTTTAGCCCGCCAGACTTTGTTTACTTGCTCGGTGTATGTTCTTCCAAACATGCTTCTACATGTGAAAATATGCTACGTCTGTTTTTACGACCGGCAGTTTGCACGGGGTATTTTATTTTGAAAATCCACCGGATTCTCTTTGCTTTTTCTGTGCCTGGGTTCCGCCCGCTCGAGGTGGTCTGTGTAGATCAGGGATTCCCAAAGTGTGGGGTGTGCAAGCTGCTGCTAGGGGGTGCGCGAGATGAAAAATGTAATGGCGGTCTGATAATTACACAATTACAGTGTTTTTTCCCCACACAATAAAGACGTGTAAATAAACATTTCCTTTGTAAAATTTAAAATCAAAAACTGTAATTTTAATTAATAAATAAATGCAGGCTATTCCAAGTGTAGAAGGCACTGTGTGTAGAAGAAGACAATAGATAAATAGATAAACGCATATATGCGCACCTAGCTTGTGGCCTCTACGTCATTCATTCTCGCAAATATGCTCAATTGGCTGAAATCAGGGAAACTGTCAGGTGAGACATCTAAAGTCAAAGTTAGTGATGGAGGAGGAGAGGAACCAAGAGAGAGTGAGGAATCGGAGGCAACAGAGGAGAGAATTGCAACGGATCCGGGAGAAGAAAACGAGCGGGAGTCAGAAAATGATGAGCGGGAGGAAACTGCAAAGGAGCGAAGGAGATGGCAACAAGGCAAAAGAGGTGAAGAGGGTGAACACCAGACGGGGAAAAAAAGAAGGAAATATAACGAAAAATATCTGGGTCTGGGCTTCACTTGGATTGGTGATACAGACTGCCCAAAGCCGCAGTGCGTGGTGTGCAGTGGTGTGTTCTAGCAAACAGCTGCCTGAAGCCTTCTTATCTACGTCGCTACCTTCACATGAAGCACGCTAATGTAATTCAAAAGCCCCTTACATTTTTTAAATCAAAATTGGAGGAGTTGCAAAACAGCCAAAAACAACTACAGTTTCATTCATATGTTGGGTCTACAAAAGACGCATTACGGGCTTCATATCTTGTCAGCTACAGAATAGCGAGAAAGGGGCTGCCTCACACAATTGCCGAAGACGTGTGCTTGCCAGCTGCCAAAGAGATGGTGGGATGCATGATTGGAGAGAAAGAAGCAAAAAGGTTAGATATGATTGCAGTATCCAATAACACTGTGTCGCGCTGCATCGATGCAATGTCTGAAGACATCCTGGCTACATTAGTCAGCCGCGTGAAAGAAAGCGAGTTTTACTCTCTAAGTAGACGAGTCTACAGATGTGGCCAATCTTCTGGTGTATGTCCGTTACCTTTTTGAAGGCACGGTACAAGAAGATTTTTTGTTCTGTCTGCCCCTTGCTACCCGAACAACAGGAGAGGAAATCTTCAATTTAATTGACGTGTTTATGAGGACCAACGGGATCGACTGGACACGCTGCGTGGGCATTTGCACTGACGGGGCAAAATCGATGACGGGGAAGCACACAGGGCTTATAACTCATATCAGGAAAGTATGTCCATCCATTCACTGGTTACACTGCAGTGTTCACAGGGAGGCCTTGGCAGCCAAAAACATACCAGCTGATCTACTTGCAGTCCTGAATGATGCTGTGAAACTGGTGAACTTCATTAAAGCTCGCCCGCTAAATTCAAGACTGTTCACACTGTTATGCAATGAGATGGGCAGCGAACACAAAGCATTGCTGCTGCACACTGAAGTGCGTTGGTTGTCCCGCGGCAAAGTATTATCAAGGCTTTTTGAACTGCGACACGAGCTTCAGCAGTTTTTTGAGGACAATCCGTTTCATTTGGCTTCCAGTCTGCATGATGAAGATTTTCTGAAGAGGCTCGCCTATCTGGCGGACATATTTTCTGCTCTCAATGAACTGAATCTAAGTCTGCAGGGAGTCAGTGTTACCGTGTTCAACACACAAGACAAGATTGAAGCTATGATGAAGAAGCTACGGTTCTGGGCGAGCTGTGTGAGTGGGAACACACTCCTGTGTTTCCCTACGCTTCGCTACAACTTATCTATGCGAGGCTGGTTTCTCAGTTAAGACTAAACATCGGCAAAGACTGGATGCTGTTGAGAAAGATTTGAGGCTTAAACTGTCTTCAATTGTGCCAAACATCGGAGAGCTTTGTGCCAAGATGCAGGCCCACCCGTCGCATTAATATGGGTAAGTATTTGGCCAAATGGTATTGATATTTTTGCTACAAATATACTGGAAATACTCACACAGCCCCCCTCCCTGTTTCTCCCTCCCTCTCTCTCTCTCTCTCTCTCTCTCTTTCTCTTGCTGCAGGCTGAGCCACCTGCACTGCATTTGAAAAAATTTGAGGATCCTGTTTTATTTTTGCTTTCTGCCTCTGATCCTGAGCCTGTCATCCATCCTCTTTGCTCTTAAAAGTGGAAGCTTGCGCATAACTTTGTTGCATTATATTGAAACTGTGTTACAGTGTTTCAGATTATTTCAAATGCCAGAGCACATTGTTGTGATCGTGATTATTTTATTATATGTGTGTTCTGGTCATTTGAGCATGATTAAACATGCCGCCTTTAACATGGCTATAAAAAAGCTTGTTGCATTTTGTTTTTTTGAAGGTGTGGCGGATTGGGGGTGCGTCAATCCGGTTGGGACATAGAAGGGGGTGCGCGGCTAAAAAAGTTTGGGAACCGCTGGTGTAGATTGACGCGTGCTGCTCGCGTCAAAAATAGAACAGACGTGTAATTCACGCGTAGCCGAGTGAAGAGACACTTCTGGGACGCGTCTGAAAAGGACCACAGGGGAGCCAGTGTAAAGAGTGCAAAAGCGTATATAGCATATAGCAGCTCTTCACCCTGGACCAGCTCCATGGAACAGCAGAACCCCTGAGTCAGAGAACGGCGGGGAGGAAGAGGGTGAATCATCTCCTACCATGAATTCTAAGTGTACGGAAGTCTGTGGAGAGAACAAGTCAGTGAGACTCTACACTATTCTTGACGACCAGAGTAACCGATCACTCGCCAGATCTGAGTTCTTCGACCTCTTCGGCCTTGAGGGCACAGATGCTCTATACACATTCCGGACATGTGCTGGCCTCACTGAGATGTCTGGGAGGAGAGCTACAAGCTTCATTGCACAACCTTTGGATGGAAGTCTCAGCATAGATCTCCCGACTCTTATAGAGTGCAACTACATCCCTGAAGACAGGTCAGAGATACCAACACCTGAAGTGGCAAAGTATCATACTCACCTCAAGTCCATTGCTCAGCACATTCCTCCACTTGATCCAGAGGCCCAGATCTTACTTCTCCTTGGGCGTGATGTTCTACAGGTCCAAAAGGTGAGAGACCAGCGCAATGGGCCTAACGATGCACCCAATGCTTGGATCTCGGCTGGGTCATTATCGGCGAACCCTGTGTAGGCACAGCTCACAAACCCAAGGATGCAAACGTGTTTCGTACACATGTTCTTGAGAATGGACGCCACTCTCACTTCACACCTTGTTTGAACCATCTGACTCTGAAAGAGAAGTTCACTGTGAACAGTCAAAGGTCTCGCGGTTCCCATGACGTGCGAAACTCACAGTTGTCTTGTGTTCCAGAAGACGACTCCCTGGGAAGTAAGATTTTCCAACGTACAGTGAATGACAATAAGGTTGCTCCTTCTATCGAGGACAAGCTGTTCATCGAGCTAATGGATAAGGAGATGTTTATCAACGAAGGAAACAGCTGGGTAACCCCACTTCCCTTCTGTGCATCAAGATCACGTCTACCTAATAACAGGGAACAAGCTCTGAATCGCTTTAACTCTCTTTGTCGTACTCTGGATAGAAAGGCCGAGATGAAGCAACACACACATCTTCAATCAAGATCATGCAGAGCTGGCGCCACCATTGGCAGAGGGAGAAGAGTGCTGGTATCTTCCCACATTCGGAGTGTATCACCCCCGCAAGCCAGGTCAAATCCCAGTCGTGTTTGACTCCAGCGCCAAACACCTTGGAGTGTCTCTCAATGATGTATTGCTGACTGGACCAGACCTGAACAACGGTTTGCTGGGAGTTCTAATGCTTTCCACGTGAACAGATTGCTGTCACTACTGACACAGAACAAATGTTCCATAGTTTCATCGTGAAGGAAGACCACAGGAACTTCCTCTGATTCTTCTGGTTCAAAAACAATGACTCTACGGGTGATGTTGTCAAGTACCGGATGAGGGTCCATGTATTTGGCAATAGCCCCTCTCCAGCGGTAGCAACCTACGGCCTGAGATGAGCTGCTCTGCATGGTGAAGAAGAGTTTGGCCATGCAACAAAGGAATTTGTACATATAAACTTCTATGTGGATGATGGTCTTGCAGCTCTACCCTCCATAACTGAAGCCATCAGCTTACTCAAGGCAGCACGAGGTATGCTCGGTATGTCCAACTTATGCCTCCACAAGATTGCGTCCAACTGTCCAGCAGTCATGCAAGCATTTTCATCCTATTAATAGGCCAAGGATTTGGAGGACCTCGACCTAGATATTGACTCTCCTCCAGTGCAGTGCAGTCTAGGATTGAACTGGGCAATGAGCAATGATACATTCACCTTCCGGGTTGCCAGCACCAAAAAGCTCTTCACATGCAGAGGTGTGCTTGCTACTGTGAACAGCTTGTTCGATCCACTTGGTATAGTGGCACCAATGGTAACCAAGTTACTGCTGAGAGAACTCACCCATGATACCACTGACTGGGACGAGCCCCTCCCAGCTGAAAAAGAGGCAGAGTGGATCACTTGGAGAGATTCATTACAAGATCTTGAACACTTTGAGGCTCCTCGTTGCTACATGAGTACATCTGTTTCTAATGCCCAGCGTGTGGAGCTGCATCTTTTCATGCATCTGTGAGAGCCATCGCTGCAGTAGCCTACCTGAAGGTGTTGGATAACAGTGGCATGTACCACATAGGATTCGTCATGGGGAAAGCCAAGTTGGCTGCTATGTCAGCCCTTACAGTCCCTCGGCTTGAGCTAGGAGCTGCAGTCCTGGTGTCCAGAGAATTGGATGTCAAGATCGACGACATGAGGTTTTACATCGACAGCAAGGTTGTGCTGGGTTACATCCACAATGTCACCTGCAGGTTCTACGTATATGTCAGTAACAGAATAGAACGTATCAGGAAGTTCTCGAGCCCTGAACAGTGACACTACGTACCTACCAAGGCTCCGGTGGAGACAACTTATGACCTTGTTGACCCAGACTCTGATGTAGAAGTTTGATCTCACCTCACATCATGCACCAATGCAAACCTGGGCTCTATGCGGTTCAAGAGGTTCTCAAGCTGGCGGTCTCTCATCAGAGCCACAGCCACTCTGATCCACATTGCTGCAACCATCAGAGCCAAGACTACAAAAGAGAACACAGAATGTAAAGGCTGGCATCAGTGTTCAAAGATCCACACGCCTGACAATCTGTCGAAAGCCAAACAGGTTGTCATTGGATGTGTCCAAAACGAAGCATATCAAATTGAGATGTCTTGTCCAAAGCAAGGGAAAGGCATTCTGAACAACAGTCCATTGAGGAAGTTGGATCCTATCCTCGATGGTAACGGACTCCTGAGAATTGGAGGCCGGCTTCATCACTCAAGTCTCACGGCAGGTGCGAAACATTCTCTCATCATCCCTGGTCGTAGCCACGTTGGCGCTCATAAAAAACAAAAAAACCCCAAAACTACCATGAGAGAGTCAAGCACCAAGGCCGGGTCTTCACAGAGGGGGCTATACAATCAGATGGTATCTGGATGATCGGAGCCAAGAGATGCATCACAAGATATTTGCACAAGTGTGTGATGTGTAATAAGCTCCGAGGTAAGGCAGCCGAGCAAAAGATGGCTGACCTTCCTTCAGATCGGCTAAGCACAGAGCCGCCCTTCTCCAACATAGGCATTGATGTATTTGGCCCTTGGAGTATCTCTACTCGACGCACCTGTGGGGGCGCTGCCAACAGCAAGAGGTGGGCAGTGATCTTCACCTGCCTCAGTGTGCGTGCTGTTCACATAGAGGTCATCGAGGATATGGATACATCCAGCTTTATAAACGCTCTTTGTCGATTCTTTGCCATCCGGGGTCCTGTGAAGCTGATGCGGTCTGACTGTGGCACAAACTTCAAGGGAGCCTGCAAAGAACTGAAAATGCTGCTGCAAGAGGACAAGGAGCCCAGCGTCTCCAGGTTCCTCAGTGAAGAAGGCTGTACATGGATCTTTAGTCCACCCCATTCTTTACACATGGGTGGTGTATGGGAGAGGATGATTGGGGTTTCCAGGAGGATTCTGGATGCCATGCTGTCCCAGATTCAACCTTTTAATCTGACTCACAAGGTGTTATCTACAGTCATGGCAGAGGTGTCCGTCAAAATTAATGCCAGACCTCTGACAACCATCTCAACAGATTCAAATGCTCCTTCACTCCTTACTCCAGCCATGATCTTTACCCAGAAAGTTTGCAGTCCTCATCCTCCTCCAGGATGCTTCGTGGATGCAGATCTACACCGCCAGCAATGGAGAAGAGTCAGCACTTGGCCAACACCTTTTGGGAGAGGTGGAGGCGCAAGTATCTCTCTTCTCTCTCTTTGCAAGTGGCAGAAGGGCCATCCCAACATCAAAGAAGGAGATCTAGTGCTACTTCGCGATACTCAGGTGAAGAGAAACCAGTGGCCCATGGCATTGGTCACGAAGACCTTTCCTGCAAGCGACGGTAAGGTCAGGAAGTTGGAGCTCAAAGTCCCCAGAGGAGGGACTTCCAAGACTTTCCTCCGCCCCATCACTGAGGTGGTGGTGCTCATGTCCCCCTAGAGTTACAAAGACTTTGTAGACTTCTTAATTTGCAAATGTTTAGTCTTTAATAGTGGTATTGTGTTCAATACCAGGCAGGGAATGTTATGTTACCTGTGTTCATTGTTTTAAATGTTACAGCACCTCCTACAGGGCTTAAGTAGAATGCAGCCTGTTTCTGCTATTGCTATAACTACCACATGGAAGCTCTGTATCTGCAATAAACGGACGTTCAAGTGCACATTGAGAACTCACTTATGCTCCTTTGTCATTCAAGCTACTTTGTGGTACATCAGTCAAGTCACAGTGTTTAGCTATCTGGTTATGTGTGCCTCGCTATGCGCTCAGGTGCCAGAATAATTGAGGTTGTGAAGTTTGGAGTGCAAAATGTGTGAAAATATATATATATATATTTCATTGGACAAACCACACTGCTGAGAATTATCTGCAGCTTGGAGGAGATTTTTAGCCTCTCTTTGATCAGATAATATTTTTCTGAGGAGCTGGTGGAGACCAAAAACAGCAGAAAGACAGTGAATAGATGTTTTTTTTTAGTATTTTAAGTATTTAAGTATAAGTATTCTCTTACCTGCACAGAAACTATGGGTATAATACTGATTTGATAAAAACCTGTTACATTACAATTCCCCTAGTTTTATATAATCTCTGTACAAATAAAGAAATTCATATTCCATTCGGATTCCAAATGCATGCTCATGTTGCTCTGTGTCTGCTGGACATGTAGCTATTAGTTAACACATTTGTTGTTACAATGTGAATGTTTCAGGATGTTTCCTCTCTACATCTGATCTGTTCATCTAAGAATGGAAGTTTATTCTGTCAGTGTCTGACAGTGTAAACCGGGCCACATGCTGGATAGATGACTTTTATTTCTTAATTTTTTCCAACACAGATCTTCACATTTAGACAGCAACACATACAACATCACACATTAATGTATTATCATCACAGGAAACCATGGCTTCACCACGGCGTAACACAGAAGTTCTTTTGTATATCATTTCACTCAACCATGGCTTTTAAAGTGCATACATCTGTATCATAGAAAACACACACACACTGCAAAAAATGAAAAGCTCCAGAAGCAACTTTATCTTCTCAGTCCCTCTGAACAATATCACTGCTCTGACAACTGCTTCCAATAATATTCTGATCATGTCCATGTCTTGGTCATGTAACAACAGATATTATAATCAGCCTGTAAATAAATGATCAGAAAATAAATGAATAAATAAATAGTCAGCGATGTCAAATAATTGATCTGCCATCTGTGCAAAAAATAAAATTGCTTGCTAACCTTGTCATTTTTACAGTGCACGGAATGAGATGGTGTTGTGCTACATGTGCCTATGTACAGTGATACATTTACAACATTTCTTTTAAGTCAGGAAACAGCATTTATCAGCTTTGGATAGTGGAAGGTTGATCTGACTGAACTCAGACGTGGAACACGTTTCCTATATTTCACTCATGCTTTAAGACGAGACTCAAGGTAGAAAGTTCTTAAATCCTTGTTCTGCAGAACACATCTGCTCATACTTCTTTTATGTTTTATATATTTTCTTTTTAAATTTGTTAAGTCGTGAATGAATTCACACGCAGAAAATGAAAATGGGAATGTGAAAACATGTTATTTATAAGACTGAAGCTTCATTCTCTTTCAGGTGATTCGACATGGAAGAAGAAACTGCAAAAAACAAACAAACAAAAAAAACACATTTCTCAGTGGAGAGTTGAGAAAAGTCCAGAAAGATAGAACCAGTGTTGATTGTGTCTTTATGGATATGAATATTGTAGTTCATCAGTTAGAGTGGTATTTTCTGTGTTTCTATCAAACTGAAAATTGATCATGTCCCTCTACAGCTTCACTTAGTTTGCTGGGATTCACATCAGGATTCTCCTGGTTCACAAATCTGGGCGAATGACGAAAATAACGAAAAACTGAAACACACGTGCTTCACAACTGATGGTAAAACTATGTCATATGGAGGTGGGTGACATGATGATTAATACTATGAAACAATATGCTGTAAATCTGTATCTAGCATCACAGATATTGACGAATCATTAATAGAATAGTGACCCCATGTAACACCACTGCTTATATGAGGTTTTTGTCTGCAAATCAATGAATAGGACTGCTTTATCAAAAAAAAAAAAAGGATTTTGATATGATGTTTGCATCATTGAAAAAGAAGTGTTTTCATGTGCTGGGTATTTAAAAAAAAAGAGTGCACTGGACAAAAAGCAACATTTAAGTGAGGAAGTTAAAGAAGACTGAAAACCAGCTCACATGAACATATTCATATATATGACTGTATTTCTTCTTCCTGTGCATAAAACCAGCACATTTTCTGATGTGACTCACTCACTCACTTCGTATTTTAATGTCTTGGTTATACAATGTGTACATTTGTTAAAGTAGTGCTGTCACAGGGTTCACAGTGTTGTCATGCAATCATGGCAAAGTAGGTAGGAATGAGGTAGGCGAGAACTGAAACTGAATATTAACTGAAATGTTCCTTCAGTGCCCGCTGAGTCTGTTCCAGTGAGGGTGGACTGTCGTCTAGGACTGACTATATTCATCACACTTCACATTCTCCATTTATATAACAACAATTCTATACACGTACACTTCATTGTAGTTGTAAACTGCTTAATCAAGTGGCTACAGGTGGTATGTTGAATGTGCACTGCTTTGTTTAGCAGACCAGGAGATAACATGTGTTGGCTACAGCAAGCAGAAACAGTGCAGGAGCAGGTAAACTGCAGCGTTTGTTCAGAGTGTCCGTGTTACATTAAAGCAGCTGTAACTGATAAAAAGAACAATGTATGAATTGACATTGTGAAAGGGGTCACAATGATGAACCTACAGAGAAGTATCACCTGAATCTGAAGCTTTATAGTCGCTTTCAGCTTGCTGTTTAGCTGCCACAACTGGACTGTTTTGGTTCACTCTCACAGCTCTCATAGCAGGCAGCTGTTTTCAGTGAAAACACTCTAAAAACCTACTGTGCGCTACTTCTTCAGCAACAAACAGCAAACAGACTTAAGAGACTAAGTGGCAAATTCCATTTCCAGCAGGAGCTGGTAGATCAGAGCTGAAAGAGAGTGAAACCAATATAAAATAAAATATTCATTAGCTGGACACAAACACGGCTCCATATGAATGATACAGTTGCTCTGTAACTGCTGGTTGTGTAAATGGGCAACTGTTTGTTAACAGGTTGGTATTATTGACTTAAAGGTGATGATATGTCAATGTTGTATTTACAACTTGTTTTCTGTCTTCAAGTTATTGTAGGTTTAACCAAAGAATGATGGAAAACGTTGGACTTAATGCAGTTTTATCTGACACCTTTAACACAGCAGGTCTAACACCTCTCCTCAGCCAACCAACATCCATGTGTAGACAGAGTTTGGACAGAGCTGATGGTGGTTGAGCATTTACAGTCTGTAAAGTCCATTTCTGTCTGTGCTCACTCGCCCTCTCTGATGTCTTTGGTTTGATGAGGGTAAACATGTTGGAAGTGACTTTCTCACTGGCCTATCAGAGCTTCCTTTACAGATCGACCTGCCTGTAATCAGCCTGTTTCTGCTTGTGTCAGATGCTACCCGGTGCCTGATTCCAGCTGTGTTCCAGTTCCAGACTTCATACTAAATCTAAGCAGGTTTAGAGCAGGCAGTGTGCTCACACTAAATGAAACATGCTCAAAGGTGTCAAGTATACTTAAAGAGTGATTGTGGACGGTAATGAAACAGCTACAAAATGAGTGTGACTTTGTGCTGCTTTGTATGTAAAATTTGTTTATGTAATTATGTGACACTTTAAGGTGTCAAAAATAAACCTGTCAGTTCTTTCTGGTGGACAAACTCTGTGACAGAGACATATTTTACTCTTTAAAAACACATCAATGGCATTTCTGTGTTTATATTTTTTGGTCCTCATCAGCCACCATATATGCCAATACTGTGATATGGATAATAAGCTAACCCAGCTGACATATCAGCTCAAGTTATCCTAACCCTAACCTGTGTCTTGTGTGGTCATAAGAAGACTCCAGTGGCCACACTTGGAAATACAATGTTTGCTCACAGTTTTGAAATTGGCAGTAGTATTTCAGTTATAGTTTCACACACTGCATGTCAGCACATCCTTGTGTTAGTACCAAACAGTTCAGAAAATCAATGCATTGTATAACAACATTAGTGCATAGTTCTTATATTTAATATTATTAGTATATTGTATGGAACTGGGACACTGATGGAGTGAAATGCATGTTGAGGCCATGTTCATGCTGACACTTTTCAGAGTTCAGATGTTTTAATGTTTTCATTTTTTCCTGATCATCGTGTGTGAAAATGTTTTAAACTGTAACTTCACAACCTTTGCGGCAGTGATGCGCAGGTGTACTCCAGGATGCCGTGACATCACTGTTTGGTGTTGTTACACATATCTGACCACACACACATCAGCATGCTGTGGTTAGAGGTGAAACAGGCTTAAACCAGAGATGGCAGTGAGACACTGCTTTTCAGCCTGCTACTCTTTAAGGAGCACCTCAAAGTAACTTATGACTGACAACACTGGGCATGTTACCATGGTTACGGTATTGATATGCACTCACTGTACATGTACGACCTGACCAAACTCTCTCTACAGCTGTCAATCAATTTAGACCTAAAGCTACAAACTCACGAGATAATCTGAAAACCACAATAGCAGAGTATATAATATATACACATTTTTATCTATGAGTCAAAGTCCACTTTACACATGCTCCAACACCAAGAAAAAGGAATATTTTCATGGTCGACCAATTATCCCTGTCAAAAGCAGGTCAGGTCAACCAAATCAGAAAGCTGAACTCAGACTCAGAGGAGAGGACACAGGAGTCTGTTGGCAGCTAAATAAATAACTTATAATATCAACCATACAGTGGATTGATTAGCATCATGTGGGCTAAAACCATGAGGGAAAAATGTTTCCATCATGACTTCTATTAATCACTCTAAATGGAGCCAATCAGGTTTACCTAATAGTAATTGGTGAGTTAGTTGATCCCATGCTCTCATCTTTCCATATTGACTTCAGTGTTTACCTTTGAAACCTCCAAACCTAAATATAAAGTAGAATTATTGCCATAAATAACAGAATAATGATCTCTCCCTTTTGTCTTTTTTATCATCCCTCCGTCATTGCTCCTTCCGTTTCATTGCCCGTCCTCTGACTTCTCTCCTGATCCTCTTCATCTCGAGTTGACGTTGTCATGGGAACCCTGATGTCATGGTGAACCCCACGTGAGTGTTGGTTGGTGAGAGATTACTTCAGGTCGATGCCCTGAGTCTGGGACTGAGCCTTCTCCTTGGCCTAAAACAATGGATAGCATGATGATAAATGTGATTAGGCTATTAGAAATGACACATGAATCCATGCCATGATATTTGACATATTAGCTGTTAGCTGTCTATTTAAGAGCCTAGTTATGAACACTATACACACTGCCTTTTCTGCACAAGGTCAATGAAGACACGCAACACTTTTGTCTAAAGCCACTTCCAGTATGATTTTATAGGGTTGATTGGTAAAGTAGTATATATGTGAGTCATATTACTTTAGTCTTTAGCCATGCCATTCTACATATCGGCAAATGTGTTTTTTTAACATTAACACATCTTGTTAAACATCTTGATAAAGAAGTATGATATGTAGACAGCTAAAACTTCTAAACCTCTCTGGTGGACAGACTATGTAATGCAGACATCACTGTAGCCATGGAGGGTTTAGAATGAATAGAATGTTGATGTGGACTGTGTGGGTTCCAACTCACCCTGAGTGAGGGCCGAGGAGGCCGAACTGGTCTAACTGGGCGTACTGGCTCTGATACTGGGTTTGCCTGCCTTCTGTCCAGAGGCTCTAGGTCATCAGCTACATCAGGACAACTGATGTATCCTCCAGCCCCAAACACTGAACCCAGATCACCTTCTAACAAGCTGTGACTGGTGGGAGCATTGGATGTAGCAAAGTCCTGGTTAGCAGACATGTTACTGACAGCCATGTTGAGGGTGTCAGAAGTATTGGTGTTTGTTTTGTTTGTAGTGCAGATACTGGTGTTACTGAGTTCAAGTCCCAACATGTCCTCTGATGCCACATCACTGTCTGAGCTGTTGGTGGGACTGGCATTGAGCTCTTGTTCCACAATGCATTGGTTATTGTTTGCTTCGGGGAAAACCTCTTTACTCAACAAGTCCAGCACCTCCTGGTTGTCATGGCTACCTAAGTCTAGCAATTCCTGATCTTCATTTCTACCAAGATCCAGGAGTTCCTGGTTGTCGTGGCTACCTGAAACAAGCACTTCCTGATTTTCTTTGCTACCAAAATCCAGAAGTTCTTGGTTGTCATGTTTATCGAAGTCCAGCACTTCTTGATTTTCAGGATGAGAGAAATCCAGCAGTTCCCGATTGCCATGGCTACAAGGTTCCAGCACTTCTTGGTTATCATAGTTACAAGGTTCAAGTAGTTCCTCAATGGTGTTATTGCGATAGGGTTCCAGCACCTCCTGGTTGTCATGACTGCAGAGATCCAGGAGTTCCTGGTTTTCATTATTAACTAACTCCCTGTTGACAAGGCTAGAAGGTTCCAGCACCTCCTGGTTTCCATTGTTACACAAATCCTTGTTATTGTGGCTACAATGTTCAAGCACTTCTTGGTTTTCATGGGTATGAGGTTCCAGTACTTCCTGGTTGCTATAGTTAGAGGGTTCTACTTCTTCATTGTTATCATAGGTACAAAGGTCCATTGCCTCCTGGTTATCATGGTCACACAATTCCAGTACCTCCTGGTTCTCTTCCTCTGGGCTGAGTTTAAAGCCATAAGGGTCGGAGTCCCGTGCCATCTGCGAGGATGTGATGTCAAACTCATAGGGATCAAAGTCATGTTGGTCTGGATGTGAAGAGGAGGGCTCAGGGTCAAAGGTCAGATCGTTTTCAGCAGGCTCTGGGCTCAGTTCAGCTTCATCAGGGTCCAAGAGGGTGTGACTAGAATGTTCTGGACTCAGTTTAAACCCATATGGGTCAAAGGAAGACTGACTAGTGGGTTCATAGCTCAATTCAAAGCTCAGCTCTCCGTTCTGATCTGAGTCAGGCTGGATACAGAGGTTTTGGGAGTCTAGCGAATTTTGGGGGGTAGTAGGGTTTCCGAGTTCTTCTTCCATGTTGCTTATCCATTCTGTTCCCTGATTGGAGGTAACATCACGTGACAGAGTTTGTTCTACGTCCCCTGTCCAGTCTTGTTCAAACAGGGCTTGCTCACCAGGAATAGGGACAGCCTGAGCTGAACCAGAACTTAGACCTAGTAGAAGAAAACAATCAGGGGTCAAGGCAAGATAAATCATCCATCAGGGGCAAGACTCATATGGAGCCTGAAAAGCAACAAAATAAAACCATATTGTGTTTATTAAGATCATATTAATTTAAATATTGTATACTAAACAGTTTGAAACACTCTAGACCAGGGGTCCCCAAACTACGGCCCCCGGGCCACATCCGGCCCGCCAAAACAATTGGAGTGGCCCACTTAACGATCCCAAACAATCCCTCTTAACATGGCCTATTTTTTAAAATTGCATTGGCCTATTATACGATATCTGCACTTAATGATTAAGGTTGGCATTCTAATTAAAATTTACCTTATTTACGAACTATTTACAGTAGCAGCTAATTTTCACCCCATCACACAATGGTATATTCCGACGTGACTTTGCTCGTGATCAAGTGCGCGCAGGCGAGGCGAGCTAACGGAAGAAAGCCAGACAACAAAGTGACGAAACTGTTGAGGAAACGGAACATAGATTCAGAGTGCAGAGTTTTTAACCCTCTGGGGATGGATTGGGCGGATCCGCCTAAAAGTCTTAAGTTTTACATATCTGTGAATATCTCTGACGGTTTATGATAATGAGATGTGGTTTATTTCACTGTTTTCCTGAGATTCCGCTGAGAACAGAGATGCGTGGTTTGTGTCTGTGCGACACTTCCTTGTTGTTCTATGCCACCGTGTAAAAGACCAATCGAAAAATAGATGTTCGACAGACTCCATATGCAGTCGATGAATGGAAAAACGTTACTAGGCAGAATACTTTCTTTTCAGCCAATCAGTGGACGGTTCCTATGACGTATTCTAGCCAATCAAAGGAGTCTGTGGTCTTTGGGGGAGGGACAATAGAGAGAGCGACAGTGCAAGGAAAAGGCAGTTTGTCTAATCTGAAGATACAGTGGAAAAATTTAACATTCGCTGACACTATGAAACTCGCCACGCCAAGGCCAAGCAAAGGGCAGCTGCAACAAATGATCATTATAATCTCCACAATAATACTGGTTGTCACTTTGGTCCATATAATTTCCTGTTATAAACTGACCCCGGCCCCCCATCACAGAAAGGAAAGTTGATGTGGCCCCCACCGAAAAAAGTTTGGGGACCCCTGCTCTAGACAAATGTTTAAAAGTGAAATGAATATAAATTACCGTGTTCCTGTCTTCCTGTTGCCTCCGTGTTAGCCTCCCCTGCTAGAGATCCCAGACTTTGTTCTTCTATGTCAGAGGGAGGGGAGACAGCACTGAGGTCCAGCTCATACCCATTAGGGTCTGATTCTACAGAATACTGACCCTGGGACCTCCAGCGCTGAATGGGCTCCAGCCCCAGCTCCTCTGTTGAGCTCTGGATGGGTTTAAATCCACAAGAATCGTCACCCACAGCAATGGCGTCCAGGTCCTCTCGGCTATAGCTGATCTCTATGTCACTGTCTTCGTCAGGAAATTCAGACTCAAAGCACTGAGTTCCTTGTGAGGCTTTATTTTCAGCACAGGACAGACTGGTGTCCGCCTCATCGCCAACATTTCCTGCCCCTTCAACAGAGCCAATGTTCACCTCAGGAAACAAAATATCTGCTGCAAAGGGGTCACTGCCTTTGAAAGGGTCTGAAGCGAATCCATCTGGCAAACATATAAAGGGTAAATAAAGGGTATATACCACCTTTCTAGTCTTCTGACCAATCAAAGCACTTTTACGCTACATATCTCATTCACCAATTCACACACCTTCATACACTGATGATGACAATGCAAGGTTAGTTCCAGGAGCTAACCATTCATTCATTCATTTATACACATTCCCACACCAATAGCACGGCCTTCAGGAGCAGGTGCTGAGTTCAGTACTTTGCCCAGCATCTCACATGCGGACTGGAGGAGCCGGGATTTGAACCGATTTGCAGACGACCCGCTCTACCTCCTGAGCCACAGCCACCCACATATATAAACTACTTTCTTATACCATTGGAGAGCCTGATTACTTTTAAATGGCACCACATTTGTAAGGAACATGAATTTGTAGGATGAGCAGCAGAACTGACTATGTGGGTTGCGCCCATGAAAATTTTTCCAAATCTTCTCTGACAGTGCCAAACAGCTTTTCTTTGCTCTTGCCTGACTCTTGTTTTGAGCTTCTGGTGCACACAGCACCTGGGGGTACCTGTGAGCATGGGCCCTACAATGGTCAGTTGGTGTCTGCTCCAAGAATTGGCATGCTATGTTTGATCTGTCAGAGACAGGCCACGAAATGGGTGTCCCAAGAAGACAGCACCCCAAGAAGATAGTTTCCTCATCCTGTCAGCACTTAGGAACTGTAGGCAGTCTTCTACAGATTTGCAGTCAAGGTTTGTAGGACAATATGGCTGACAGTGCTCTGCCCAGACAATCCCAAACAGACTGCACACAGCCAATCTCTAGTCTCATAGGGCGCCAGGAGGCCTGCCATGACGGACCTTCAAGCCAGTTTGCGCTGGTGTTGGAAACACGTGCACTGGAATCTGAATATGTGGAGGCACGTTTATGTTCAGCGATTAGTCCAGATTCTGACTATGGCACATGGATCGTAGGGTCAAAGGGTGGAGAAGACGTAAAGAATGCAGTGTGATGGTGTGGGGCAGCATCTCCCTCACTGGAAAAACAAGGCTTGTCATCATTGGAGGCAATCTCAATGCAGAGAGATATCAAGATGAAATTCTGCAACCAGTGGCAATCCCATATCTCCACAGTCTGGGACCAAACTCTATCCTCCAACGCTCGCCCCCAAGGAGCAGGGTTTATCAGAGACTACCTCCGGAATTTGGGAGTGGATAAGTTGTAATGGCCTGCCAGCAGTCCGGAGCTCAACCCCACTGAGCACTTGTGGAATCAGCTTGGGCGTGCTGTTCAAGTGACCAACACAACCACGTTGGCTGCCTTGCGACAAACACTGGTTGAAATGGGATGCCATCCCACAGCAGTGTGTGACCAGGCTGGTGACCAGCATGAGGAGGAGGTGCCAGGCTGTTGTGGCTGTGTATGGTTCTTCCACACACTACTGAGGCTCCTGTTTGCTAAATTAATAAATTGTTAAATTGCCAACATGTCTTATATCTTCAGAATTTAATTATCCAAGCCACCAAACAAGAGTCAACAGCAAAGAAAAGCTGTTTCGCATTGTCAGAGAAGATTTGGCAATTTTTCATGGGTGCAACCCACATACTCAGCTCTGCTGCTCATCCCACAAATGCATGTTCTGCACAAATGTGGCACCATTTAAAAAGGAGATAAAAAGGCTTTTGGTATAAGATTTATTGCCAAGAAGCATTGTTACAACAAAGAAATAATCTACCAATACTGTGTACTTACTCCTGTATTATTACTCACCTGATGTGTCAGTTTTAGGGAACAGGTCTTCATTGAAGAGATCATCTACGAATCAAGTGAGAAAGAACCTGGAAAATTACTCTTTACAACCAATGACACGTGAAATCAGTACAGGGTACTCAACTATGAAGTATCATTATACATACGCCAGGCATACACATCAATCAGTGCTCTTTTTAACATTTCTGAAAAAGTGATATACCTCTGGATACAATTAGGCAAACTTGTAGGTTCCAGAATTAAAACTTCAGTTAACTTGTTTGGATGTAGGGGGAGGGAAGTCATAGTCACATAATATAATTTTTGCAGAGGGCCGATGCCAGTGGGAAGGGAAAAGAAAGAGTAGCCGTTTTTAAACGGAAATCCTGCAATGCTGCTGTATAGAAGACCCAGCATGATGTTTTTTTCACACTGAACCAAATAACAGTGGTATAAAGCTGCCTCAGTGTGTGATTTAAATAGCATGCTGGCCTTCTGGAAGCAAAAGAGGTGTGATGATTTCGGCATCAAGTGTGTCATCATCAGTGACATTGCTTGGAGAGTAAGGAGTCCACAGACCTTTTCAGTTGCTGTAGATTAGCTGCTAACTTCTTCTTCTTTGACTGCTGCTAGCTGCTATTTAAATCCCCCAGTAGTGGATCACACACACAACAGGTCATCAAAATGTCACACTCCTGTCCCATCCTGTCAGCTCGATTCAACTTCATTGTCGGCTTAATGACGGAACAATGTGTTGTTTTCTTTATGATTGACAACCAAACGAATACCTCATATATATAGACTAGTAGTAGCTGAACCTGGTGGTAAAATCTCCTAACTTAACATAAAACATTTTACCAGTACTGCCTATGCTGTGACATCAAACAAATTGATACTTGATTTTGTTACCAAACAGTGAAGTGATCATTAGGCTGACAGGGTCTGATACATACGGTCACTTTGACAGTGGGCAAAGGGGTCCGCTTGGTAGAAGTCCAGTTGGCTTGGGTTAATGGTGGACTCTTGGTTCTCTCTCTCTTTTTCCCCTTCATTGTTGATCTCCCCCTCTTCTGGGTCATCCTCTATGTCAGATCTGTCCATCTGTGAAACATGACAGCACGGTATTTAAATAGTCACCACTGGTCATAAAATCAGTCTCACTGTATCATTTTACAAAATGATAAAAGCTTTGATCGTTTCAGTCTGCAAACCAGCCAAAATATGTCATTGGACATTAATTATCACATTATTCATATATCATATAACTGTGTCTTGCATGATGTGAGGTGTCCTATCATAATGAAGCTACCTTTGGTGAGCTGGTCTCACTGTCGTCTACTTCTTCTCTGGTATCTGCAAGATTATTGCAGAAAGACGAACCACTGCCCCCCTGATAGTCATCCACACAGACAGAGAGACAAAGACAGAGACAGAGCTGTAACATGAAGAACACTTTTTAATAAAGTTCATTCATTCGTTCAGAATAGAAAATGCAACTGGATCTGTTGGATATAGGAAGACACACCTATATTGTATTAACAGTGACAGGACATGCATATAAAATGAAAACTAACCCTTAAAAAGAAAACATTTCTTCAGTCGGATTATGAAAGCAAACCAATGCTAGAGGTTTGTGGTTTGTGTTGTGAATGAATTTTAACTGGTCTGTAGTTCCATTTTGTAACTTTTTAACAGATGTTAAATCCTGTTGATGCTACACTGACTTGTAATCAGGTGAATGGTGTCTCTGTCATTCATACGTCTGTTCTCACACTATGTAACTTTGGGCTCCGGGTTGTATGCCTTGAAGAAGTACATAACACTTTACGGCACTAAGTCACACACCACCAACTATTTGACTGATTTTGTTGAAACTGGATCATATTTTATGGAGAAAATGTTTTCTGGTTTTCCCTCTGATGTCCTCCGGCTGCTCCGCCTCAACTCTCTGTGATTTACAGAGTTTCCTGATGGACAGTGAAGTAAACTGCTGACAACTGTACCTGCTGTTAGCTAATGAACAAACAAACAACAAGAGTAAATTTGGGACTGACTTTTAGTGGTTGGTGAGAGCTTGGTGAAATAAAAGGCTGAAAGACAGACGCCGAGCTGGGCTGACTGCTGTTGGACTAGTCAGTAATATTAGCTGGCTGCTATGTCTGCTGTTGTTGACCTTGTTGATGTTTGGCTGTTAGCAAAGTTGTTGACTCACTAGTTTTTTAATCATAAGTAATGTAATCAGAAATGCGACATGGGATTACATTATAAATTGCAAAAGTACCAATTTCTACATGTTGCATTAAATGGTTTATGTATATTTTGCATGTCTCTTATGTGTCTAATTATGTCCTTGTTATGAGTGTTTCACATAAAGCTTAATTAAGGTTTAAAGTTGAATGACTCTGCATTTAAAAGATAATTAGTGTCGGCAGTAAAGCAAACTGCCTTTTCGCGGCTCAAAAATTCCTTTAAGTAGCATGATTACTGTGATTTACCATTATCAGGTCAGCGTAGGCTGGCAGTGATTGGCTCCTTCCCCATGGCCTCATAGGAAGCGGGTCATCTTCAGTGGTGTCTGCAGGAGATGTTGACTCCTCCAGCTGGCTTTCTGGAGTGACGGCACCTCCTGACAGGGAGTATAAAGTGTGCTCCTCCTATAAGTAAGAGTAAGGAGTGATTAGGAAGCTTAGATTTAGACTTGATTCTTTAAAGACCACAGTTACCAAAGAAAACGTTTTCCTTTTGTTAACACATTTCTAAGTATGATAACGAAATGCATCCTTCCCCACTCAGCTGGATCAAAAGATCAAGACCTTGATGATACCTGTTAAGTGTAATGCAGCACCATGTTAACACATATATAAAATATAATACTGCTGGAGCTATTGAAATGAAATGAGGGTGTCTCCGTAGGGTGGCCGGGCTCAGCCTTAGAGATAGGGTGAGGAGCTCGGACATTCAGAGGGAGCTTGGAGTAGAGCTGCTGCTCCTTCACGTCAGAGGAGCCAGTTGAGGCGATTCGGGCATCTTAGGATACCTCCACCTCCCCTTTGGAGGTGTTCCAGGCTCATCCACCTGACAGGCGATCCTGTGGTAGACTCAGAACACACCGGAGGGACTATATAGCTTATCTGGCCTGGGAACGTCTGAATGGACTTAGTTTGAATGAATGGACATCTGGAACACCCTGCTTATACCTGCTGCCACTGCCACCAGACCCCGGATAAGTGGAAGGAAATGGATGGATGGATTTATGAAAATACACATTTAGACTACACACCCATATGTAAACATGCATATCCTCTTGTACCTGCAGGATTTCTTCATAGGACTGTCTGATAGAGTCTTGCAAAGGAGTGTTCCTCTCTCCAGCCTCATCCACCTTCCTCTTGGCCTGCTTTACCTCCTCTCTGAGCTTCTTCAGCCTCCACCTAGCTCTGGCAAGTTCCCGCTCGTACTCCTCCACCTGGCTCTCCTTCTGCACCTCAACCGCCTGCAGAGACAGGATCTGGCAAGAGAGGACACAGAACCAATCCCATGTTATTCTTATTGATTCATTTAAAGCAAATTGTAAATAAAGCACAGAGAAACCAGCACAGGTGCAGAAGGCAACAGCCCTGCATCATCTGTACCTGGTCAGCAGCTGAGAGCAGCTTCACTGCACTTTTAATAAATGTAATGTAATAAATGTACAGAAATATTTGAATGGATTTTAAACCATTCTTGCTACAACAATTGGTACGAATTATAATTACTATTATTTACTGCTGCAGTAGCTGGGTTATGTTTGAAACCAAAGTCCTGTATCAGTTGTGCTCTGTGTGGAAGCTTAGTAAAGTGTGAATTGAATTACTTGGAAATAGCTGGAGTAGTGTCTAATCAAAGTAAACACAGTATCGCAGACTGTAGCAGAGGCAGCACATCAGTTAGAACAGGTTTCTGACTGTACAGTAGTACTTTGTTACCTGTTGACTCTCCTCATAGCAGAGCTGTCTAGTTGACTTTATTTGCTGAATCAGCTTCTCCTTGTGTTTCTCTAATTTATCCAGAGTCTCCTCCAGCTCTTTGCGGTCTGACTGCTGCTCCTGAAGCTCCAAGTTCTCCACTGCCACTGCATTTTCCAGCTCCTACAATCACACACACACACACACACACACACACACACACACACACACACAAACACACAAACACAGTCTAGGATTTAAGAATGATTCAAGCTCATCTGTGGAATGATAAAGCATGCATGTAGAGGTACAAACAACACACACACGGGAAAAATGTGGACTGGCATGTTTGTGTTCTCAATCGGTAACCACTAGTTTGATCCTCTAATGTTACAAACGTGAGCAGAGATAACCACACCACATTAGGACGTACCCCGTTTGTCTCAACATGTGATCGACTGCTTGTTTGTGGTTTTACTCAGACTCTGATCTGGGCTTTGATATTAAATTCATCTGTGTCCAGTGAACAAAAAATAAACCTAGCATATCTCTTTAGTTCAGCATGGACTGGAAGCAGAGAGCAGTTAAAAATAATTAAGAATAATAAATGCTAACAACAACTCCATTCCTGTCTTGTATCTTGTTAGCCTGCAAGCCGCTCGCCAGTCTATTTAATTTGGAATAGATTTTGAAACAAAACGCAGACGATTCCATTAGTGCTACAGCAGAGCTTTACACTGAGCCAGGTCTGGAAAAAGCCTCTAGGGAGCTGCTGTGTTTCCAGTGGATACAGAACAGAGGCAGCATCATTATAATTTGAAGGCCTGCTGTGTGTGGTTTTGTCACTTTGTGATCATTTTGTGTCAAAATGTGCATCCCTTCTTGTCACACTAATAACTCAGCCGACTGGGTACACAGAAATGTTTTTCCAGTATTGTATCATGTACAATATATCCAAAAATTTGCTTGGAAACGAGATAAACACCGGTGCTCAAACGATTGGTTCAAAATTATTCAGCCATTTTGATAATTACTTAATGATTGAAGAGGTTTTTGAAGCAAGAAGGCCAAAAAAGGTTCCAGTTTCTGAAATGTGAATATTTGCAGGTTTTCTTAGTCTGCTGTCTAATGGCACATTCATCTATAATGAAAATATTCATTGCAGCCATACTCCATATAACATCAGAGCTTGGATCCTAATCACCTCATTTAAACACTGTCTTTAGCACCAAATGTAACCGCTCTTCATATTAGAGCAGAGCAGATGAGCACTGAGCACATGTATCTCCAGCTTCATCCAGTCTGACACTACTCAAACAGCATTGTGACATCACATGAGAGCATCACGGGAATTGCAGTGAGTCCCAAACTGGAAACACTATATGTATAAACACACCAATGATTTCTGTCCTGTCCACATTATTTTTCAGCAAACTCAAAAGAAACATGATACCAACACAAAACACACTCACACGATGTGTAAAAACCAAACACAATCACACACACACACCAGCGCTAGATGCTGCGGTCTTCTTACTCTGATCTCGGCTGCCTTGGCGAGGGCTCTCTCATCCGTTTCCACGACGTCTGTGTCCCTGGGAGATGACCAGCAGAGGAGACAGGAGTGTTTAAGGAGGGAGGAGAGGGAGCACTCATTCTTCCAGTCTGCCTTCCCTCCATCATGCACTCCTTCCCACGATCCCTCTATTTTTTCCTGCTGCACTGCTGGCTCCTCCATTGCTGCCCTCGCTAGCTGCTGCTACACTGCAGAGGAGGCGGAGCTGCCTCTGTGAACGTGTGTGTGTGTGTGTGTGTGTGTGTGTGCTGATCGATGCGTACAGGCAGAATGCACCAATGTGAGGATGAAAAGAGAGGGGGGGATGAGTCAGAGTGAGAGCAGTAGAGTAGGCTTATCCATCCATAGGTGAATTTATCTCCTCTCCTCTAGTCTCCTCCCTTCATATCTGCCCTCCTCCTTCCTTTTCCCCTCCAACCATCATGCTGCTTCTCTAGTCCTCACACATCTCTCACTCTCTCACCCCCTCTTCCTCCATCACCATCACTGCCCACTGCAGTATCCATCAGTCACACACACACACACACGCACACACACACACACACACACACACACACACACACACACACACACACACGCACACACACACACACACACACACACACACACACAAAGACACACAGAAAGCATTGAAGGAACCATTCATAAAAAAACCCAGAGAGCAGAGAAGCAGCAGCCTGCACATTACTAATCAATCAATAATCGTAAATGCATCATAAATATGTGACCAATGATGTTCCTGCTTCGATCATTAACACCAGTCAGTTATTATTAAAGGTTTAATTAATGATTGATCATTTTCTTTTTAGTTCACTGTAATTGAATCTAATGAAATCATTGTATTATAATAATAATAATAGTTATATATGGTTATACAGTGTTTTGAGATATTCAGTGATACTGTACTTTACACTATCTATTTATTTATTATTTTTTTTATCTTTTACTCCTTATCTCTTTTTAATCCTTTCATTTTTTTATTGTTTCTTGTTATTTATTATCTTTTTATCTTTTTATCATTGCTTTATCATCTTTTCTTCATTGTACTATGGATTTTTATGCCATTTAATCTATTATGTTTTAGGTTTCTACTTTTGATTTTACCTGTGCGGCCTCTTTTGGGTCAGCTGCTCTGTAAAGCACTTTGTAAACTTGTTTTTAAGTTATTATTATAATAATTATTATTATTATTTACAGCAGACCACCCCAGGCACGGCTCGTAACTCTGCTGTTTTGGTCTGTTCTCCACACGACTTCATCTCCCACCAGGAGCCTTTCAAACCCTTCAGAAGATTTACCCAGCAGACTTTGTTCACTTGCTCAGATTTGGTCATTTTTTCTATGATTCTAATAGATTCGATTAGTCAGGATGTTGCCCAATCATTCTATCTGAGTCTGAGCATGACAGAGTGAACGTCTACTGTACAGTTACTGTGTCACTATGATTTGAGTTGCTGTCCACAAGTGTGACACTGTGAAGCCTGCAGGGGTGTGCTGATGTTAACCCATTTACTGCCAGGGAACAGGGATACATTCATGCATACACTGATGGACGAGAATGGGAGTAGTGGTAGTAGTAGTAGCAGATGGCTTATTAGAGTACCCAGGCATCATTCAGCCCACCTCAGGTCCACCGATGATCCACGTCTTTGCCGATATTTAGATTAGCCGGGAGGCTGAAGGAGCAGTACATCCAACATGGCAGCGGTCAGCAGCACATATTTTCGGTTTCAACGCTTCAGAAACCTGCGGGTGATGTCACTCAGGCTCTGTCCATTCTGTCCATACATGGAATCAAGCCAGCTGGGTCATAGACTGTGATTTCTGGTATTCCAGATAAACAGTAACTAAAATATGTTTGTTGAAATATTTGAGGTGATAAATAGGCAGGTAACAGAATGCTGAGCATATCTGATTGAGTGAGTGATGCACGAGATGCACTCACAGAGACTGACTTGTCAATCACAAGTTAGCCATGTCCTAAAGCATACCCTGCCTGCATTATCAACTATTTCACTCTGAATGGAACTATAATTTACAAAAATGAATGAGACCATAGACTCAGGAAGAACTGTTGACTGAGGTCATAACTCGTAGGCTCATTTTTCCATAAAGCTCAATACAAATGGACTTCGGCGGCAGTAGCTCAGACCATAGAGGCTTGGGAACCGGAGGGTGGCCGGTTCAAGTCCAGCATGGACCAAAGTATGGAAGGTGGACTGTTTGCTGGAGAGGTGCTGTTTCACCCCCCTTGAGCAAGGCACCGAACCCCCCAACTGCTTGCAGGGTGCTGCTCTGGGTGGCTGCCCATCACTCCACCATCTCTCTCCACATTGCATGTCTATGAGCACTTTGTGTGTGTATGTGTGTGGTTGTATTTTGGGGTTAAATGCATGTAAAATAACTGAGTGAAAAAAGAATTTTCTCCTTGAGGGATTAATAAAGTATCTCTTCTTCTTCTTCTTCTTCTTCTTCTTCTTTTTGTAGCCAATGCAGCTGCTCCCTGCTGGCCATGAGAAAGAATGCAGATTTAAGAGCCAGAAGCTCTGTTCATTTCTTAAATACTGTTGATAGTTATAGCCTCCATGTCATGTGCAGACAGAGTGTTCTTGGTGGCTTTGAAGTGTAAGGAGCACAGCAGCATCTAACTGGAGCCATGTGACGTTTGCAGGCTCATTTACATACTGCTTAACTTGCTGCAGCTGAGCGGTTAATTAGCTATCTACGTTAGCAGTGCACTTTTCCCCAGTGAATGTTTGTTTGGTTGGTTGCTCGTTCAACAAACTAAGGTGCAGGGCGAGATGTGTGTCCATGTTTGTAAGATAAGAGGGAGAAAGCTAATGTGTGGCTTTTGTAGCAGGCTGCTGTCTGACTCACTGTGACCATCTGCTCTGCTGTGATAGAATGCTTACGTTGGTGCTTTGTGCCAGAATTGATTACTGCATCGAAATAAGGACTCCTGCCTCTGAGATGGATAACTAACAGTATTCAGAAGAATCAATGCAAAACTAGGAGGCACCATCAAGAAACCAAAATCTCTCCCTTCCCTTTAGGTTTCTGATACATTTCTTAACGTAGGACAGATTTCCAGATTGTATGCCGCAGGAGACAATACATGTAAAAGTATTATGCAGAATGCCCCATTTCAGAACGTAATACTTATGTTTTTTTATATTTTTTTATATTTTACAGTCTATGATCACTACCAAGAAATCATCCAGGCTGATGTATCAACTCATACTACTACTATATATAGTATAATACTTGCTGCATATATATATATATACCTGTATTGATGTCATTTTGCCAATAAGTACTAACAAATCACAGTATAGAAATGTGGTAATTAAAAATATTCCATCCACAGATTCTCAATAAATATCTTGGTCACAAAACAAAAGACATGTAACAGATCTGTATCTGTAGTGTTTATGTCATGTGTTTACTAAACACTGCACTTAAATATCGTTGATTTTTAAATTTATATTTTAGATTATTTGCTTATTGTTGCAGACACATGGATGTTTTAGCAATGTTTTATGCTTTATTTTTAAATAACCTACCTGAGATAGTGTTGGATAGTTTTATCTCTACATAATTGACATGTTTTGGATTCAAATCTGATCTACAGTGACGAAGTGCAAAGAGTTCCCTCTGAGATGTTGGTGAGCATCATTCAGTGGAGTTCTGTCAGCTCATTTTGTTTTGCAGCCATGAAATAGTAGACATGGACCATTTTCACGAGTGTGTGGAGGACAGAATAAAGAACAGTTCACTCAGAATCCATCATTTCGTCTGTGGGCCAATCAGCACCTCTGATTTCACAGAAGTGAAGTGACAGTGTGCAAATACTGCTGCTTCATTTTAAATATGTCAGAGCAGACTTTAATGTCACTGTTTACCGCACAGTGTGTGTCCTTATAAATGAAGTACCACCACACCACTGTCCTCCACAGAGACACAGAGATACGTCACAGCTGTGTTCAGGTACACTACATGTGACGTTTCATTCGACACTCGTTAGTCGGTCGTCTGCTCGGTCCCGCAGAAACGGCACAGGCCCGCAGCGGCTCCGCTGTCTTTACTTTTGAGCTTAAATCTGAATTCTGACCGTTCTTCATTTAAAGCTGAACTTTTACGTTTATTACGTGAAAAGTTTAAAAACGTCATCACCATGACGTAAACAGACAGCTCGCGCTCTGTTCCTGTCAGAGATATTAGTATAATACAGAAGCTTTAACGGTCATTTTACCGTTCATCGTTCGGGTTTCTTGCTCGCGGTGTCCTCAAGCAGTCCAGAATAAAACGCATCATTACTGCAGTGCTCGCGCTCTCATTCTCCGGCTGTCGCCTCCGTTACCGACAGGGCTCGTGCCACGGGCAGATGAACGAGCCGTCCTCAGCAGCTCCTCAGCCTTCACTTCGTTAACTAGACACCGTCACCGTAACCAAGCGGGGCGGAAAGTGAAATCCCGGTTAGCTATGGCAGACCAGCTGCAATAAAAGTATCACTTATACAGATGAAAAGGATTTCCGGTCCAACCTTTCAAAATAAGACCACAAGGCGAAGGCGTTTTGTAGCATTTACGAGACAGCACACGAGACAACATAAGTGAGAGAAGGGAAATATCATTCACCATCCATTTAACGTGGAGCCTCAGAGTTTTGTCCACTCTCTCTATAATGTCATAATTGTTTTGATAAGTAAATGCTGCTTATATTTTGAAGGTGAATCTGTTTCCGGTGTTGAATCTCTCGAGTTTACTTGATGCAGGTCTCGTGCTGCTCTGCAGCATCCCTGTGGTATTGTCGGTCCACAAAAAGTAATATACAGAGCCCATAGATGACAGGGCTGCATGTGACTCAACATAATACAGATAATACAAGAATAAATCAATGCATGTGTATTAACATGCATGTAAAATAAATAGATATGGCGGTGAAATAAATCCTGAAATCAATAAATGAGGCAATAGATATATAAATGAATGTAAATATAGTTAAATAATATTAAATGTTTTTATTTAAACTGAACACATTTAAACAGACTAAACACAGAGAGGTCATGCAGTGAACTGGTATGTATATGTGACAGTGATGCTCATCGTTGTGTGTTCCAGCAGACCTGATAAACTAACCAACCATATGTCAGTCTTAAAATCCTCGGTTACCCAGAGAGTAAATCCCCCTTTCACTGATTAATTAAATGATTGTCATATATTTGCACTCGGGTCAGAATTCTAAACAGACTTCAATATGGCACACCATTTGGTCTAAAATACTGCCACTCGCCCCCCTTAACATGTCACTCTGTCAGATGTTGCTGGAGGCTCTTCTGTCCAGAGACAAAGAGACTAACATTAACTAAAGTCCAAATCTGGCATGTGGTGATGAAGTTATATGATGAGGCCATGCATTTTTCTAGAATATTCTGACAACAGTGAAATGGGTGTAGTTGCTGATTGTCTTTTTATGTATAGCCTTTAACCTCAAACTGTTTCCAGTCTTTTCTCCAACATGTCACACATATAAAGCAGTGTTAGAAAGGAAAGACTTTTTGTCTCATTAGTGTGGGAAAGTTGTGCAGTTTTTGTTGAGACCAGACAATTTCCAGTTGCATGAGCACAAACAGCTGGTGTTATATAATGACATCTCCTTTAGACAGCCTATTAGCACTGTAATGCCTAATATTATATGTTAGTAGGCAGCTCACACACTCTAGATGTGTCTTTCAACCAAAGGGTTATGATCATTAGAGGGAGACATGCAACATCTATCTATCTATCTATCTATCTATCTATCTATCTATCTATCTATCTATCTATCTATCTATCTATCTATCTATCTATCTATCTATCTATCTATCTATCTATCTATCTATCTATCTATGCATAGATAGTTTCTCTCACCATCCCTTTCGCTTTCTGCTCTCTCTCTCTCTCTCTCTCTCTCTCTCTCTCTCTCTCTCTCTCTCTCTCTCTCTCTCTCTCTCTCTCTCTCTGTATAAACTATGACCATTGTTCTTGATCACAGATGGTCTATTGTTCTCAGCAGTGTGGTCTAAACCGATCTGAACCCTGACAACAGGCCCGACCACAAACATATTTCCTGCAAAAACAAAAACAAAAACAAACACAAACACAAACACAACAAAAATCACACACAGAGGCGAGAGCAGGCATTTACACTTTGCAATATCTTAAGAGTTGATTATTATTTTTCATTATTTTTTGGCTCCGTGAGGGTCTTCTACAATCACTAATTAAATAGTATTTACAGTTTATTGTTAATCAGCTGGTCTTAATTCAGTCTCCTCTGTCCCATCTTCTTCTTTCTGTTAATCTGGCTGCAATTATAAATTCCCAGTGTAATATGTCATATATTCTGAAACCTGAATTACCTGTGGTCCATTAGCCCACTTTTCCTCTCCTTTTTTATTTTTCCTAAATTCATTTCAATTGAATACACTCCTTTCATCCACCCAAATGAGCCTGCATGTAGAGGGACATTACTTGTACCAGTGTTTCTGGAGAAGACCTGTGCCTTCATTCAGGTGGTCTGCACCCACATGTAGCACTCTTTAGAAACTGTCTGTGCTCCAGGTCAACTTGTGTGTTTTCAGTTTAGGAAGAGACATTTAGTGTGAAGACAGAGTGATTTTGTCCCAGTTTAAGTGTTCAGGTGGACATTTGGAATAAATGACTTTGGCTCTGGCTCTGATTTTGCAGCCTTGTTAATTCAAATAAAATATAATGGTCATTGCATAATGTATGCAATGAATGAATGAAATTTGTTTGAGTGCAAAACAATCCACATGAATTGATTGTTGCAAGTTCTTTTTTGTGTTGTTGTTGTTGTTGTGTTGTGATGGAAGTGTTATGATGGAAGAGGGGGTTGAGGTGATGTGTGGAGATTCAGTAAAGCCTAATCGGCCTGATCTCATCCCTGTATTGTAGGGTGTATGTAGGGTATTTCAGAGGAATGATGGTCAACTCTAATGTTGCCAGCAGAGGGCGCACAAAGTGCAGGAAACACACACTGAATTACCACCAATGGAGGATTGACACAGAATCCTGACGTCTGACTATCACAAGTCTTTATTGGGGATTTTTCTGGCTGCTCGTATGGCTCAGAGTTCAGACTGAAAGCTCCTGTAAAATAGGACCACACACACAATTCATGATTCAAGTTTATATCACTAACAGTAAACCATGCTTATATTTCTGATGAAATTATTTTTTTAAATTAACAAACACACAATTAAACATTTAAATATCAGTAAGATTAACTCTTCAGTTATGACATATATAAAAGTTACTTTTGAAAAAAAAAAAAAAATCCCCCAAAACTTGAATTAATTTAGTAGTAGCACACAGCCTCCTCCTCCTCCTCCTCCTCCTCCTCCTCCTCCTGCTCCTGCTCCTCCTCGCCCCCCTTCCTCCCACAGCTCGGAGTTGTCTGTTGATATGTGTCATTGATCCTCCATTCATTCCTCGACCGGCCCAGCTGTCAGTCACTTCCACGTCACTGCATCTCCAACGGCTGCACGGAGTCTCAGTAAAGCTCCAGACAGTGCTGGGCTCAGTTATGCAATTTGCCTGCACACTGCTACAAGAGATCATGGGACAAAAAATTCTGACCCTGAATGTATGGCAGCAGGAAAGGAGAGAAGAGAAAAATGAAGAAGACAGGGTGGCCGGTCAACAGCCAAAAGCTCTCAGGATGTCAGCATCATCAGTCAGACAGAGCAGCTCTGCTCTCACAGACACAGATTTAGGTTTTGATTAATTAAAAAAATAGGAGCATATTGTTTAGCCCCCAGGGCAGACTCATACAGTAGAGAAGCTACGCCAGAGGAGACGGGGGTGGGGTCACATCTCCAGCCACCAACAGAGATATCCAATAGAGGGTGGAGGGACCAGGGGTGGGGGCCGTACATATCCTCATCCAGGGATTATGCAGCTCAATCAGACTCCGGCAGATTATGTCTGACCAAAACAGACTCTGCCAGGGAAGGAGATTAACAACTATTTCCAAATAGTTTTCTTTGGTGAAAACAATCAGCTTTGTGATTAATAAGGGGAGAGCTACAGGCATCAAATGGCCCACAGATGTAAAAGCGATGGTTTTGGAAGATAAATCTGCTCCACAAATCCTCTCAGAGCCACTCATTCAATATGTTTGGGAGGTTAGATTGTAATTGGCTTGATTTTACTAATCCAAAACATATTTTGAGAAAGCTCCTGAACCCCAATTAGAAGCATTGAAAATATATTTCTCTGGCATATAAACAGACATAATGTCCTGAACACTTATCCAGTGCACAGATTAATTACTGATAACATATTTTATGGAATTAATAATAAATTGGCTGGATTGTTCAGCTGTGGCAGTTGCCACTAACTGAATTGTGATACTGTGGACCTTCAAGACCAATAAACACAAAATATGCATTATGTGTAAAATAAACAGCATGTAGCACATTATTAAAGGTCACTTTTATTAATATTGAAAGGATATTTCATGTATTACAGGCTTTATTTTAGTAGTTGTGGTGTCAGTTATGATCATATTGTACTCATCAAGTAGCTGAGATCACACAGACAGGTTGTAAACAGTTTATCTAAACCATGGATTATTAGCAATATTGCTAATACTAATGCTAACAAGACTTCTTCAGGTGATTGTCACTGCATTCTTCAATCTAAATTAATGTGAGCACAATGAAAATAAGACTAGAGGGAATCGATCCACCAATCCCCAAAGTACTGACTAGCTATATGAATTCTTGTTTTGAGTATGGATACTAGTGCCAGTTAGACTGATACCAAAAAAACATGGGTCCATCATGTTAGATGACATTGTATACACATCAACATTTTTCTTAGTGCTGCAATATTTTTTTATCTCTACTGCTGGTGTGTGCACAGTGATCACTCACACAAGACAGATTTCTTTATTTAACATCAAAATAATGAACAGATACAAGTATCAAGAAATGCCTCATGTTTAGCAGATTATCTGGTGGTAACATTTGGTGGTATACATATCAGTATAGTAATAATAATATTCAGTCGAATAATAGTTCATTGTGACAAGTTTCTGCTGCTTGTAACAATAAATTGTATTGATATCAGTGATCCTGGTCCTGTTATTACATTGCACACTCCTAAATAAGTTAAAGCATGCATACATTCTTCACTCAAAAACATATTTTATTCTACATCTGCTGCTTCTTTTTCTTCTTCAGTTTTTTTAAACACATTATTGACCTGACATTTGTGCTCAATATATTTTTTCATCTAATGTTACTGACAAAAATCTAACAGAGCTGTAAAACCAACCATGTCTTTCAGAAATGACGTTTATATTAAACAAATTCTCAGCAGCAGTTATGTTTTGAAGGAAACATTGTGCAGACTGCATTATGGATTATTATCTGGCAAGTCACAAAGATCCAAAAAATATATTGCTGACAATGTGTCTGTTTACAATACACTGGCCACTTGTAGTGACGATAGCATTAGTGAATTTTCTTCATGGTTATATTTAGGTACTGGCAGGAACAATGCAATTCAGGAATCATTTTTAAAAGACACTGATGATAAAACAGAATTTAAAAACAACAGTTTGTTATCCAGTTGCTGTTAATACTTCATTAAGCTTTAGTATCGCGCTTCAATAAAGTTGACTTGCAAGTCACACATTGAAAAAAGGGACTGTTAAAAATAAATGAAGCAGAGGCTGAGATATATTGTCTTTTAGCCTCTGACATGGGTTAAACTACACTTCCCATAATGCAATCGTGCCTTTTGTTAGATCCTCTCTGCCTGGTAAATACCCACACCCTAATCCTTAGATGGTCTTGTTTGTGGTATGCACACAATACACCATAAGAAGAAAGAAAGAAATTTCTGTCCCATTTTATGATTTAGTGTTAAAATGTCTGTCTGATCACTGCATGCACACAAAATGTGATATATTTTTAAAATGTGCAAAAAAAATCATGTTAAGGGTCCTGCACACATCACATCAAAAATCTGGTGCACAACAATGATTTTATCATTACACTTGTATAACTCGTTTAACTAAGTTATTATGCTGAAATGAAATTAACCTCTGTGCTGCTGAAAGTGTGGCTGTGCAGTGTGGCTGTGAGGAGGGTGGAACAGAGGTACAGCCTGGATGATGAGTGACACCATGAATGTGCATTCCACTTGATTTGCTCAGTGCTTCAATTCACTGATGGTAGTCCTTTCATCCTATTAGCTCCAAATTCCTATAACTGGGTCTCTAAATGCATGGGCCCCCATATCAGGGCCGGCCCCTGCTGGGAGGGCATATGGGCTGCTTTGTTGGCAGGAAGGGAGTGTGTGTGCAGGGTCCACCAATCACTGCCCTCGCCTGGGGAGTTAAACAAATTGATTGGCAGGCTAGTGGCGGCCAGTTCCAGACACTGTGGTCCCTATTCATCTCAGCACAGAGCACAGAAAGCTCTGCAGTGAACCAGCTGAAAGGCCTGGCCTGAGGCGGACTTAGAGGAGATTGTAAAAGGAGCTTATTCTTTAAACATACACTTCCACATTTTTTGTTACAACGCACAACAACAGAGCCTCAAATTTACTCCCAGTTCAAAGAAGATGTTTAGAATTCAACTGTGTACACCGGCAGTGAGCTTGGAGGAGATTTGAGGGTTTGGGGCCACTGTTGGGTGTTCCAGCAAAAGCAGGAAGTTTCAAATGTTTTCATTTTTATTTTTATTTTTATTTTTATTTTCTACCCAAATTTCATCGGAGAACCCTGTCAGTGCCTCCATCTCATCTTCTGATAAGATGTACAACTTTTACATATTGTGTTGGCTTGTAGTATTCAGTGAGAGCTGCCCGGTAGCACCACAGTGCTTTGCTATACTGATGTCCATTTAAATGTTATAATGTTCTAAAGTTTTTAAAACTCTCTTTTTAAAATAACCCTCATGCACCTCACTGCTGCTCCCTTCTTCAGAATCACAGAAGGACTGGGAATTTGACTATGTGGAAGAGGACCCAGAGTGTCTGTAGATATAAACTATAAACTAATTCTAAGGGAACAAAAACATAATGATTCAAACAGAGTTATGAATATTATATTACATTTCCCATAAATCTGACATACTGCACCTTAAGTGCTTTCATGAACAACACAAACGAGAGACCAGAGCTGGAGGACTGTCCCATGAAGTTTAAGATAAGAGCGTCAAATAATAAAACAGGTATAATCAAACCAGATAATAAATGAACAGATCATATTGCTTTTGAATTTTAATGGGAGATGGAATAAATGAATTTGCTTCCAATTTGGCATTCTGAACCATCACCCTAAAGGCAACGCCTCAGACTCTGGGTTCAAAATATGGTTTTCTCATTCAGAATCTTCACAGAAGTGATGCCCATGGTTAGACTAACCATGCCGTATGTACGCCTTATCAAATTCCATTCTCAAAAATCCAATCAAAATCACAGGTTTACTATTTACGGAGCAGAAAAGTTGGGACACTGTGTAAAACATAAATGAAAACAGAATGCAATGATTTGCAATTAAATACAGTGCAAAGACAAAATATTTAATTTTCAAACTGATAAACTTTATAGAATTTGATGTGCAGACATCAAATTCTATAAAGTATAGAATTTGATGTCTGCAACACATTCCAAAAAAGTTGGGACAGGGGCAACAAAAGTACCCTATACGTAAATTGTGGAATGCTCCAAAAAACACCAGTTCGGAACATTCCACAAGTAAACAGGTTCAATGGTAACAGGTGACAGTATTGTGGTTCAAGGATGGGGCAAGATTCATGACTTCGTGAACTACTCTGTGGCAAATAGAGTACTTCACTTAAACATTAGCAAAATATGTGGAGGTTTCACCATCTACAGTCTATATCATTACAAGATTCAGAGAATCCAGAGAAATATCTTCTTGTAAGAGGCACAGGCAAACCAACACTGAATGCCTGCCACCTTCAATACTAATGTGATTGTATAAATAATACTACATGGGTCAGTTTGCTGTATCCCACATTAGATAAAGAGCTAAAAACACATGATGGAAGAGAATCAACACAAACCAAGTACGTTTTTCCATCAACCAAATAGTGACTAATGCTTCTTACAGATCTAGACAGTATTACTAAATGATTTATGAACCATTACTAAAGCCATGAGGTGAACGCTTTATAAAGGTCACCTTCAAACAAACATCTCCCTCTTTTGTGGCGCCCCTCTGCTGGATCTGTGGCAGCCTGTGCTGTGGCCGGAGCACAAACAGGCCTGATGAACACAGATAGGAGTGGTCATCTGCTGATGCCAAGGTGAATGGCTCAGTGCCCACAAAGATTAAGCAGGCCAGCAATTAGCCAGGGCCAGTCAGCCAGCAAGACACCAACACATGGACAACAACTACAACTGGCCAACCAAGCAGAGCAACACAGCAATACACAGACACACACACACACACACACACACACACACACACACAGAGCGAGAGAGAGAGAGAGAGAGAGAGAGAGAGAAGCCCAGATGCTAGGCACTAATCCCTGAGCGATTGTTGTGTTATTTCTTTTGTCGAGGCCGTTTATGACGCTCTGACTGCATGCAGTTAGCATTCACACACTCAGCCTCATGAAGCGTGACTTCTGACACCGACTGAATTGATTTTTCCTCCCCACCTTTTCATTTCCTTTTCTTTGCGTTTCACTGTGTCGTTTTGCTAACCTGAATGAAAGTGGGTGTTATTGGAGGCCTTTGTTGCCTCTGCAGTGTTGAAAAGGTTCTGGCCTCATTCCAATGGACGCAGAAAAAGCTCCCTTTCAGTTTCTGGAAAAGTGAAGATTTCTTTTTACTTAAATATGATCTCTGTGCACAAAACAGTACTGACGCCTGAGTGAAACAGAGAGAGAGAGAGACAGAGAGAGAGAGAGAGAGAGAGAGAGAGAGAGAGAGAGAGAGAGAATTTGTGTAGTGGAAGGATGGAACCAAGTACAGGAGGAGGCGCACACACACAAACACATACACACACACACACACACACAAACACACACACCATCTTTCATGTTTGTCACAATTATGAGAGGTGCTGTGTGTGATGTGACAATGCTGACACACACACCCGCATACACGCCTGCTCATTTCCATTTTCAATTGGTTCTGCTTGAAACAAAGAATGTGTCGGACAGTGGTACTTCCAGGATTATTAACTTGGAGTTTAGAGCTCATACCAGGGGGGCCCCCGGGGGCCCCGTAATTTGGGTTGATATGAACCCAACAGACAGCAAGTACACAGTGAGGACACAGTGTTTAAAAAATGGTCTGCAGAGTGGATACATCTTCAAATGATAGTTTTTCATTTTCTGTATGGATTTTAGAAAATGATGATGAAGCCTGGTTTGGGGTTGTTTCGCATGAAAACATTCTCTTCTCAAATAAAGAGTTAAGCTGCCGCACCAATTTCAAAATGTTTAATTGATTTTCAAGAATTATTTAATGTACGCTCCAAACAGTAAACTGTTGAGTTGATATACAGAAAGATCATTCTTCTCAGTTTATGGTACATCACACTGGAGTTAATGTTTAAACACACTTGATGTCTGTTTGTGTTTTCACTAAATATTATGAAGCTTGATTTCGTTCAGCTGTTCAAATTCAATACACCATCATATGAATAATCAACTGGAAACTCAACTATTGCAACCTCTCTCTGCAGGAGTCTCCTTATCTCTTTCAACAAATAACAGAATACACACACACACACACACACACACACACACACACATGCATACTGTGGGTGGACAGACCCAGCTGCCAACGTTGGCCCTCTACAAAGCACTGACCTGACTGACATGGAGCACCAGTATGAGGCACATTATCCACCTCAACAAACAGACCCCCTGAATTATACTCTTTGTATCTAATGTACTGTGCTTATTTCAAAGGAAGGGAGAGAGAGAGAGAGACAGGGAGAAAGAGAGAGAGAGAGACAGCTTTTTATTATTCATTGGATGGAGTCGAAGGCAGAAAGTTGTTATGTCGCTTTGTCCCAGAATGGAACTCATATTTGCTACACAGCTGGAGCGCCGTGCCTTTTGTGTTGCATATTAAAAGAAAAGTTGAAAAGACAGAGTGTGTGTCTTTGTGTGTGTTTGAATGTCAGCATGCCGCTCACAGCTTCAGTCTTGAGTTTGTGTTAACGTGTGGATGGGATTAGATTTAAAATGTCTCTTCATGCTACATTTTTATCCTCTGCTCCTCAGCAGATACAAATAGAAATTGTCTGCATTAGAGAAGGAGCTACGGCCATCTCAAGTATCCAGACACCTGATGTAGTATTTGTCCATGTCCACATCTGCTTTAGAGTATATCAGAGCCCTAAAAATCATCACAGCATTCAGGAGTCATTGCAAAGTGTTAAACAGTTTCACACAAATTAATCTCAAACATTTTTCTTATTTGATTCCAGTCTATATCTGTATAAGTTCACCATCACACCATCACATTCACTCCCATCCTAATGTTGTATATAATTATATAATAATCTCTTATAATAATCTTTTTCATTTAATCCCTTAATTTTCTATTTGGACAAAAATATCCTCCATAAATAAAGTTTAAATCAAATCAGCGTAACTTCTCGTCTCATCTGCCAGTAAAGGTACAGACTCTCCATGTTAACAGCTGATATACTCCAAAAATGGGCAATGTACACACAGTTGACTTTCCACTACATTGGGTGTCTAACTTAGTATTCAGACCCCTTTATGTCTTTGAGTCTAATAATTAAAAAATCTCTATGCCTATGGGAGGGGTTATGAGGAGTGGGTTAAAGCTATTTGACCATCCGACATACAGTACTGGAGAAGCTGCTGGCCCCTTTAATGTTACAGCCACATCACCCCCACTGTGAACCACTGACTCATACATGTATATTCATGCATAAATACATAAACTCTTTATGCTGCGCACTCAGTGCAGACTGCAAACACCCTGCAGTGTTTGACAACACTTGTATATTTGACTACTGTCGGACAACGTGTGGGAGCTCTCCGAGAGAAGACAAACAGCGTACAGGTGGATTCACGGCTTCTTTATCTAGCACAAATGTTTGACTGCCATTCAGAATGCTTATGTAACTTGGCCAGCCACCTCAAGGGCTCCAGTAGTAATGCTAACAAGACTAATATACACCATATGGTAAATGGTAAATGGACTGGACTTATTTAACACCTTTCTAGTCTTCCGACCACTCAAAGCGCTTTTACACTACATATCTCATTCACCCATTCACACACATTCATACACTGATGGCATTGGCTGCCATGCAAGGTGCCAACTGCTCATCAGTTTGAGGAGCTAACCATTCATACACATCATACACACACACATGTGTCAAACCCCAAGAAACTCAACTCAACAGTTTCCTTTATTGGACCTCCCCCTAGCTCCTAGATGCCCACTTCTTTCAGATCCCACACCTTCAACTTGTAATGAACACTTAATGCACCTCTTATTTAGCCCTGCACTTGTATGACATTGACAAAGAAGATCAAAATTCAGAGATATTTTTTTTTTTTTTTATCTTTATCTTTATCTAATATTCCAGGAGTATGCAAGTAGTAATCTCACCTGAATTTGATAATAAAATGCACATTAAATTCACAGAGCTTTCAAGGCAAAGCTTTATTTCAAATGTAGCTTTTAAATTTGTTTAATCTGGAATAAAGTGTACATTTTCAGCCATTTAAAATGTTAACTGCAACTTTCAGGAGGACATCACAGATATTTAAGTCATATTTCCTAATTATATATTATTTTTGCAGGAAGGTATTCATATTTTAGTTTCTACATTACATAAACTGATTACATTCAGCTAATGTAATGTATCTTTTGTATGGACAAGTAGCAGTTGTGATCTATATAATCCTTTTTGGTTCACTGGGTAGTGGGTGGTCAGGGTTAGGGGCTTTCATTCTATTTAAGGCATATTAGCAGATTATACTGGATAAAACGTCGTCTCTGTCTCTGCTGACATTTAGTCTCAGTAATCGTCAATGGGTCTGACCAGTATTAACATCACATTAGCAGCTCAGTGTGTTAAACTAAGAAAATATAGAGTAAAAAGGAAAAGCAGAGTCACCGGCTACAGGCTTTTTTTCTATACTAGTGTGATTAACTTAGAGAGCTGAATGCAAATACGCACTAGAACTTTGAACTCAGTGGTCTGGAGGTCAGAACCTGGTCAGGACGCTGTCAGGACGAAGAGGGGCCCTCAGGGTTCAAGTGGATCATCAAAAAAACAAGTGGTCAGGGACAATGGGACTTGGAAACACACACAAACGCATACACACCCACCCAGCCACCCACACAGCACACACAATAGAAGTATTTTCATTAAATTCATGAGTACCTATTTTTTGTCTCTTTTTTTGACTGCAGAGGTTTAGAGCCTTGTCAAGCGACCCACGTACACTAATTTTGCATCCAATGAAACGCTTTCTCTCTTCTGACGCTGCCAGAGCAGAGTGCTTCCTGTTTGATAATCTATGAGGGATTCTGAGGGCTGCTACATGCATCTATGGCCGGGCCATGATGGATGTTCCTCATAGAAAGGTTGCAAAGTAATTTAGATATCTGGATTTTGAGCCCATCCCAGTACTGAGACCACTCTTAGTGTTCTAAATGGTGTCCAATTAAACAATGACTCTGGTCAAATGTCTATTTATAATACCTCTGTATTTCAGTGTTGCATTTGACACTGTTGTTCATGCAATGATCAGTACTTGATCATTACATGAACAGTACTTGATATTATTATTATTATTATTATTATTATTATTATTAGAAGCATCAAGTGATCAAGTGTACAGTCTTACCTGAGATCCTTGTTCTTGGTATAATAAAAAAGTGCTTTCATTTTGTATATATTCTTTACATACTGTGTTTGTTCGTGTGCCTTGAGTTGGGAAACAAACAGTTCCAGAACAAATGGCAGCAATTTAAAGCAACTACTATACTTCAGATCAGTGAAAGTTCACCCCCCACCTCATGCTCATGTCTCATGACTGTATTTGTACAACCATCCATCAAATACAATAGATGCCAATAGATTTGAGACTGTGTGTTTCTGTAAACCAAGAGGCCAGTGATAGGGACGCACTAAATGGCTTTATTGGATGTTATCAGCTTTTTCTAAGGCAACACAGAGCCAGTTAATGATTGACATGCTTGCACAGCGAGATGGCTGAAACACATGGTGAATGGGTGAAGTTGAGTTGTTGCTTTGAACCTTTATGATACGGTCTTCCAGCCTCCCAGCAAGCCAACAGAAAATATTGATAAGAGGTTAAAAGTACTGGCATTCTGCCACAGCCCTGACATGCTGATTCTACTGTTTTTATTTTATTTTTGTGTTGTTGTTGATTTTCCTCCTACTTTTAAAAAAGTAGTAAATGAGATGTAATAGTAACAGGAACAAGGGAACAACTGACTTGCTTCTGTTAAAGTCAGGGTCTCTAAACCTTCCCCAGGCCATGAACCTGTTTAGATCTACCAATAGAAGGCAAATACAATTTTCATAGAGTTGTTGTTTAAATGTTAATGTTAATGTTTAAAAATCTGCACATAGAGAACTATTGTATGGTTAGGGACTGTGTTTAGGCAAATAAACTATTATTAAAGGACAGTCATAATTTTTCACGTATGTCAGGTGCCCATATACACACTGAAACAGTAACAATAAGTCTTGCTTATTTAATCATTTGCCACTGCTTAAACAAATGAAAATATTCCTTCTTAATTATGTTTCAATATAAGTGATTAAGAACAAAAATGTTTGTTTGTTTGGTTGTTTTGGATTTAAAAGTGTATCTGAATAAGTATTAAGTTATAAGTGAGTGGCTTTGAAAGCATTTGGAAACACTTTGTTTTTCAGTCCACATTGGATTTTTTACTTTAAAGGTCCAGTGTGTAAGATTTAGGAGGCTCTATTGTGGCCCTGAGGGTCAAAACACAACGACATTTCACAAAACATAACATTTCAGATTATGAAAAGGTTGGAACAACACTTCTTGTTTGTGATTGGACAGTGTCCAAGTCTTCAAGGGATGCTCTAAACTCTACACTGCTTTGGTGGACCACCGTGTCTCTACAGCAGCTCAAAATGCTGTTTTTGGCCACCATAGTTTCTTTTTCAGGCTAGGAAGGAGAGGGTCATTTAAAGGACTCGCTGTCAGCAACTACACCACGAGACGCCACAAAATCCTATGCCGTGGTCCTTAACATGAAAAATCAAACTAACTTATTCATCTATCAGTGTTGCCATGAACCATGGTGTGTGGAGAGTTGTATCAAGAATAGTAAAAATATAATACTGGCAGCTTTAGCCTAAATATATTGGTACCAGTCCTTTAAAACCCTGTTGGTAGAGAATATACAAATGAAAATCAATTGGTCGCTAATGTGATATTGATTGAAAATGATTTTCAAATATGTCTAAAATATGTGTAAAAAGAGACTAGAACACATGAGTAAGCTGCCACCACTTCTTTTAGAAAATGTCACCACCTCCTCTGTAGGAGGAGACGTCATGATCAGTTTCCTATCTGAAATCAGTTTTATTTATATATCATAACAAGTTATAACACAAGTTATCTCAGGCCACTTTACATATAGAGCAGGTGTAGACCGTACTCTTTATCATATAAAGAGACCTAACAACTTCCACCATGACCAAACATTTGAGCTTGTTCAAGCAGAGTTGTTTAGAGAAGGATCATGATGTATATTTAATCTATAGTTCTGATTATACATTTTATTGCTTATTTTGTGTTTTTTTACATAATTTATGACCATTTTAGCTACTAGGACATTTCAAACACAAGTGTTTGAGCAGAGTTGTCACTTGTCCTCACATCCCCCATTTGCAAACACACAAAGACGTTGAAAGACTAAAAGAGGCCACTTCACCACACGAGTGTCCTCACCTGACCCCTGTCTCTGCTAGGAGACTGTGGATGACATCCTCATCACCAGTTAAACCTCAGCTTTGTTGCGCCATGGATTGTGTTGATTAGAAAAAGGACACACATTCATAATTCAGTTAGGAAAAATGATAACTGATAATCAGAGAGGCAGTTTTAAAGTGAAATGTATAGAAGTTATAGCAATATTAGCACCATTTAGAATAAACAAATTAACATTGATATCAAGTCAATCTGTTCATATCCAGTATCCAGTACACAGATCCAGAATATGTCCATGTTAGACTAGAGTGAGAGCAGCCGTGCCAAATTAAAAATATACCTCCCAACAAGTCCAAAGCCAAACTATGGTTGCTATCTAGATAAGATAGATTATACACCAAATGTGTTCATCATTAGTGTAGCCTATACCTTTAATCTAATGATTTAATCATCGTTAGAGTATGCGTCTACGCTGCAGTGTTAGCATTTGCATTTGTATGTGAAAGATTGGAATTTAAAAATCTTAATTACCATCTGAATTTTTTTAACAATTTAACATTTCAGGATTGTAGTATAAACCTGGTGGTCTATGGGGTAGGGACATTCAGGAATTTTTAAAAGCCAACACAAATAGTGACAAATGTATAAACACAGTTAAGTCAGTTTCTCTGAAGAGAAGCAAGCGGTGGAGGTTTGGAAACACTATTGGGCAAAAAAAAAAAAAATAGATATAAATAAATCAGATAGTGACCTTCAAAGCCAAAGTTCATCATTTTGGGGGATATGCTTTCTCGTAGAGAGTTAAAGATTAATTTTGACTTCTAGACTACAGCTAGCAGCTGGTTTGCTAGCTTAGCACAAAGACTCAAAACAGAAGAACCTACCAGAACCTCTACACATTATATCTAATTTGTTTATCCCACACAAAAACAAAGTGAAACAATGACATCTCACAATTTTACAGGGGACTGTGTGCCGAATCTTGACCTGACATTGGGCAGCAACCAGCACAGACTACTGGTCATGGCCAAGAAATCGTCCGACAGACAACCAGTAAAACTGCAAATTGTTGTTGTGCAAAGCAAAGCTAACCACCGACTGGCTCTAGCTTCATATTTAACGACAGATGTGACTTTGGTATATATCCTCTCATCTATCACTCGGTCAAAAGGCAAATAAGCAGATTTTACAAAATGTAGAGTCATTTTAAGGATTAATAATCACCCAGAAGGCCAGTGGTCAGCAACCATTTTTATACCTGAGAGATCAAAATAAGAAGGACCTCGGAGACCTTGTATGTTCCTTGACCACACCTCTTCAGAGGCACCTGTCAGGAAACCCCAACAAGGCTAACCGCTGACAGCCTATTAGAGGACAATAATAGTTGTACTATAAAGAGAGGTTAGTGGGGCGGTTGAATAAAGAGAGAGAGCACTTTACCTTCACAGGTCGTGGACAGAAAAAGAATTCATGGGTTAGCACTCATACTAATAGGGATCGAAATGGGCAAGTGGTGAACACGATAAAAGACATATTGGTTTTAGATCAATAGTGCTATTCTCACTGATAGAACCTTTCTCCTTATTACGAAGTGACAAATGCACGGACAGTGGCACAAATGGATGGAAGGAGGCTGGATGGACAGACAAACAGACAAATGGATAAATGGTAGGATGAATGTTAGTAGAGTTGATGGTATAGAAGCAGATGCTGGCTGCAGCTTCTGTCAGTGGAGCCCCCCTTTTGATGTTGACATTGTTAATAAAGACCTTCCCCCTCAGGTCACTTCAGTCGCCTGCCATGTTTTGTCTCATAAGGCAGCGCACCATCAATACACCATTTCATATAAAGTGCTTCTGCTTTTCAATTATTTCTTTTTTTCTGTGCATTTTGGTGTGTGCATGTGTGTGTGTTTGTCCTTTGACTAGAAAGTCAGCCTCCAGTCCGCACTGTGGCTCAGTGGTGAGTATGAAAAATAGGTTAAAGTGTGTTTGTCAGTATTTTAGTGACTTTGATGAATGGAGCAAATAACAGCAGGATTGTATAGTGTTGGGGGGGAGAGAGGACAAAGCCACAGTTAGAATACCCCTCGTCTGTGAGTATGCCTAAAAAATACTTTGGGTCGCAGTTATGGTCATACGGCACAAGTGAAACACAAGCTGTTACATGGTCTGTATAGGCAGCTATACTGATTGAAATCAAAGCTTATTTGTCAGATACGTGTGAGACAGACCACTGAAAATGTGGCTGAGAAGCATCTTCTAAGATTTTTGAGCCTATGCTCAGGGACAGCAGTGCGACCTGTGACTCAACGTCTTCACAGAGCTGTCTATTTTTTTCTGTAGCTTTATAGCACTATTGAAAATATACTAGTGATTACTGCTCATGTAGCCTTTGAGAAGAGCTGTTCAGGTGATGGAAAAAAAAAAAATCACCAATTTGCAGATGATCCTTCATAAGGTTTCTGTTCTGCAAGGAGCAAAAAGACCAGCAGGTGCAGTCTTTTGACTCTGGGCTATGTTTCACCACAGTATTGTGTCAGACCTTTGTGTCCAGTCTTAATGATGGGCCTCTCAGTTCCTATATGAACAAACAGATACATACATCTTCAAACCTTAGCCGCTGTATTACTTTTACAACAATGGCACTCACAGACCTGTTAATCACTGAATAATCACTGCCCTCCTTCCTTTGAGTTTAAATAGAAACCTGCTTTTTTAGTTGGCTTAAGTGGCTCTATCTTAAGTGTTAAGAGTAAACATGCACATCCTTCAAGATTTCTGTAATCACTCATCATCCCCTGGAGGACAATATAGGCTTTAATAGGTGCTATATTCAAAGAAGTGGTCAGCCTCTGCAGGGCCTCAGCACGAGGCTTTGAGGAAACTGGAGCCCATAGCTGGATGTGAATACGTCTTTTAACCGTAACACAATTCACCGGCTAAAGCAGAAAACAGATAATGATACATTCAGGGTGCTAAGTGCTGACCCTGGTGATGAATGGCGATCTGGAAAACAACCAGGCTACTTGGGCCAAGCAGCAACCTCTGTGGCTGTAAACTGAAGTGGAAGTGAGTCAGTCTTCATAAGGAGACTCCATTATGGAGACTGACATTTGTCCAAGTTCACAGCATTTTCCCCCGTTCATGACAACTGTACTGAGGGCAAATTTTTATAGAACTGACCTGTTGAAATGATATTAAGGCTTAAAGTTATGCAGAATTAAGAGTGTGTCTGCTTTGATTGACAGGTAGGTGCTGATACAGGTGGCTTGTTTGAGCAACCAGTCTTCATTCAGCCCACTTCAGCTCCACCCACAATCCACCTCTTTGTCAATTTTTAATTAGTATGAGGAGGAAGCGTGACGACAGAGCCATGTTTGTATGTCCAGGTTTTATACAGTTTATGGGATGGAGTGGGTTGGATTTCCTAACCAATCCTAAACCAATATCCATTGTACCAAAATCATCTTTGGCTGCTGTTATTTCTGCAAGCTGACGTACTAGTTTCTACATGAACTCATGTTCTACACGTACATGCATTTTATACACGCGCGACAACTCTAGTGAAGAAGATGAAACCAGATGAGTCAAATTAACAAATGTATTGTAGATTTTATTTTGAAAAGGTCTGGACACAGTAGACTATCAGAATTGGTCTACATTGTAGAAAAACACAGACAAAGCTGCTGTAAATTAAAGAGTTGTTGCCAAATCTGTGGCTGCTGCTTTGTGTCAGGTTAATGACTATATTAGGCTCAACACCTGAAGATACTGCAGGTCCATACGGTTCATAAAAACTGAATTGAAGCCTGGGAAGAATTTTGCATTCTCTAAGTTTTAATTTAACAAAAAAAATGATCACATACCCAGCTGACAGGAAATGCAACATATTTGTATTTTATATTTCAATTCATATGAGCATGTCTTGCATCTCTACCTGCTTCTTAGATCTTATATATTTATATAAATATAGATCCAATATATTTATTGTGCCAAGCGTGTGGGATGATCATACATTGCTGAGGCAGTGAAACGTGTCAAAATCTAGTGTTAGAATGTCACCTATGGCCCCCGGTGACAGGAAGGTTAAAGTCTGTCTATCTCTTAAATGTTTAATCAACAACACCTCGCAGCCTCTGATCACAGCATCAGTGCAGTCAGACAAAGAGAAAATAGACACGGGCTGCAAACACATACGGCTCCCGCCACTAATGATTTTTAGTTAATGTGCAACTGTTCAGCACAGAATCAACAATGAAGTGCATTCATCAGGGTGTCCAAACCGACACTTACTACCAACACCAGGAATGTATGTTTGCTGGAAGAACATCAGTGATGAACACACAGGGCTGAAAGAGTAAGTCACTGTCATAGTCAGCCTTCAATTGGTGATGTTCAACCCTACTTACACTTTATAGTTAGTTATTGTTTTGCTTAAAAAAAGAGTTGATTTAAGAAAAAAAAAATCAAAATTTATGGGTGCAAAAGTATGTGAACCCCTTCAGTTAACAGGATATTGCAGCTCCTAACCTCAACCAAACGGTTTCTGTGACTCATCAGTCTCTCACATCTACTTTGGAGGATATTTGTCATTACCATTTTTCTTGTGTCTCTTGTTAATATTTTAGAAGGTCGTCCACTTCTAGGCAGAGTTGTAGTCTTTTTCAGTGCTCTCCATTTGTAGATGATCTGCCTCATGTTGGAACGATGAAGCTCAAATATTTTTTTGAGATGACTTCATAGCTTCCCCAGACAAATGCGCTGTCACTACCCTCCTCCTGATGTCCTCTGAGATCTCGCTTCCTCTCTGCATGATTGACCTGTATGGGTTCACCCGGGTAAGACTAAAGTGACCTGGTTTTATCTCTGTTTCAATCAGTGATGCACAATTTCGTCCCTAAGCATCTCTGATGTTATTGGTCCATTTCAGTGGTTCATTTAGACACCAATTTGTCCCGCCTGATTCTACTTAACTGCTAGTTTTAACCAATGCAGCTCAGGGTTCACAAACTTTTGCACCTACATAAGTTGACCAAAAACTCTTTTTAATTTAGTCTTCACTACACAATCGATTTTTTAAAAAGAGTATATTGAATTGATAAACCTGCACCTGTTATTTCATATAAAAAATAATGCTAATTAAATAAGGAAATCAGGGTGAAGCAATATAAAACTCCAAAATGTTTAATAGGTTCACAAACTTTTGAGCAACACTTTATGTCTCGCTCTGTCTCTCTATTTATCTACTGGTCATGGTGGAATTGTTGGGTAGATAATATTATAAAGAGTACAGATAAAGTGTCATGAGATAACTTTTGTTATGATTTGGCACTATATAAATAAAATTGAAATAAATTGAATGAATGAGTGTCATGACATGTGTGACACATGTTAACAACCCTGTCCAGTTTGTTCTTGTTTTAAACAGCTCCCCCACAATGCCGAATACAAAATGTCAATATATTCTGAATAAAGGTCTAAAGGTAAAACAAAGTTAGCAAAGTCATGTCGATGTCAAAACTTCTAGGTTTCCTTAAAAACGTAGTGATGTTGCTAAGCCTTATAGCATTGCTGGACAGCTGTGGCTCAGGAGGTAGAGCAGGTCATCCACTAATCACATGGACAAGATGCTGAACACCAAATTGCTCCCAAAAACTGTTGTAACAGACCTTAACATGGTTTAGCATGGTTCATATAAGTAATTTTCAAACGTAGTTCATGTTTTATTCTATTATTCTTTATGCCCAGGCGGATGCTTTTATTTTGAAAGGAGTCTGGCCGGAAGTAGAGTTGCAAGCAAAAAAGGCGGTAGAAAAAGAAAATCTCACGGGTGTTTACACAGTATATATATATATATATATACAGTACAGACCAAAAGTTTGGACACACTTTCCCATTCTCTTAAATGAGAAAGTGTGTCCAAACTTTTGGTCTGTACTGTATATATATTTAAAATGTTGTCCCACAAGGTTTGTGGTTATTTCGTTTTATTAGGTGCTTGGTTTTTGTGGTTATGCGGTGCTTTTTGTAACTTTAGTGATGTTTTATTCTCACTTGTTTGTAGCGGTGAGACGGTTAGCTTCTTTAGCAGTGTCAGTGTGTATTGTCATGACTATGGTTATAAATAATTAAAAATGAATTAAAAGGTGTTAAAAAATACGCTAAAAGGTTGCTAAAAATACTGCTAAAACATTTCATTTTGAGTAATTAAAGGAGTTGATATTTATGTTAAATATATAAAAATGTGCTTGAAAATTGTAAGATTTTAAAGGTTATTATATTGCACATGATTTGATTTAAGAAGTTAAATTGAAGTTAAGGTGAAGATGGTAATGTTTTCTTTGTTTTTTGTCTCTTATCCTGATAGCTCTTAAGGTGTGTTCAGAGAGTAAAAGGAGCTACAGTATCGTTAATTTGCTATCAATAAAACACTTGATGAACCATCAGTATAAGGACCATCATTCAGCCGGGACCACTACAGCTGTGCCATCGGTGTGTGAATGTGTATGAATGGTTAGCTCCTAAAACTGATACATAAATATACTACATCATTACTGTTATGTTACAGTTAAGGCCTCAGTATATTTCAAACAAACTAGCTCATAGAGGTGTCACCCAACCACCACCTGAAAGTAAAACGGTGTCCATCTGTTCTGAGTGACCTCTGGAGGATGAAAGGCCTGCTGCTTTAGACAGTCTCTGGGAGTCAGAGGTAGGTGGCCTAACACGTATCAATGGTCAAACCCAATGCACTCACATTCATACTAACATCAGTAATCTAACATGCATGTGTGCACTGACATCACCTGGGGCAGAGGGTTAAAAGCAGATTTTAAAAAGAGCTGCTTCTGGTGAACTGAGAGATCATTTTATCTTTAGCTCTCAAAGCAGTCATGGCATTTGTTCCATTCCAATGACAGAGAGCGTCATGTAAGTGTTACAGAGGCAAACTATCGCCAATCAGGGCGTTGATATTGGACAATCAGAATACATCATTGAATAGAAGGTATCAGAATAAAAGGTAATAATACCTGTCTTTTCTCTTTATAAAGACTGGATACTGCAGTAAGACAGTGGCATAAGACTTGACAAAACCTGCCATTTGATTTGACTTGCCCAAAAAAGGTAATTGGACTAAACTACATGTCTGCCTCCTGCAATATTTTCCAATAACAAGAGAAGGCAAAAATCCAAAAGCTAGAAGAAAGCAGACCCTGAACCCCAAACCCTGCCAAAAACTCAATAGACTCAAATCAATTTCACAATAAAAAAGAAAACAGTATTCAGATGGGCACATTACTGAAAACTCTTTGTTCTGTACACGTGACATCTATTGCACGTCTGTCCGTCCTGGGAGAGGGATCCCTCCTCTGTGGCTCTTCCTGAGGTTTCTTCCACTTTTTTCCCTGTTAAAAGGGTTTTTTGTGGGCAAGTTTTTCCTCACTCGAACCGAGGGTCTAAGGACAGAGGGTGTCACTCCCTGTACAGATTGTGAAGCCCTCCGAGGCTAAATGTGTTTTGTGACTTTGGGCTATACAAATAAAATTTGATTTGATTTGATTTGATTTGATTTGATTTGATTTGATCACTGGCCATCAAGTGTCAAAGTAACAGTACGTTTACATGCAGCAAAAAATTCGAATTTCTGATCGTATCAGACATAGTTTGGACTTTTAAAATGCTTGTAAACACCTTAGTCCGACCTACTTCGGACCATAACGGACATCTCAAAATCGGATAAGAACACCTAGATAATTCGTTCATAGTCGGCATTTTAACGGCATGTATACTCAGCAATCTGATCTAAATCGGATTTTGCATTCTGCGCATGCTCGAGAATTTCCGCTTGGGCTTTCACCCGGAAGTGAAAGGAGACGTCGTAGCGTTGGTTCTTTTTATATGCATTATTAGGAGGACAATAATGCCCGAAATGTACGCTACTGTAGCATCGTCCATCTCCTTGTACGCCATCTTTGTTTGAATGCCGTCAGATAGTTTGTTGTTGCTGATAAGTAGAGGTCAACCGGAAGTGGCTCTTTGTTGAGAGGGCTACAGTGCCACATAGTGTAACGGAGTCAGCCATGCTCCGGCTGTTTATCCGATTCTCTGAACGGCATGTATACTCAGACAAGTGATCCGGCCTTATGCATGTCTTTATCTGATACGATCAGAAATTCAAATTTTTTGCTGCATGTAAACGTACTGAATCAGCAGCAGCCAAGCACAGATCAGCACAACACTCTAAAGTCAAAAGTCTAAAGTTTGATATGAAGTTTCATCTATTCTACTGTTCTCCTGCCCTGTGAAACATGAAGGCTCAGCACAATGTGGAGGGGGATGGGACTGAACTGCACTTGAGGTCCACTGGTTAAGTGGGACCTTAAGTGATGGTCGCTTGTAGTCAGAGTGATTGTAGTGACAATGGTAAGCATCAGTAAACTGCTCTTTAACAGGTCATCATTATAACATAATGAACTTTACAACAATCTGACTCGTTATTACACACTGGCCACATTTATACTTGTCACTTCCTCAAGTCCAGGAGAAAGTGGTAACACACCTGAAGAGGCCGCCTAAAACACCAGAACAAGAATAATGTCTGCAGCAGTTTAGTTACAGCAAGAAATGTTTAACTAGCTTGAACTTACAACTTAAGCATGAATCCTATTTATGAATTACAAGAGAGAAAAAAGTTTGATCATCTTCACAGCTGTGCCAGGGTAATGTTATCACAGGCTACAGACAGGACACATGCTGTACAGCTTATTTCCACAGACTGTCATTGACATAGTTACAGTATGGGAGCAGTATTACATATGCGTCTGGGAGAGACAGCAGCACTGTGGCACATTTCAGAAGCATCCCACTTTACTGTATTTAACATGATGTTCTCTTAATGTAAATCAAAATATACATTCAATGATTTGTCGTTTAAAAAATTTTATAAAAATTGTGCCTTTGTCATGCACTAATCAAACATCACTCCGTAGTACTAGTGGTTAAAAACTCTGCACAGTAATGTCCAGATGACTCTCTCTTTACAGTATGTGAGGTTCTATGTAATGCAGTGTTTTGGGTTCACTTATTGTTCCTTTAAACTTCATCAGTAAAATTAGATTTCTTTTTTTCTTTCTCAGTTCATGAAGTATCAGTGAATGGTATCAGCCAATGATTTGAATATGTGGCAGCTGGAGGTTTGTAACCAAGCAGGCAGATGATGCTGTTTGCAGTCTATTGTCAGTGACAAACACCTACACATTTACTGTCTTGTCTCAATGCACAAAGCACATCAGGAACTGGACGAGCGGGAGGTCTGTCTGTCTCTCTTTCTTCCTCCATTTTGACTCCTCTCTTTCTTTTCTGTCCTCTCAGACTGAGAAAGAGAACTGAGGGTTTCACTTTGACAGGCTTGTCTCAGCCAGACCAAAACACACAGGGACAGAAAAAAACGCCCACTAACACTCCCAACCATGGCTAATGTGACAGCCCAGGCTGCTATTCATTCACTCACTAACACACACACATACACACACACACTCGCGCACACACCCACGAGCACACTTCCATGCATACATAAGCATACACAAATGGAGTCACAATCAGCCTCACACACTCACAGTCAACACCCCAGTGGCACTCAAAGCCTTTTTAACACATGCTTTCACTCCAGTTGATAATGTGACAAGAAGGTGATGGGAATCCCTCCCACAGCACCGCCTTCCTTTTGCTGGGACTGTTCACTTGGATAGAGGTTACAACACAATACAAATATGCTAGCTGTTTGTAGTTGAGTTTCAACATACAGTTGCACACGTTGCTCACGTAATATATATATATTTATGTAAGCAGCACATTCATCTGTTGTAATGCCGTAAAGATGAAATAAAATAGACTTTATTGATCCACTGGGGAAATTCACTTGTTACAGCAGCTCGCAAGTTGGAAAATAAAAAAAATACTAATTAAATCATGAATTAAAATAAAATAAAATAAAAGATACACTAGATATATAGAAGAATAGAATAAGTGTACTGTAGACTACTATACTATATTCAAATATACAGCTATGCATATGATAAAGATGGTGAAATAAACACTGTAAAATGCCCCATCAAACACTGGACATGAAAACATTTGAAACTGAAAACATTTTTTTTACATTATTAAAGCTTTATTTTGCTTGAGCACATTCGGCTGCCAGTGAAGTGATTTTCACTTGAAAACAGTTTAAAGAACTCATGATATACAGCCACCAATGGTCATTTTAAAGGAATTCTTGCTTCATGTGATTGATAAAATTCCATTTTAAACTAATTAACTAAGTACCAAAATATTAAATTGGGCTACTTAAATAAGACTAGATTTTTTTTTTTTTTTCAATTCAATTTTATTTAAATCATAACAAAAGTTATCTCATGACACTTATGTCGTACATACAGAGCAGGTCTAGACTGTACTCTCTATAATATTATCTACAGACCAACAATTCCACTGTGAGTAAGCACAAAAATCTTAATGTTAGCACGTTAGCATGCTGACATTAGCATTGAGCTCAAAGCAACACTGTGCCAAATGTAAAGCCCCACAAAATGTATATTGTAAAAATATCAATTTTGACCAACAATGATGAAGGATAGATCAAGAGAAGCCCTCTTACTTAGAAATGTATGTTTTTGCAGAAGAAAGTGCAAACTTTGTCGCCATGGCAGCCGCTTGTTTGGGCTTTTGCGATAGAGAGTATGAATGTCAGACACAATAAGGCAATCAGCATATCCAAAGTATTACCATGTATTGAACATGCATGGTAATATTATTGTCAACAAGACTGTAGTTGTACTTCTTTGTAAAAATGGGTTTAGACCATGAAAAAATGAACATTCACTGTAAAACATATTTAACCTTTCTGGGCTGTTGTTTAGCTCAGTTGGTAGAGCAGCCGCCCCATGTGCGAAGGCTCAGTCCTTACTGCGGAAGCCCAGGGTTCGAATCCGACCTGTGGCTCTTTCCCGCATGTCATTCCCCATCTCTCTCCCCACATTCCTGTCACTCTTCAGCTGTCTCTATCAGAATAAAGCTTGAAAAGGCAAAAAAAAAAAAAAATTTTTTTAAAAAAAACAAACAAACAAAAAAACATATTTAACCTTTGTGACTTCTGTGTGATTTTCTAAATCTTTTTAGTCATCTTGAAACAAGAAAGGTTGGTGCATATTATGACTCAAATTTTTTAATTTTTAAAAAATATAAAAATATTTCATGCTTTGCTCTGACAGTCAAGAGAGAGACAGAGAATGACATGCAACAAGTTCTCTGAATGGACTTGTAGAGGGGACATTGTAGCACCTTAAACCCTTCACAACAATGAGGATTCAAGTTATTTAAAGAAGGTGAATTGAAGCAGGTTGAATAATCTTATCTCATTATCTCATGTATATTGTATTATATAGCACAATTTTTGTCACACTTGCATTAGTTGACAACAGCAAACTGCCTCTACCATCTGCTCCATGTGTGCTAAAGTTTCCACATATCTAATGTTGATGTGTGTTTTATAAAAGGTAATGCTAGGTGTGTGTGATGATGCATGCTCATCTGGTGATGGTGATCAGATAGTGGGCTAGCGTTGGTTAGATTTTGAGGATGTCATCTCCATTTGAGGTGGGATCAGTCAGAATTAAGCAGATCTGAGCATCAGATAGTTTTATTTTATTTTGGTTTTGAGATATCTGTTCTCCAGTCAAATGGAGGTAAACGTGTTTAATTTGTGCTGCTTACATCATTGGAAATGATATTTTAAAAGACTGTCAGCAGCATTTCCCTGGAATATCCAAAGAAATGTTTAATAATTTTTTCTTCAGTAGAAAGTAGGTCCAAAGAAAAGTGTTTCACAGTGAGGTCTGTGAGTTATCCAGAATAACCACCCTTTGCCTTTGGACAGACAAATAGCATAAGAATAGAATAAAATCAGATTGATCTGATTGGATAGACACCACTAGAGGGGAAGGAATGAGAATCTGGGAAAACTGACCCTTTAAATGACTTGACTCTTTTCAGTGTACAAAAATAGCACGGCTGCCTCTGACAGCTCTACATCATGTCAGTGTGACAGTGCGCTGGCTGCCCTGGCAGACTGCTTCACTCCTAATGGTCATTACAGCTTCATCTATGTGACTGCAGGCATATTGAAGTAAATCAGATGTTCCGGGGTTGACCTCTGCTGCCCTGACCTTCACCTACTTCTCTGACCACAAGCTTTAAATCAGCCACTGCAGCCTATTCACAATACTGGCCGAAGGTCCTGAAGAAAGGCCAGCACACCCATTCACAATCCAGGACCATGGGCCATGAGAAAGGACAGCGCTAGCCAGGTCAACCAGGCTCTTTGTAGGAGCTGGAGCTAATGGCACAGCAAGCACTGAAAACACAAATAGTGCCATTCACTGGGAGGAGCCTGAGAATGGAAGAAAAACACACAATGGAGTTAAAGAAACATACAAAGCAACGCCTCCTTAATCAGGATGTAGACTTAACATGTTGTGAATGACATCTTTACTCGGTCATATGTAATCTATTGATTTGTATTCAGATTCACAGGGATCATTAGTTTTCCTGAAGATCAAATTTGCGCTGTTTGTTTGTGTTTGGGTGACTGGAGAACAAAGTGAAAAACACCCAGCAACACCTAATTAAAAGGCCTGAAATTAGGCATCAAACTGCAGCAGAAAACCAAAACCAACAGAAACCCTACATACACAGTTGGAGCCACAGTGACTGTATAGAAAACTCACAGGTTACCAATTAAAGGGTTTGTAAAGAAAAAAAACATTCACCAGATTCATAAATCTTTGCTTTGTTGTGAAATGCATGAAATGTGTGGCAAACAGAAATGTCTTCGTTTAAGAGTCACATTCCAGAAAAGGTCGGGAACCATTGCACTAACTTTAAAGTGAATCATCACAGGAAAACAAAGTTGCGGCAGTCAACAACCCTGAAATCCTTCCTGAAAGCGATATTCATATAAAGACCAACAATGCTTCATCTTTGGTCCTCCAGCATCCCAACACACGTGTGTCAACATCAACTGGTCCAGTTTGGTTAGACACCTCATAATGGTGTAACAGTACACAATCACTGTTTTGAAGTCATGGTTCAATATTAAATAATATAATCAAATAAATCATATGTACACAAACAAACACTAGAAGTCACCGTTCTCATATTTACCTTTACCTTGTATAGTGTCTATGTAAATAAAACATAAATATTCATTATGCTCTTCACTGACCATGTGTTCATTCTTCTCCATTACACACACACACACACACACACACACACACACACACACACACACCACATCATGGTGAATTGGTTTCCTCCATTTGTTTTTCACTGTAGGACATTTTGATACAAACAGATCAAGGTTCACCAGGTGCACATCCTGTTAAGCCCTACTCGTCTCATCCAGCTTTTCACTCAGACGATGAATATTCATACTGCTGGGTCCACGCTGCTTCACTGAGACTTTAATGTGTCTTCTCGGCCACGGGGAAAACAAATGCATTGACTACACACACACACACACACAGACACACACACACACACACACACACACACACACACACACACACACACACACACACACACACACACACACACACACACACACACACACACACACACACAGCCACACGGGAGAAGCACACACGTGCCACAGTTTCTTCTTGTTTGTGCAAGATTTGAAGTCATTTGGAAAACGGCGAAGCAAAACAGAGTTAATGAAAGCTGGAAAATGAATTCTGCATTCCTAACAACATATTAATAGTTTTCTTTGGGACTATATATTTGATAGATGCCACGTGCACAGCTTCGTGTCCAACCCTGCAGTCAGCCATAAACTGATGTAGAAACTGCTGATGAAACATCTTATGCATGTGGATACTTTAGATCTGTCAATGAGGAGAAATAAACATACTCTGTTACAAGTAAAAGTAAAATTGTATTACCTGCTAAGTTTATCTAAAGACTTATACTTATATATACATATCAGACTTTTATGATGGGAATATTAGACTGACATACACATAAACAGCTGAAGATCCTTAACCAGGAACATCCTAATGTGTCTTCCTTAGAACAATAATTTGAGTAGTCTATATTTTACATGTCTGTAGTCTTAGTTATGAAAAAGAGAAATGTATTAGAAAAATATTTAAGACATATTAAAAATATTTGCATCATCTTAACACAGGGTATTCTGTGTTAAGATGATTCATGCTGGACTGGTGGGAGTAAAGATTTACAGTTTACATTTGTATGAACTATTTTAGATTCACATATCCAGTATTCAAACTGTGAACTGTGAAGCCTTTTGTAAAGAAATAAATGAATAAAATCTTTTTTATATCAGGATAATTTAATGAGTGAAACTGAAAAAATCTTTTCACTGCACAGAGCCATGGAGCGATGCCATTTGAGGATGACTGTTACAAATATTAAAATAAATAAATGATTTCATATACTTTATCTGAAGGTAATATGGAATTAATTCAGCAGAATCCCCCTGTGTGTTTGCACAGTGTTTCAGAGGAGGGAAAACAACACAAAGAGGTAATTTGGAACTTACTGAAGTCTTTACTGGGACACTTCAGTGGAAGGTGACATTCATTATCTGTGTTATCAGAGCGTTTCCTGCAATAATAAGTCAAAAATGGCAAAAAGCAGGGAGATGTTACCTCCTGTCAAATCATGTCCAGTCCAAACTCTAATAGAATTGTTTGTAATGAAGGTGGAGATCAACCTGTAAGAACTTGGGTTTAAGGTTCTTATACTTAGTTTGCAGCTTGTGTTAAATCAATACTGACATCCATGGATCTCCACTGACTCAGTGTTTTCCTTGGGGTCGTGATGAAGTGAGAAAAGAGCAAAGGTCACGGCTGTGCTTCCTCCTGAAGCTCCTGATGAGGGAGCTGAGACTCACACTGACCTGCACAGCTGAGTTAACTGCAATAATCTGCAGGCTTCATATTGACTTAGTGATAATTGGTCTGTGGGCTTAATGAGCTTAGCTTACATGACTAGCACAGATAAGTCTGAGGGGGGAGCCCCTCCTGCCTCCCCTGTCAATATGGAAGCTCACACTACAGACTGCACTATCAGATGCACAGAAGCCAGCCTATTCATTTGAGCAGATTATACCATTGTTGTTAGACTGAAATATGTCAACAAGAGCATCCTGTGATGATGAGGCCTCAGGGGAAGATTAGTGGGAAGCTATTTGTGTCTTTTCTCCTGTGTACTCTGCTGTACATCACAGGACAGACTGCACTAAGGATTACACGGTAACTGATGATGGTCCATCAGACTCATGCAGCTTTATCAGCTACATGAGTTTATGTGCACTGCAGAACTGCAAACAATGAAAACTCTGTCGCATTTTTGATAATGGCGCATCTCCCTGTCATGGCATCTTTGACAGAGGAAACTACCAGTTAGCATGTTTTAATTGTAACTGCATGGTTTTACACAGCACACAGCATGTGAAACCTACTTCCGTCTTAAGGTACATATAAAATAATGAAGAGGATATTGCATGACTGTTATTCTTTATAGTTTGTGCTTTCATATAGAAAATGTGGATACAGTATAGAATATGTACTCTTATTAACTAGACTTTAATAAAAGCTATTAAAATATGTCATTAACAGATATCAGTAATAATTACCATGATTATAATATAATATAATAATTACCACAGCATCAACAAGATACGTTTAAATGATTTATTGACAAAATCAAAGATTGTGAGTGAAGCGTGATCTCTTGTACTTCTGCGGTCGATGCTGCGGTGTGGGGAAGCTTCGATCTATCTATCTATCTATCTATCTATCTATCTATCTATCTATCTATCTATCTATCTATCTATCTATCTATCTATCTATCTATCTATCTATCTATCTATCTATCTAGAATTCTTTATTAATTCTGAGTTTTAGTTTTAGCAATCAGCATCATATTTTCCCCCTAACTATTTTAGAGAAGGTGCATTCATCCAAACTTTTAACTTTTATGTGTCATAAGAACATCTTTGAGAATGTTGTGTAGCATCCCATAGTATATAGTCACCCAGTCACCACTATGATTGATTTGGCAGCAGCCCTTTGCTCTTCTATTATATCCATAAAGAGCAGCTCGCTCCACATGAACAAACACTGAAAGAAGTATCAATAACTCAGCATATATCCATCCATCTATCACTGTGTCCTTCCTGTGAACAGAGCTCTGTCACTCTCACACACTGTGTGTGTGCTCAGTCCACTCAGTCAGAGTGTTTCTTTGCAAACCCAGAGTGCTGCAGTCAAGTAGAAGTCAAGAGGGCTGACAGGGAGCGTGCTGGAGGGCAATCGCCCTTGAAAAAGCAACCAGCCTTCAGCCGCTTACACCCTGAAAAATACAATGTGACCCAATGGGCAGTCCGCCCACAACCTTAGCCTCCCCCTTCCCTCCTTTACACACCACCACCACCACCACCAGTTTTGGGTATCCTTATATTACCCCAGTCCATGCACACACACAATCACACACTCACCCACCATGACCCGACCATGTGGTCCCAGGCCATCTCCAGCCAGGTCCCAACCTTTTCTTCCTCCACCCCCCGACCCTCTCAGCCCATAGATCACTGCTGACACATCAGTAATTGAGCTGGGATAGATAAGGGCCAGCGGACAGGGCCCCGGGGTCCTGACACCGCTGAAAAGCTGAGAACAAACACTGCGTGTCACCACATAAGACCTGTTTGACTCCGCTGCCTCTCGTTTCCCTGTTTTTCTCTTGCTCTGTCCATCTGTTCAAATGATGACAGGACTTTGGTCTGAGCTGAGATCCACACTGCATGTCTTCAGTAACAGTGCATCAGTGAAACATTAGCAGATAAGACAGAGTACTGATTCTTTACTTCACCACAAACCATCAAACCATCAGTTGAATAGGAACAATAAATAAACTGCACGTATTTACTTTGTTAACTTACTTAAAGTCACATTTTTGTCATTTCATTATTGTTTGTTGTGTTTTAATACATAAAAGTAAAGACATTGGTCTAGTTCTTTTTCTTATGTATTTTTCTTATTCTTACATGAGACAGTCTACTCAGTAAATGAAGTCATCATTCCCAAACTCTGCAGATCAGACCACTTACTGCAGAGCAACCACTCATTCACAAGTTAACATGCAAAACAGCAGCAACCAGTGTGAACTTAAATGGTTCAAACATGAACTGGACTCATACTCTGAAAGCACCTGAGACTCATGATAACATTACTGTCAACTTGATAATGTTTGTGGTAACATTAAGCTGAGATGCTAGTGTGCATGTCTGCCTTCCGGTTTTAAGCTTAGCCATTGCTTTGTTTCTCTCAGCTGTTTTTTGATCTCCTTTTTGTCTCATTTTCACTGGATGTGTGAAATCATGTCATTCATTAATGTTGGCTGTTTTCCAGCTAGTATTACTAACAGTGAAATATAATTACTGAAATACAGTATAAAGCTTATTGGTGCAACAGGTCAAAGAGGTTTGTTTTAATAATTTCAATACAGCTTTCATTTCCAATGATTTCTTATTCATTTAGTGTTTGTTGGTCATAGTTGTCAATGATGAAATTAACACCAATCACTTGACAAGAAAATTAGGCTGCTTCATTTTGCCAATGTTAAGTCATTTATGAACTACAACAACAGTTCATTAAGCATTAATCAATAGACTGATCAGTTATGAAAATATTCAGCTATCCCTTGATCAAAACATGTTATTGCCACAGTATGAACATGTTTTCCCATCAGTGTTTATGGTTCAAAAGCCAGTGAGGCTAAAAGAGAATCGGTGTTTAAATAAAGAGAGAGAGAACACGTTGTTAGCAGGACGTACAAGCGTGATAAATTTCCGTTCGTCTTTTGTCAGTGAATACGTCTGGGCCCATATGCTGGACTACAAAGCTACGTGAAAGCAGCGTTTAAAAAGCCAGGCCTACCACATTAAAGCCTATAACAATCTCTGTTCATGGTAAGTTATCACTCTCAATTAATCACCTCCCACAATGGGATTTCTGATGTGTTCAAGCCCCCTGAAAGCTGCAGGTCAGGCTGAGGGCAGACTGACTCTCAGTTCCCCATTCTCCATCCCCTCACTCCCCTTTCACTTTATCACACCTCCCAGCCACTGCCAACAGAAGCGGCTTTACATTTTTCTTATTCCGCAAAGCTCTGTGAAAGAATGAGAGAGTCAAGCATCACACACTCCAAAACAAACACAGAGAGATAGATGTAGGTGTGGAGATGTGGGGCTTTTATGAAGTGAGGGCCTCTGTAGTCTGACTGACTGACTGACTGACTGGTTGGCTGGCTGGCTGGCTGAGAGCCTTTCTGCCTGATTAAAACCCCTCCCTGGTCATTCCACTGGGGCTGTGTTAGCCTATGAATGGTATTGTATTGTCAGGGCTCTCCCCATTCCTGCACTGCTGAATGGGTTTAACCACTGGTTTAGATTCAGTTACACGGTTTTGGTTGAAAGTGTCCCCCTCCCACCGCTTTGGACTCCATGGTTCCCTTGGCTGACCTGTTTAGAAGCTGCCGTGGAAATGTCATGTCGCCCCTCCCATGGGCCGGACCCGACATTCACTTTGATAGGTAACAAAAAAATGACTTGGGATGGGATTAAACCAATGGCGTTCTCTTTGAAACACAATGAATTGGTGGAACATAACAGTGTGCTGATGGAGGACTTTGAAGTGGAGGATGCGGTGATTCACTTCTTTAGGCCTCTATTGGATGATCAGTGAGCTGTATTGGTGGAGCATATGCAAAAGAAACGTTTTATAGCGCAAATAAAACTTCTTGGAAGCGTTTTATTTTACGAATATACAGATACAGATGCTTTACAATACACATAATACACATTCACCATTAAGTTTGGCCTCCACTGCAAAAAGTCATTCAGTTGTTTCTTCAAGTATTTCGATATATATACAAATATACTATACAGCATAAGAGACTTGTATAAAAAGGGGCATGCTCTTTTACAGAGAATGATGACTTTTACTTTTGTAACACTGTTAAATACAACTGGTTCACAGAGCAGTGCTGGAGGGGCTTAAAACTTTGAATTCCAGAAGTTAAGACTTAAGCAGGTCAGGAGGTATCTCCAGAAGTGCAGCAGGATGCAGTTTCACACTCAGTGTTTTCAGCTCAACTGGAGTGGAACAACAATCAACCAGAAAACTCAGGGGGAAGTTAGAGCCTATGGGTATGGTGCTGATGGTAAATTCACTTTTACTCTCGTAGTCTCACATGTCAAACTCTTTGAAGATAAATTTGATGATGATGAGTAGCCTGGAGTGCTTTTGTGTGTGTGTGTGTGTGTGTGTGTGTGATTCATGGGTTATATTTATCATGTTAGAGCTTATGAATGGTTCTACCTGTCCATCTGTCCAACACTTTGGTTCATAGAATACCGCCGTGGAAAATGTAGTACTCAGAGGAAGAACCCTAATGTAACCTCTGACCTTTTGTCTACTGCAACCATCAGGCCATTTTTTCCTGCTTTTACTTTAAATATCCAAAAATCATCCACACATAATCGTATGATGTATGGCAAATTTATGGTGACATACATTCATGCTCTCCAGAGGATTAACCCTTTCCATCAGCGTTCAGTGTCAGCTTTAAAACATCAGCTCTGTTTACAAGCAGCTTGATGTCTCCAGGAGGGCTCATTTACCTCCAGTGCTCAGTGCTAAGGCAGCAGACCAGAATGTAAAGGTGTGGCTGATTAAACCAGTTTAAAAGCACAGTCAGCAGTATGTCTGTTACATCCACAGACACTGCTGTCAGTAGAAGTACTACGGGCTAGTTTACATTTTAGTTTTGTGCCTATCCATTCTTATAGAAATGAAGACAATGATAGTCAACATTTTTCTCTAGTTTATTAATTCACTGTTTTACACTCACATTGTTGCAGTAATTTTGCATTATTATGAGGACCGTTCATCCACAGTAATGAGCCAGTTCATCACCCAAACACTGTGATAGACAATTTGTGAACTCCTAACCATCTTCCTCTTACTGCTGCCTGTGTTGACTGGCAGAATGAAGAGAAACCTGTCGCTCTCATGTCTTTGTAGTACACAAAACACAAAGGAATGCCAACAAGGCTCAGTGAAGGAATTTTCGCTTGCATTCATTGACAGCTTGCTTCCAGTTTGGAATAGAAGAAGCTACAACAATCCCTCACTTCTGTAATTGGATGCCGCCTCTGTGGAACTGTATTTGGAGGTGTGAGGGCCCCCCAGCACAAAGTGTCAAGACACACAAGCACAGCTCGGTTTATTTATGGTTCCTTAAAGAAGGAAGAAGGACTTGCAAAACAGAACCTACTCCAAAGAAACATACACCAAAGTTTTTTCTGAAAAACAGAAATTCAAGTGTGCACACTCACTGGCACTCAGAGTCAGACACAAACTTTCCCTCAGTGCGTTTCCCATCAGTCCCCCGGTGTGTTGGAATAGGACAAGCCTATAATCAATTAGCTGTTCTCTCTTCATGTGGCTGTCAATTAGGCTGCCCAGTGATTGGGGATATGACTGCTTTATTAGCTGAGCCAGCTGCCCTCCTCTTCAGCTTACTACATTACTTACAACTAGTAACCCAATAAAAACACTTTTACTTGACACTTATTAGATGGATGCCTCCTGTCTGACTCTCAGCACAACATGGTGCCTCAATAAAACCAGGACTCATCTGACTCCTGACATCGGAACTCAAATCTGCAACAACTTTGTTCTATTTCAATGTCAACCCAGTCTGTATTTGATCTCTTCCATTGTGGAGCAACCTGTGGCAGGAGAAATGCTCAGTGGAGTTTTGTGAATTCCTTTATTATTATAATCTCATTACATATGAAGCATTTATTTGGTTATGGTTATACAAAAGTAATTAAAATCATGACCTCTATCAGGCCTAGCTCTTTTTGTAGAAGAGACTAAACATTCACATGTAACATTAACATGTGTTTGTGCTGGACTTAAACAGGAAGTTGTATTGTGAGTTGTAGAATGTCTTCTGTGGTTCTGGAGGAGCTTTCAGGTCTGAGAAAAAAACGTATCGATGTGAGTCCAGCAGGGTAGAGACTAAGAACTTCAAACATGAAGCTTAAGTTACAAATTGGGGTGTGACATATGAAAGATATAGGTGTTTAGGGGTCTAACAAAGGGATGCTATTCAGTTGCATCATGGGAAATGTAGGATCCAGCATTTTTGGTGCATGAGTCATGCTAAGGACTAGATATCTCAGCCTCTGCTGCTTTAACTGTCATCATTATGCTTTTTCTCTGTTGATATTCAAAACCTAAACTTTATTTGAGTACAACTGAGTTGAATTGTACAATAATAATACTAAATCACTGGAGTACTACTTTAAAGATTCATTGAGGGAGTTTGTGGAGGAACATGTTAGTTTCATTTCAGCCCATTTTGTACAAACAAACATGGTTTAGTATTTTAAAGTCATAGTCTGGTCAGGATGGTGCATAGTTAGGATAGTTTTCATGCACACATATTGTGGCAAATTATTGTAAAAATGCTGTCAATGGACATAATCCAGGCTTTTGGCAAAATGTCCCATCACCAATGTTCTTGTAAGATCGTAGCAGCTTCTATTTGAGCCACAGAACCATTACTGTGATGTCATGACAAGTAAATGTGTCCAGCTGCATAAACACTTCATGTTGACACAGTGTCCACAGTGACCTTTGGTTAATAAAGTTGAAAGTTATTTTCATACTCAAGTGAAATGGACGGATGCTGGATATGTAAGTTAACACAGGGTCAACGGTACAATGAATTGTGTTGCTCAGCATTAAGAGCACTAACTGCAACAGTGATAGACATAGAAGATAAAAAATAAACATAAGAAATGAAATAAAACTGCAGTCATGCTCATGTAATGTCTGCAGACAGTCTGAGAACTGTTGGCTGTGGTTCTTGTTCAAATATTCCCTAATATGTGACTTTTTGCAAAAGATATATTTAAAGAGTTAACATACTGGAATAACAGGACTCAATCATATGGACTGAATAAAGTGTGAAGTGTAAAGTGTGTCATTTTAATGTCTAGTGGAACGTGTAAAAATAAAAGGCGTGTGGACTGGATTTATGTTTAAATTTGTATTCATGCTAGTCTGCAACTAGCAAAATCAATGACAGCTCTAAAACTGTCAGAAGATGAGCCATAAAAACGGCTCTAATAATACTAAAGTTTATTTTTCTAAAAGGCTTTGTGTTCAACACATCACAGAGTCTCCATGGACACTGACTTTAGGTATATTTTACAGCCTGTTGAAGCAGCCCAGGAGGGTTTCCTACTTCACGTCTGCCTCTCCTTTCACAGCCATACTCTATTGGTCTACAAGAACAACACATATAGTGTCGGCACCGAGGCTTGCTGTAAAAGTAATTGGTTTCATTGGAAAGTGGATAAATAGCAGTGGCTGGTTGTGGAGGGCTTCCTGCCGAGTTTGACCGCTCCTGGGTTAATCACGGTCCCTCTGAGGCTGGAAGCTTTCCCAGTCAGCACTGGCCACCAGCCACTGCAAGTCTTTGACTTACAGCACAGCCGGCTGGGATTCAGCTGCAGGGAGAGAAAAAGGAACTGTTAGACGGACATGTTTAACCTAATAATAATCATAAAATGTGTTTTTTTCCCACAACTACGAGTTTTTAATTTTTTTTTTTTTTACTTTTTGATATTTTGTACACAGATATTGTGTTCATGGTTCTTCCAGTCCACGTGTGAAACTATCCAAATATAATTTCATAAAACAACAAATTTCAGACAAGGATTATTTTTCTAACTCAATTAAAATGATTTGTCTCAACAAAATCCCATTTTCAATGAATTGAATGAACCGATGAATCATTAACCAAGTCAATGATCAGGACATTGTGAGTTGAATCAAGGTTATATTTTTGAGTGATCTGACTATGACTCTATTACTTTGAACATTCATCTGCACATTAAATTCTTAAAATTAACTCACTCATCGTGTAACACACTTCAGTGTGTTTTTACTTTGAAAGTTTCATTAGAAGAACAGCTGTTTATTGAAGTGGATGTTTGTTTCCGGTTTAGCAGCATTTTATTTTTATATTTCAACATTAAAGCTACTACTATTTTGACAAAAAAAAAAAATTCCACAGTTCTCAGTTTCAAATGTCACACAGACATTTGCTGCTTGGCTTTTTCAAGAGGCTGTTGATTGTTAATTGAAAACACCCACAGAGAGGCAGATCTGCCCGGTATTTCACCATTTTCTTTAACTTTCTACACCAGCAGTAAGTTTACTTTGCAGTCTCTCCAATGTGACAAAAAAGCTGCAATTTCAACACCATAAACTCAGTATTTTCTGCATGCGGGCTTTTGTTTTTGATTGATTTGACGTCCGCATAATGCTGACTTTCTCCATCCCATCGGCTGACTGAAACGGCCTTTTTGTGCCACTTGACTCCCTCACACACACACAGCTGCATTTGTCTTGCAAATCCATCCCCGCTGCGCCGCGTTCAGACGAGGAAAAGAGAGCAGTCGGACATCAGTGAAGTTCAAGCCAGCGAACAAGCGGAGAGGCTGTTCCATAGCAGCCGCTTTTGTCGATATCAAAACGGAGAGCTGGTGAAAAATGATGCATGCTTTTACACCTCTGAATCCTGGCAACTGACAGAGCAAGGGATGGGCATTGGGGGGGTGGGGGGTATAAAAAAAAAAAAAAAACAACTTTCCCGTCCTCCCTGGAGGCTGAAGTCAGTGTTTGAGGCAAACAAAAGAGCCCCGGTCTAAACGGGTTGAGTGTCCTCTAGCGCACGACGGGGATCAGCAGCGCAGAATGTAGGAGATGGATGGAGACGCACACGTACAAACGGCCGTGACTGAAATTAGCATATTTGTAATTTATCACTTTTTTGTTGAGTTATTCAGGGATTTTTTAAAGAGTTAAAAAAGGAAAATGGATCATTTGTCAGCGCAGGTTGCTCGTTGAGGTTTCCACACAACATTCATGAATCACTGCTCAAAGACTGAGATCATTTCTGCTCACTCCTTATTTATTACATTTATTTATTGCTTTTTGTCTCCTGCCTTGAAAAATCCGCTCTGGAATCAGCCCAGTCTGCTTCATTTCCATATCTTCTCAAAGGAGCTTCCTCGTGAATAGACTGTAATATTTCATGATGGGGCACGCAAAAGCTGTGCACAATGCCTCTCATATCCACTCTGCTTTCAGCCGCAACAAAGATCATAGCAAGACGTCTTTATGGCTAATTCAGTCAAAGGCGCATCTCCCGTCCTCTGGCGCGGAGGTCAGCCCGCCGTGTTCCGTCCACCAGGGGGGTTTTCAGAGGCCAGAGGCGGCCAACTGGCCCCGTCACACGACACCAAACACACACACACACACACACACACACACACACACGCACACACACTCATTTTACCGGTATGAACGTTCAGTTAATTCTGAGGCCAGAATGTAGCTAGGTTTAAACTCCGTCTGTTTGTAGGCTGAGGCTGGAGAAATGTCTAAAACCCATTTTTTTGGATCACTTTAAAGAAAACTTCAACAATTTGTCTTTTTGCAAAATAATATGAAAAAATATTGAAATCATTTCGGCTGTGATATTTTTTCCCACAAACACCAGTAGTGACATTATTTATATCAAAAGATTCAACACATCATGACACAAAAATCACGATGTTTCAGCCTGATTTGAATTGTCAGATTAGGCCCGCGAGCGTGCGGGATGATGTTGGGTTTGCATAAATAATCTGTCAGTGGTTGCTGACACCAGGCCCCATTAACGGAACAACGGCTGAATACCAGAAGACGTCAAGAGCCGCGTGACCATCAGGTTCATATTTAAAGCCTCCTCTTAAGTCAAGCACGGGAGAAAGATGTGGTCCTATTTGTTGATGCAGCACGTCGCGTCGGCCAAGTGTAGGTGCGTCAATCCGGTGCGCAGCAGACGCATCATTACGCAATAAGGTCGAACTAGAAATTCGCCTTCGCCTTTTACGCATGAACGCGCCGCACCCGAAATCACAGTTACAGAGGATAATGACATTTTTAGAAGGTCACTGGGTGAAATCTTCATATGACAAGCGCTCAGGCGTCCTCTGTCACTGAAATGTCACTTGATTTGGACACACCAGCATCAGCTGACATGATTTTGATAAAACACGATGTATCGTGAGGAAACTGACCTTTCTCACTAACTCAGTATATTTTATTGTAGCACTGTGAGGGAGTTTTAAACTGACTCCATGCGCACTCACTAGTCTATCCATGTATTGCCATGGATATCCATGCGCCAAAAGAACAGTCCTTTGGAGCAAATCCAGAGTAACACACCTCTCTCCGTGATACAAAAAAAAATCCCTAAAATGTACGACAGCACGTGTTACAAAGAAACAAAATCCTCTTCTAATTATTTACACACTCATTCTTCTGTCTTAGCCGCCCTGCTTTTGTCGGTGGGGAAAGCTGCTCGTGCGCCCCGGAGCCACTTGTTGCGGGCGCATAAAGTTGGAGCTTTTGAGAAGTTAAATATCCCGGAAAGAACACAAGTTAGTATCTCAAGGGCTTCACGGGGACAAAGGACCAGCGCCTTAGCACCATATGCTTAATGGCTACAGCCGTCCAGCCTTTATTAAAGGCAAAAAGTGGTCCTTTAAAAGTTGGAAAGGCTCCTTTATTTGAGTTAGATGGAGCACTTGCGCACAAAACCAGAAGCGCGCATTGCCATTGACTCGCCCCCTTTCTCTTTCTTTCAGGAGTCTGAAGCGGCCACCGTCATCGCCCGTTTCACTCCAACATAAGCTTTTCATCACCCGGCTTTGTTCTCGGTGAAAGTAATGCTGCGAATCAAAGAGATGACAATATTTTCCATCAGCTTGGAGACCCTGGACAAGAGCCCTCGAGCTTTGGCAAAAATCAGGGCCGGTTATTCATCCTGTCACTCCGCACCTGTGGTCCCGCATTCAAAGTATACAAACCTGTCCCTATTAACATTAATTATTCACAAACAACACAAAGGCTGAAATAGAGCAGGTTGAAGTCTGTTTATAGCTCCTAAATGTTTTATTCCTCTGAAGATGTGCCCAAAGCTTTTTTTTCTCTCCCTCGCTCGCAACCGAGTGGCCGTCTCTCTTTCAGCCTTGAGTAGCCCTACAGTTTGGATGCTACAATCGCAGCATCTGCTTAATCTTGTGGATGAAAATATGACACAAAACATAGCTAATAGAGGATTTGTTAAATCTCGGTAATGACTGATCAACGCGGGAAACAATAGTGCGGGACGGTGAGAGCCGTATGGTTCCGGGGGCACCAAGGACAGTTTGCTCTCTTGTGGAGAAAGCGCCAGGTGATGGCAAGAAAATCGCCGCTCCGAGGAGGAGAACACACCAAACACACCTCCTTTCTCTTCTTAAAAAAAAAAAAAACAGAAGACATAAATTTAATTGGCTTATCAAGGCGCGGCGAAAGGACCTCGCCGTTAATTGGCTGGGGGCGCACAAAACAAACGCAGGATATGTTTAGCCTGGCTGGCCCGCACTGCGCTTTCAGCCCGGTGTCACATCATTGAAAATGTGTTTTATTATTGCAAAACGTCATGCTTTACAGTTGCCATATTGTGTCCTGCACAAAGGCTGATGGAACATTAAAGACGTGGAAAGCGGTGCCAACCCGTCTCGAAGACACTGCAAGGGCCTCTCTCTTTGCTTGCTTTTAGGCAGCTGCTGTCCAGGGACTCAGGCGCAAGGACATGAAAAGAGACAAAGTTTGAACTACCAGGTGCATCCCCCGGAGAACATGGCAAAGACTGGTCTGTTCCAGCGGGACAAGGGAGCCTCATAAAGATGTAATTTAGATTGGAAGGTCACGTCTGAAAGAAAAGAGCGCACGGCAAAGAGAGAATGATTCCGGCTACCTCCCCTACCAGACACACTGCTCTTCCTCTGTCAGTGCGAACCCAGCAGACACCTGTTGGTTACCGGCAGCTCAGCGCGCCCACAGATCATCCAACCTGCAGGTTTAAACGCCTGCACGGCATGAAGCTGAGCCTGTCCGGGTCAGCCTCACAGCTGCGCACTGATGCCATGTTCTACAGAAAAAAACGGGAGTCAGAGGTATTAATGATGACTCCAGGGTCTGGATTTCCGCAGCGAGATAATCTCCAAATCAAGCTGATTTGTGGCTGTTTTTAGGCGTCTCTCCCAGTGCGCTAACATACGGCCTGAAAGAGGATTTAACCGCATTAGCGACCATTCAACATCTTACTTTCTTCTCATTAAAGTCTCAGTCAAAGCTGGTTAACTAAAGCTTCACACCTCCACTGATGCGTTTTGTTTTAATCACCGCATAAATGTCAGAGCTGATGGCCTTTTTCTTTTTTCTTCAGACATGACCGCAAACCAACACTATTCATATTCATATTCACTCACATTCACTCATATTCACTCATTCACAGTCACCGGTGCGTAAAAGTGCCAATCACGGTTATTAAGACATCAAATGACCTTCAGCAGAATGACTAAACCACCACAAAGCTTCGAAGCAACAAATGTCTCAACATGAAAAAAGAAAATATTTGTGCGCTTGTTTGTTCAAAAGTGGCCAGAATATAATTTATTATATTTATTAATAGATATTGATTATAATGCCTGAAATGTCCCACAGTACAATTCAGGCGAAATATGTTTTAATATTTAAAACAACCGAGTTTGATTTTAATTAACAGATCAGTTAAACCACAAGACTTCCTTTATGATGTATTTAAGTCGCCATCAAACTCTTTAAGTAGGCAAACTGTAGAAATGATGTTTCAGTAGAATAATATTGATTTACTGTCATTATTTGTGCTCCGACAGAAACTCTTCTGAAGACAAAGCTGAGTTCGACCACTGTGTTCAATATTTTACCAACCAGGTGAGTGAAAATCTGAGCAATAAAATGTAAAGAAATATTCTAAGAACATTATAAAGAAGAGATAGTTTGTCATTTTGTTTATCAGGATTTTGATTAAAAGCTATAGCTGTTAAATTAAATCTATATGACTACGTCATCAGATTATAACAGCTATCACTGAGGTGGATATTTGTGATGTTTCGTCCTGATGAACTGGTGCTTTGTATTTTGGCACATTTACCTCGGTAGATATGTTTTTTTTCCTCCGAATTTTTACTTTGACTTTCAAACTCGTCACATTAACTTGTGAATTTGTTGCTCTCTCTCTGAAATATGACTGAGATCTTATTTTTTTTTAAAATCTACTCAGATCTTTTCCTCATTGATCGGAATTCATAATCAGATTTTTTAGATTAATCTCAGAAATAAAACAAACTATTTTCTCTGCCGTCACTGCAGAGTGGTTGCAGCTCTGTCGCTGCATACTGTAGGTATGAAAGCGCCTCTGCCTGCACGTCTATATGGTGAATCAGCGGCCTTTGAGCTCAGCGCCGAGCCTTTCTCAACCAAATTACCGCTTGGCGTGGTCCTCTAATGCCCGGGCCTGCTGAGAACTAAAGGAAATAAAACCTGTCAGACAGTAAAATGGTCGTGTCCTTTTAAGCCTTGCCAAACCCGTAGCCGGAGTGACAAGATAGCCGGGAGTATTTCAGCCTGTCCCTTCCGCTTGGCTGCGACCGCACCAAAGGATGTTGAGAGGCGGCTCTGCGCTGCGCACACTAAAAACCACCAAGTGCACAATAAAGGCGCTAAGGTGCGAGAAACTACAATGCTACCACTGTTTTAACCCCCGAAGTGGAACCGGCCCTCCTGCCAAAGAGATGAAGTTGCCCAGCATTGACTGGCTAACATTTGACTTTCTAATGGCTGTAATGGGATTACATGCTCCTGTCGCGCTGGTAATGAGGAGAGAGAGAGAGAGAGCGAGAGAGAGAGAGAGAGAGAGAGAGAGAGAGAGAGAGAGAGAGAGAGAGCACCCTGCATTAAATAAAAGAGTTAAAATGCAGAAATAGTTCCATCCAAAGAGATTTAAAATTACTCAAAATTGAAATTTACAAAGTCCAAACATATGTTTCAATTTTGTGTGAAAACAGAATAATAGACTACACCATAACCAGTTATGAGCTCACCCTCCTGTCTTTATCCTCGAACTTTAAAAAAAAAAAAAAAATCCCAAACTTCCACAGTCCTCCATCGCAGCAGCTTTCTTTCCTCGCATGCCTCCTCAGCCTTGTGCTCGCAGCATTTGGGCTAACATGGGGCTCATATATGTGGCAGTGTGTTGTGGTGGTGTGGAGGGTGGGGGCGGCCGCAGAGCGCGCAAAGGAGGACCGGCGGGGGCCACATGTTGGAGGGATGCCGCTACCACGGGAAAATCTGTCCCGGCAGCACCTGGCAGCACAGAGCGGCATTCAACAGCCTCCCACCATCCTGCTGCACGCCCGCGTGCGCTTTAAACACCTTCAGCTGTTGTGGGTATACAGTGTCATCGCATTAGCATATAATTTGCATATTTATGTCACAATATTGGGCTGTATTGGTTTGGGTTAACCCTTCTAATTCTAACTCACTTCGACTTTTTGTGGAAACCGATCATGGTACCTGCTGTAAGGTGCAACAAGGTGTAACTCTGCGTGCGGAACTCTTGTGATTGTCTGACATTTTCACACTTTTAGTTCATAATGAACGTGTTCATATGCTCACAGGGTTACAGCCTGCAGTATGTTAATAAGATGCATTATAATGTGCAGTCATGTGTGTATTTTATGGACATTCATTATTTGGAGGTCCAACATTTAGACTGAAATGTTGGATCTGCCCTCTTCATGATATTATAGGTGTATATTAATAATATTATGAATTCAAAACAAGCCTTTGTGTGAGTTTTAGAATGTGTAACTGTCTCTGTCTCCATTACAACATTTGTTGTTAGTTAAATTGTCCATGATCAGTTCAGCGGCTCCTCAAATCTCCTCCTCCTCCGTAAATCTTAACTAATCTTTAATTATATGGGAAATTCCCAGTAATTGATGCACGTTTCTCTGCTGACACGCTGATGTTCACATAACAAATCAAATACAAATAATAAAAATAGAAAGATGTTTTCTTTTTTTTAATCAGTAAGTGCTTTTATTTGCAGAGTGAATATAAATATAAATCATCGTACAACAATATATTTCCTCTCCTTCATTTGTAATTAAATTAAAAACATATATTATCAGCTGTGGAAAAATAAATAAATGATTGCCAGTTGCCTGAATTACAAAAATAAAATTATCAACGTGATAAAAACTATTTACAACATTGAAACAACATCAGAAACTGTACAGTGAGCTCACATGGTGTTCACATGAACAGACAATAACTTCTTCACATTCACAATGTGCGTTTACACGAGCAGTCAGGAGGACTCTGCCGGGTTTATTTAGGCCACGAGACCGAAAGGAGGCTCGTTTTCAATGTCCGTGAGGCCCACTTTATTGTGAAGTTTTCGGGGGTCTTCCGGAGTCCAGACTTTGGCGGTGCGGATGATGTTCTGCTCGCGGAGCTGCTTTTCATCCGACCAGGACAGAGAGTGTCCGGCGAGAGGTGGAAGGCCGTAGTCCGGGTCGCTGGGAGAGGGAGACCCTGAAGAGAGAAAAGAAGGAGAAGATTAATATTTGAATATACAGTTTGTTTTCATCATCTTCATCTACACACCAGGACTGTGCGGGTTCACACCGATCCAAGTTTTCATGCGTAAAATGTGCGTTCATATAAAACCAGCTGTTCACATGAATCACCCTGTGATCGTGGAGTAGACTTACTTGTTCCTCTGTGGCAGATGATGACCTTCTTGGGTTGCGCATGAGTCTCGCTGCTGGAGTTTCTAATGGGCAGATCAGACTGCACGAGCTCGGCGAGGAAGTTGATGTAGCCAATGGCGAGCCTCAGAGTGTCCACTTTGGACAGTCTCTTCTCGTAGGGCAGGGTCGGGATGTGGGAGCGGAGCCCCTCGAACGCGTCATTGATGGACTGCATCCTCCGCCGCTCCCTGACGTTGGCCGCCTGCCTCAGCTGCTGCATTTCCATCTCAGACCTCATCCGCCTCCTCCGCTTCAGTAACGGCCCGCCATGATGAGGAGACAGGTCCGGGTTGCTGTCTGCGCAGCCGTACGAGAAGGTGGAGGACGAGGAGGAGAAGGACAAGTTGCCGATGTCGTAGTCTCCATCGTGAGGCGGCGCTCTGCCGCCGCCGTCTTTGCTGTAATAGTCTTGGAAATGACTGGTGAGGAAGTCCACGTCGTCATCCAAAAAGTCATCAGTGTCCAAGTGTCCGTCTCTGGAGGACTGGTCGGTGAAAAACTCGTCATCGTCGAAATAAGGAGGGGAAGAGAAAGAGTCGAGTCCGGAGAACGGGTCCAGCACGGTGTCCATCTTTGTCTTCCTCCTGTTGCTGCGGAAACAATGACGCGTCACTGTCTTCTGTCTTCTGTCTCTGTGCTCGCTGCTCACGGTCAACAGTTAGTTTTAGTTGAAGAACAGGCACGCGAGACTTCTTTATAGCGACATCCATAGTCGCGTGCCGTTTGCCAGGAGCGCCAACCAATCACAGCTCGGTCCGCGAGGCGCACCTCGAGTCTAATCCCCCAGAACGCCACGCCCCCTGCCCGCCACTGTCCGGGCCGAGCTAACATCTCAACTCAGGCTGACACCCGGCTCTGCTCCTGCTCCAGACTCCGCTGACAAATCAGACCAGTTAGAATTTTATTGTTCTTCATGTTTTCTGACGGCTTTGAACTCATCATTCAGTGACACAGAGGCCTGTGACTCTTATTGTTATCATGATATTAAAACTGTCTGTATTATTATTCTAACTATTATTCACATATTTCATTTTTCATCATTAATAACAGTTGTATATAATCTATTTTGGCATGGACTCTGAAACCCTCTTTGATGTCTGTAACAGAGGACAGAGGTCAGAACAGTGTAAAGATGGACGAGCCTACAAATATAATAATAATAACAATAATAACAACAATAATAATAATAATAATAATAATAATAATAAAATTAAAGCACTTTTCATACAAACAAAATGTAACACAAAGTGCTTCATACAATATCCACATAAACAAAATTAATAACAGTAACATGTCATACGTATTAAACATGTTCTGTATGTTTATGTTTTCATTTTCTTTCTTTCTTTCTCATAAATAAAGTGTGTACATTCACAGACATGTTAGCGCAGTGAAACAAAGAAAGGAGGCGGTGCAGACATCAACACAACCTCTTCACCGTCACGTGTCCCCCTCTAAATAAATGAAAATGATCAGACTGATGAAAATATTTTGAAATGATCAGTCTCGTCATAATATAAAGACAAAGACACGAAGCATGAAGCAGAGGATGACGCAGCCGTCCTGTGATCAGCTGAAGAGCCCTCAGCTCTCATCTATTAAACACTAAGTGGGCAGCGCTGCTCTTCTAAATACATGCACCAGTAGAGTGGTCGATGCGCCACTTGTGCCAGCCGGAGCGGGTTTTGATTGGGAGAACTGGTTGACAAATAAAAGCACAGTGGTGGGCCCTGGAGCGCGCGCCTCTCTGACACCCTCACGCGACATATTAACGCTCCCCGGTATAACGAAAAGAGACTGCCCACCGGTCTGAGGTCTGTATGCACGCATCTATTCAGTCCTCTGAGTGAAAGGGCTCACTTTGTTCTGCACAGAAAATGGACCTTGCAGGGGCAGGCTGGGTGCGCGCGCACCGTGTGTGTGTTGGATAGAAAGCTGCAACACGGGCCGTGGCCGTGGGAAGAAGGCCATTTGCGTCCCCACAGTCAGTCAATACAACATGTCGTGTTATAAATGAGGGTGGTGTTGCTCTTTACATAATGAAGCTGTAGATGGAAGTCCGCACGCCTCAAACAACACACACAATACACGCACGTCCCGGCACCAACCAGGTGCTGAACACAACACCAAACACTGACAGGACCCCGCAGGAGTGCACTTTAAACCCGCACCGCGTGCACCAGAGGAAGAAACATCATCTTCATCAGCATCCATCACAAACACTCACCAACAAGTCATTATGACGCTCAATCCATCACATTATATGAAGACATTCATCTATGAATAAGTGACAGAGGTCCAACCACACAGAGCTGGTCCTGGTCCTGGTCCCCCCACACATTAACATCTTTAGTTCAGGGGTCATTCGTCTTAATTTTTAACTTTTTCCCCCCCACTGAGCTGACCTCAGCACAGACACAAACATTTATAATCTATTTTTTTATTTCATTATTCAATAAAAATTATATTTAAAAATATTATAGAAAGATTTGTTTCTTTGTTTTTGTGAGAATTGCACAAATGATGGTCTTGTATTTTTCATTCTGCAGTTTCTTGCTTGTGTTTGTGCGTAAAATGGAGTTTCTCATTGTGTCCAGCATCACTGTGTTCTGTGTGCTTCATACATACATCACAACATGACGTTCATTTCAGAGCACACACACACACACACACACACACACACACACACACACGCACACACACACACACACACACACACACACACACACACACACACACACACACACACACACACACACACACACACACACACACACACACACACACACACACACACACACACACACACACACACACACACACACACACACACACACAAACAGCTATCGTAACATCAGGCTGCAGGGACACAGGCTTCAACAGTTATTTCATCACGTGGGTTCATTTGTGTCATTATTGAAAGTTCAGGTTGAGAATGTCGATGTGATGTCACAGTCTGTATGTGTGTGTCCATAAAAACTGTTTCTGTGTAAACAAAAAACTAGGTTCATTCATGTCGAACATCCTCACTGCTCTTTGAATAAAACTTTATCACTAAGGCAACAATGTGTGTGTGTGTGTGTGTGTGTGTGTGTGTGTGTGTGTGTGTGTGTGTGTCCCTCCCTTTGCTTAAAAACCAGATGATAATTCGGACCGTGCAGGTTTTTAACGCGCCGTGACCGCGCGCTCCACGCCGCCTCATTGATGAACGTCCTGTCACTCTGAACGGGCCGACCTGCGCGAGCGGAGCAAGTGTTCCTGTTCCCATGCTGCCTCTCGGTCTGCAGCATGCAGCAGGCTGGACGGTGCATTAAAACCGGCCACACCGGTCACGGTGCACACCAGGGGTGGTGGTGGCTAGCGCATAGAGGGCACACGCGCGCGCGCCCGCACGCCCGCACACACACACACATACACATAGTTGTTGCTCTTGTCCGACGTCAAAATAAATAAATAATAAAAGTGAGATGACGTCACAGCTTCCTCAGCCTTAAAATTTTATTTTTTTTAAAAGACAAAATAAGACGGAAACTTTTTCTTTGCCTGCTGATTCCTCTCAATCACAACCATCATTAAAACATGAAATATAAATAAATATAATAATAAACATATTAGACCTCAAATAAAATGAAAAAAAAGAATACAACATGGCTTTATAATTATGACTTTAATCTTATGAAATTATCCACAGTTGTCTTTTTTATCATTCATGAATTTAATTTTTCATTTTATATCCAGAAAAAATGACTTTTCTGTTTTCTTCTTTTTTAAAGTGTAATTTAAAAATCATTTTAATATCTCAGAATGAAGCATGTATAGTATAGTTAATAATCATTTATTAGAAAAATTAATAAAATTCATTTAAATGTTAATTTATTATTCATTTATGATTTCAAACTCTTCACTTCTTTTTCTAACTTTTTTTGAACTAGTTTTCTTCAACAACAATGCAGAATATACATTTTCTTTCTCTCTCTTTCTCTTTCCAGCTGTGGACAACATTTGTACACATTTTAGCACGAGTTATACACGTAAATATCCAAATTAAATATTTTGAATTAAATATGTGCAGTATATATTCGACCATTCATAGGCAACACTTCTCACACCAGAGTACATGTTGAATTGTTTTTTTATACAGAAAGTCGCCTGTGTGAAAATAAATAATAGGAACATCATTGTCTAAATAAGTATGATATTTCTTTTAATTATTATAATTATTATTATTATTAATAATTCATTTATTTGGTCTTTTTGCCTTTGTTTTATTGGACAGCTGTAGAAAGAGGGGATGAAAATAAAACATTACTATTCCGTCAACCAAAAAATGACAATAGGAGACATTTTCCTGCTCTGTGTCTTATCAAAAGGTAAACATGGGTTCATGGTTTCTTCACTGCTGCTGCCACAGTGCCTTTGAGCACACCTTGCCCTTCAGGGACTGGAAAAGGAAATCCAGAAAGTGAACTATGGGAGACAAATGTGTGGTATAGATCTGGAGCTAATCCTCCCACACAGTGATTCAGTGGTAATCCCTGTAATCTCTGGCTACAGGGGATTATCCATCTGGGTGACTAAAACAAATTAAAGGGATTCACTGAAGAGTAATTTAACATCTTCAGCCCACACTGTAATCGCTGCTTGTTGATCACTTGAAGGGAGTTCATTCGTGGTTTAAATGTTTTAGAAAACGTCCTCAGGGTTATTTGTTGTCAGGTGTTTAACTGTGTTCCACATTTTTGTGTGAATAGATCACATGTAAAGCTGAGTTTTCTGGAGATGTGCAGGGCTGTCGATACCTTTAAAGACACAGAGTTTCCTCTGTTCCTGAGATTTTTAAATTATTAAGCATAATCTGAGGTTTTGCAGGATTAACCTATGTGGACACTTTTGTTTGAGCAGTGAGAGACTTACTGAGGACATTGCCTTCCTTCAAGGCAAAAGGACATGAACCACTGTTTCTAGTGTCAAGACAAAAGCATGTGTACCTGTTCACCAGCCTGACTTCTACATACTTAGTTTTCGTTTTAGTTTCTACCTCTTAAAGTTTTTCCTTGCCACTGTCAACAAGTGCTTGCTCATGGTGGGAATTGTTGAGTCTCTGTAAATAAGAGTACTGTCTAGTCCTATATGCTATATGGAAAGTGTCCAAGATAACTGATAATGATTTCAATTAAATGTTTCCTGCTTTGAAATTCAACACAAACACAGGGGGAGTTTAAGCTGTTTGACCAAATGCCTGTCTTTCCTCCAGAGAGGACAGTGTCCTGTGGGCCTGGTGTCCCCTGCAGCCTAATGACAGAGATAGAAGGGGGCCTTCTGATAACTGCTGGACTTTGACTGGAACAGCAAACTGCACTCGACCAGAAACACAGTCTGAAGCAGGCACTACCATCATTGTTGCACACCTGTTGAGATGCACTCTCATAAACCTCGACACTCTCTCTCTCTCTCTCTCTCTCTCTCTCTCTCTCTCTCTCTCTCTCTCTCTCTGTGTGTGTGTGTATGTCTCTGTCCCACACTCAGACACACACATCCAAACATTGTCGAAAGCAGGTCACAGGGTGTCAGTGTGCAAGCTGCTGTGTTAGCACAGGGAGGCCTGGGAATCCCGCCACATGCAGGCAGGACACGAACAGCGCACAGACAGACGTCAGGAGGGCGCTCACTCTGCAGACTGACAGACAAATTAAGGAGCTCTCTGTAGATGATAATGAGTGTGCACTGCTCGTTCATGTCAAGGGCGTGACATTAGTGCTGCAGGTCAACTTTACGAACAACTTCAGGCCTGCAAGGAAGACTTGTACAGCACACATCATGGTATGTTCTCTAAAGTCTTAACAAAAAATCTATATAAAGTCAAGTGAAGTTTATTTGTAGTTCAAATTTTCTCCAAAGCTTTTGTCCCAGAATGGTTTATACAATGCAAGAAACAAACACAAATCTTAAAAACCAACACATGTATTAATATTACTCACTGATATTCAGTGAGCAGTGTTTTAGGTACACTGAGCTAAAAGTCCTGCAATAAATCCTCTTCATGAAGCATCTAATGTTCAGTTTCCTGAAACTGTTTAAGTGTGGTGTTTATTCAACTTCGTGTTCATGTTTGGAGCCAAATTAAGGAACATAAAATATACTATATAAATAATAATACAAGCAACTAGTGAATGAGGGTGGAAGGGAAATAACACATTATGAGCACCACTGAAAACATGAAAAAGATATGTTTAAAATGATAAATAAAAAGTATTTTCAAGATCATTTGTCAGCTAGTCGTTATAAATGTGCAATAAATTGATGATGAGTTAATAATGTGGCTAAAATGGAAGAATATCTAAAACAGATAAAGTAATTATTGTAGGTGATTTTAATATTCATGTGGACAACCACAATGATAGTCTTAGTACTGCGTTTATCTCTTTGTTAGATTCAATTGGCTTCTGTCAGAGTGTAAATAAACCGACTCATTGTCTGAACCACACTCTTGATCTTGTTCTCTCATATGGCATTGAAATTGATCATCTAATAGTCTTTCCACAGAATCCTCTTCTGTCTGACCATTTTTTAATAACCTTTGAGTTCATATTACTGGACTATAAGCCTTTCTGCAGAAACTCCTACAGCAGATGTTTATCTGATAGTGCTGTAGCCAAATTTAAGGAAGTGATTCCCTCAGTATTGAATTCAATGACTTGTCTCAATGTAGCAGAGGACTTGTCTGCTTCCTTTAGCCCCTCACAAATAGATCATCTTGTTGATAGTACTACAGGCTCATTACGAACAACTCTAGACTCTATTGCACCTCTGAAAAAGAAGATAATTAAACAAAGGAGGTTAGCACCATGGTATAGCCAGCAGACTCGCAACTTAAAGCAAGAGGCACGTAAATCTGAACACAAATGGCGTGCCACTAAACTGGAAGAATCTCGTTTAGCCTGGCAAGATAATCTTAAAACATACAGGAAGGCTCTCCGTAGTGCCAGAGCAGCCTACTACTCTTCATTAATAGAGGAAAATAAGAACAACCCCAGGTTTCTCTTCAGCACTGTAGCCAGGCTAACAGAGAGCCACAGCTCTATTGAGCCATCCATTCCTTTAGGTCTAAGTAGCAATGACTTCATGAGCTTCTTTAATGATAAAATTAAAACTATTAGAGACAAAATTCATCACCTCTTGCCCTCAACAGGCACTGATCTGCATTCTGATACAGCAAGTTTGGAAACAGCTGTAAAACCTGATATATATTTAGACTGTTTTTCTCCCATCGACCTTCATCAAATAACTTCAATAATTTCTTCATCTAAGCCGTCAACCTGTCTCTTAGATCCCATCCCAACCAGGCTGGTCAAGGATGTTTTACCTCTAGTTAGCCCTTCTTTATTGGATATGATTAATCTGTCTTTATTATCAGGATATGTACCACAGTCCTTTAAAGTAGCTGTAATTAAACCTCTTCTTAAAAAGCCCACTCTAGATCCAGAGGTTTTAGCCAATTACAGACCGATATCAAACCTTCCCTTTCTCTCTAAGATACTTGAGAAAGCTGTAGCCAATCAGCTGTGCGACTTTCTCCATAAGAACAGTTTATATGAGGATTTTCAGTCAGGATTTAGAGTGCATCATAGCACAGAGACCGCACTAGTCAAAGTTACAAACGACCTCCTAATGGCATCAGACAAAGGACTCATCTCTGTACTTGTCCTGTTAGATCTTAGTGCCGCATTTGACACCATTGACCATCAAATTCTTTTACAGAGACTGGAAAATCAAATTGGCATCAAAGGAACCGCCCTAAGCTGGTTTAAGTCTTATTTTTTAGATCGTTCTCAGTTTGTTCTTGTCAATGATGAATCCTCCATGCATACCAAAGTTTGTCATGGAGTCCCACAAGGTTCTGTACTCGGACCACTTCTATTCAGTTTATATATGCTTCCTCTAGGGAACATTATTAGGAATCACTCCGTTAATTTTCATTGTTATGCCGACGACACCCAATTATATTTATCGATCAAGCCTGATGAAACCAATCAATTAACTAAACTCCAAGCATGCCTTAAAGATATAAAAAGTTGGATGACCTTCAATTTTCTGATGTTAAATTCAGACAAAACTGAAGTTCTTGTAATTGGACCCAAAAACATCAGAGACTCTCTCTCTAGAGACTTAGTTACCTTAGATGGGATCACCCTGGCCTCCAGCTCCACCGTAAAGAATCTTGGAGTTGTTTTTGATCAGGATTTGTCCTTCAATGTCCACATAAAACAAATTTCAAGGACTGCACTCTTCCATTTACGTAACATTGCCAAAATCAGACGCATTGTATCTCAAGCAGATGCAGAAAAACTAGTCCACGCATTTGTTACTTCTAGGCTGGACTATTGTAACTCATTGTTATCAGGCTGCTCCAATAAGTCTCTTAGGACTTTGCAGCTAATTCAGAATGCTGCTGCACGTGTTCTGACAGGAACCAAGATCAGAGATCACATCTCTCCCATTTTGGCTTCCTTGCATTGGCTACCTGTTAAATCTAGAATAGAATTTAAAATTCTTCTCCTTACATACAAAGCTCTTCATGGTCAGGCACCATCATATCTAAAAGAGCTCATAGTACCTTACTACCCCTCTAGAACACTGCGCTCTCAGAATGCTGGGTTCCTTGTAGTTCCTATAGTTTCCAAAAGTAGATTGGGAGCCAGAGCTTTCAGCTATCAAGCTCCTCTTCTGTGGAACAAACTACCATTTTGGGTTCGGGAGGCAGACACGGTCAACACTTTTAAGAGTAAACTTAAGACTTTCCTTTTTGATAGAGCTTATAGTTAGGGCTGGCTCAGGTCATCCCTTAGTTATGCTGCTATAGGACTATATTGCCGGGGGACTCCTCCTTTCAGGGTTATGCCTAGCCAGGCATGGTATTGGTTGAAGATGCAGTCACATCTCCCTTTACTGAAAACCCCTCTCTCTCTCTCTCTCTCTCTCTCTCTCTCTCTCACCATCACCACCACCATCTGTAAACATACATGTCTGTCATACATGTACATTAATGCATCTTACTAACTAAACTTCTTCCCCGGAGTTTCTGTGCTCTTTCGTCCAGCAGGTTCTCGTGGATCGTGACTGCTGCTGTGGTCCTGCATGACGTCCACTACATATATTATTACTGTCACTAATGTTACCAGATCTCCATTACAGTTTATAGTAACTTAGTTAATGATTTGCTGCTGCTGTGCATCTGTGTCTCTCTATCTCTATCACAGGTTCCACTGCTACTGTAATCATTTTATCATTCATTGTAATCCATTGTCATTTTTCATTGTAATTACACAAAATGTTTCTGTTGACTTGTTGACTGTACACGTGACATCTATTGCACGTCTGTCCGTCCTGGGAGAGGGATCCCTCCTCTGTGGCTCTTCCTGAGGTGTCTTCCACTTTTTTCCCTGTTAAAAGGGTTTTTTGTGGGCAAGTTTTTCCTCACTCGAACCGAGGGTCTAAGGACAGAGGGTGTCACTCCCTGTACAGATTGTGAAGCCCTCCGAGGCAAAATGTATTTTGCGACTTTGGGCTATACAAATAAAATTTGATTTGATTTGATTTGATTTGATTTGATTTGATTTGATTTGATCTAAAAAAAAAAAAGTGGCCAGTTTGTTGTTTTCTAGGAGAAAATGAATTTCAGTCTCAGACTGAGAGGAATTGTATAAAACGTCTGTACATTAAAAGAAAGTAAATTCATGACCAAACGTTAAATAACTACATAAAACTGAAGTACAATATAAATATAGCGTGACATTTTTACATGTCACACTTCTAAAAGACTTTAGACTCAACACATTTTGTTGCCCAGGTGGAGGATCACTGTCCCATCCAAGGACACCTTGACAGTAGCTGTTGGAGGAAGGGGGGCACATTTTGCTTTCTTTCCCCACCCAGACACTCTGAGGTAATCTTGGGATTCAGAGTCACTGTTCCGGCTCTTTAACCTCTAAACAAACACCACCCTTATTAAAAGACCAAAACACTCCTCCAGTTCCCTTTCTCCTGCAAGATGTCAAGCATAAACTGAACACTGAAGTTTAGATTATAATCCTCAAAAGAACTCCTTGACAGTGCTGGCTGGGTGGGGAGTGGAGGTGGGGGAACCGCGGCCAGTACATGAGGGGGTGGGGGGTAATTGACTCATCTGTTTCTGGCTCTAATTGATTTGGGCATTAATCTGGTGGCTCCAGACCAAGAGCCAGGCTAATATGTGAGGAGACTAGAGAGAGTCCAGCTCTGCCCGGGGGCTATTGACGGCTGCAGGGAGGATTGGAGAAGATTAAGAGAGATTTCTGAGCGTCCTGCAGGACCAACTCAGCCTGTACTGTTTGTCTGCTCTTCTGTTGAAGCAACAAGACAGTGTCAGGGTCTGGGGAAAGTCCTTCATGTAAATGTGGATACAATTACATTAAAGACATGACCAGGAAGCTTTTGGAGCCCTTGAGATGCCCCAAGGTGTTTGTGAGGAGGTCCTGGAAGCCTTTCAAGGGTATTTTACTGAGTTTTAAGTGTCTTTGTCAGATTGGGTACTATAACGGTTGAACTTGGTATAAATGGGATCTAAAAGTGTTTTACTAACTGACTGTGGTATATGGTCCTTAACTAGGATCTAGGGTCCTTGACTGTATTTTGGAGGTACACAATTGGGTTCTTGGAGTCCTGGGATCTATTACTAATAATGATTCTAATATTATCTAATATGATCTTGGGTCTATGATTTTTTTTAGTAAAATAAGCAAATCCCAGTGAAAACTGTTCCAGTCTTTATGTTGCTTTCAGTCCATTGATCCCACAGGTGTCTGATGTTTGCCACAGTGTCCTCTTTGATATTGTCTCTTGGGCCTTGAAGTGTGATTTCAAATACACATCCTGACTTTAAAAATGGCATTCAGTAATACATGTGTTACAGGGAGTTGAACTGTTCATGTGATAAAGTCTTTGGTGTCTTTGATCTTTTTGACGGTCTATTGTGAGTCTGTTTGGTTTATTTAAAATTTCTCAACTTCTGAATGTCCCTATAAGCACCATTGGAGCTATTTTCTGCAGACAGAAGGAACAAACGGATAGACTGAAAGACACACAGAACAAAGAGATAAACATCAGGTCTTCACAGAGGTACAGATCTGTATGGCTAATTGCCAATCTACATGCCTTAAATACACCCACAGCATGAGGAAGCATGAAAAGTAGTGAGAGTACATCTGTACATTATAATTTATTATTTATCCTCACTGTTTACATTTAGTCTGTTGACATATCCATCTACCTCATGTACAGAACACAACCGGTTGTAGAAACCATATTTATTCCATTATCTGCACCATTGCACTATCACCAGTCCTTTGTTCCAGTGTACGAATGTCTATATATATACACACATTATGTTTTTAATGTTTTTATGTTCATGTCTGTGCCTACTTCTCATGTCCCTTGTCTTTTTTTTTTTTTTTTTTTTTTAAGATATTTTTTTGGCCTTTTTGAGCTTTATTTGATAGAGACAGCTGAAGAGTGATAGGAATGTGGGGAGAGAGAGATGGGGAATGACATGCGGCCACAGGTTGGATTCAAACCCTGGGCTGCCGCGGCAAGGACTGAGCCTTTGTCTACCAACTGAGCTAACCGACACCTCGTGTCCCTTGCCTTTTAAACTGTACTTTGTCCATACCTGTATGTACAGTTGAGAGCAAAGTGAATCAGAGTCAAATTCCTTGTGTGTGTACACACACCTGGCCAATAAAGTGATTCTGATTCTGATTCTGATTCTGAGTACAGACACCATAAGTTGACACCATAACTTCAGGAGGAGGACAGCAGGTTTCACTGAAGGTCACACTTGTTGAGAGAGCGTCAGGATGAGCCCAAGTCTGTAGAGGTTTTTGAAGCAGAAGTCATCCAAGCTTCTTCCTGGAGGATTGTGTGTCGAACAGTTCCTCAGTTCAATAGGTTGAGATATCCACTGCTCTACAAGATAAACTCTGTCCCTGTGCTGTATGGTTTGTCTTTTTGTCAATAAAATTTTGTATTTTATTGTTTCAGCTTCCTTTTCGTTCTAAAATCTCCCTGAACGTTACTCTTAAGTCTTACTGTCCGAGTGATAATGGTGTGAGTGGACACTTTTTTTGTTCGTCTCTCAGGTTTACATTTCAGGTTACATCAATGACCATACCGCCCTGTTTGATTATGGAAATACAATTTATAGACTGGCTTGCAAAGGAACACCTCAAAAGTTTGACACAATTTATCATTCTGCTATTTGATTTGTCATGAATGCTCTCTTCAAAACACACCACTGTCTTCTGTATTCTCTGGTCAAATGACCTACTCTGCACACTCGTCATAACATACACCGGTTCATGCTTATTTACAAACTCTTTCTTAGAGACTTATAAAATGATATAGCTTATAACATAGTATGACATAAGCTATCGTGATTTTCACGATCCTTACTCCAGAATGCACTCAGGATAATCTTCTTCATCAAACTTTGTCTGTATTTGAAGATTTACAACAGGCACTTCAAAGTAGATGGGATAACCTCCCTAAAAATAAGACAAGTTAATCACTCTAATCCTGGAATATCAAAGGTTTAACACCACAGTATGGATGATGCCTTCAGTGTGTGTGTGTGTGTGTGTGTGTTTACATGAGTTGTGAGACAGAGACTGCTGGTTTGAAGGTAAGACTGCTCTTTCTTATTCTTTCTTTATCATCTCTGAATGAAGCTATTTGTTGAGGCATTTCATGAATAATAGCAAAGGATCTGTCATCTTCTCTAAAAAACGTCACAGAAAAGAAAAGATGAATACATTTATCTAGAAGTGTCATTTTTCTAACCTATAGACTTCATATTGTAAAGCCATATTGAAGTGGATGTTCTGTTATTTAGGGACTGAAATGAGATTGTGTGTGTCAGTCTGAACACTTTTCTCAGACTCTTGAATATTCCTCATGCTTCATGTGTCTGTCTTTTGTGGTGCAGGGAACCCTCTGGAGGACAATCAGTGTAATCCTGCAGTGGTTTATTTCATCTTCAGTGCACTACCGCCATCATGTGGTTACAGAGGAGAACACATCTAAAACTGATGTACTGAATGTTGATGGCTGCATCTCATCCAAACCACACCAACTCCATGCTGATATTTTGATATATTTTGACCCTTTTAGCAGTTTTTAACACTTTGTTTGAATAATTCCATGAATTCACAGTGAAATACGTGGATTTTAACCTTTATTTGTCAAAAATTGTCAGTGACACAGAGAAGACAAAGAGAAGATGTTGACGACATGATGGAAGAAAGAGATTTGAGTTGAGTAAAAAAACATGTCTTGGCTATCTGTCTTTGTAATTATGACATCAAAGTTGAGCTTTTAGTCTGAGGGGACAATTATTAAAATGTTAAATATTAAAATTAAATTTCACATGCCATCTGTTGTATATAAAATTTCAAAGTTTCATTTCAAAGACTGAAATTAAAAGAAAAATTTTCACTGAAGTAAATGGTCAAGTCAGCATTTTGTAATCTCTTCTCCTGCTAGCTGACTGTTGGAGGTTTTCACCAGCTCCGATCCTGATAAGGTGTGGACCAGTTTGCCTCCTCAGGAGAGGTGCCCTTTAGCAAGACACTGAACCTCCAACTGCTCAGGGTGCCATCTGATGAGGCAGCCCCCTCACTCTGACAATTCTTCATGAATGCTGTATTGACTCTCGAGGGAGGAATAAAGGACATTTTCTTCCTCTTGATGAATCTGTACATAACATTACTATTTTACTCATAATACGTTAACATACATCATGTGAACATTAGTTTAATGTACTGATTGAATTTATAATTTTGTGTGCAAACATTTATTAATGTATTTCTTCTATCCATGTCTTTATCTGGGCCACTTATTACTTCACTGACAGATTCTGGAAGTTATTTCATGTCAATGTGTAATTTATAGAAAATACCTTTTCTTTTGTAAAGCAGACTGAGATACTGTACAAATTAACCTGATTTGTCTCGATGTTTAATCTGCTCCATGCCTTCTTGTCCACCATGGAAACTAATCTAATCCACAAAAACCATCAGATTTGTTGAATGTGTTATGTTGCAAATAGGTATAGACCAATCAGTCATGAAAGAAGAGTTGATAGTTAATTTTATTATTGGTTCATCAATAGTTATGGACATATAATCATCTCTTTACAATACAACAGAAGATCAGAAGAGCATGACAGACCACTTCAACAGAATCTCATAGTTTAAAAAAAATCAATAAATAAGAGCATAAATAAACCAAATACATGTTTCAACTGAGATATAGATTGGTAAGTACTAATATTGTGTCTGCATGCGTCATGAAACATACTCAACCATTTTCTGTACAAACACAAGTGATCTGTCGCAGGTATGAGTGGAGTTAATATACAGAATGACTCTAAGAGGCTACTAGACCGTACTGAGGAAAGGCCTGACATAGAAAACAAGGGACTCAGGAAGCACTTTATAGAGACCTCACACACCCACAGTGCATCTTCCATTATGGTAATATATACATATGAATCGCATACAAACTTTAAAACACAGACTCTTGCACACACACACATTTGAGTAACAGACAACGATGTCTGGGAGACCCTGATTTTAAAGACTACATTTCCCCTCTCTTCCTGAGGAAAAAAAGCACACAAAGCCAAATCAAGCACGCCATTGGTTGTTGAAAGTTTTCAGCAGCATTACATCCAAGGTCGTCTCCTATGAAGTCCAGGACTGCCAATTTAAAAAAAAAAAAAAAAAATTATATCATAATGCAAAATTGAAATTTTATTTTCAATTTGTGTGTACGACAAAATCTAAATGTAAAATTTAAAAATCAGTTTAATTCTATATTTTAATTTGAATTAGTGCCAAAATGTATCAATAATTCTATTGACAAATAATTGGTAGGTCTAACACTTTAAAATGACATTTTCTTACATTTAGCAGGAAAAGCCTGTTTGTATGGTGAAAATAACACTTGACTGAAGCAAGCTAAGGTATCTCATTTTCAGTTTGGATGGCAAAGTTCCAACCAATTTCCTGTCTGTCTATAGCTGCCGCTGTTGACCAATAAAGGCATGAAGAGCCTCAGAAAATGCACTTTAAATTGTCAAAAGGGTTTACTTTTGAATTTTGACAGTAATTATGGATTTTAATTTTTATTTTAGTTTTTAATTGCAGTTTAAAGTTTCGTCATGATCACATGCAAACATACAGAAACAAATGGAAAAAAAAAAATCTATCGAACATGTGTATATGCTATTCTGTGCACACGAGATCCAATTTTGTTCCCACACATGCAGCATACTAATATGTTCACGTGTCCATTTTGCCTACAGAAGGTTGATTTAACAAAAGTATATTCCATTTCAGTGCAGTATCAATATACATTGGTATTGATTTCAATTATGGGTTATACCATGACCTAAGTTAGAATATAGTCCTGATCCACCAAACTCTCAGAAAAGAAGCATTTTAGAAGTTGCTTGCTTGTCATCTTACAGATAGACCTGACAAAGTGTGACTTCAGACTTTGTACAAATTCTTATATGGATGTTATTATCCAGCATCGTTAAGATCTGTTTATTGCAACTATTTACTCATTTTTCTCCACAAATGATCCTTCAAGTAAACTTTGCTTGTGAACACCATTAGAGAGCCACCATATGGTCAATTTGAGTACTAACCTTTCTTTATCGTCATTCAACCCATATTAGTTTATTAATACTTTGTGTTATTCATTTATTTATAGGAAACCTATAGTATAGTATAGTATAGTATAGTATAGTGTTAGTGTAATATACTATAGTATAGTAAGAGTTAGGAGTAGAGAAATTCCACAGTGTGTGAATTGGGTGGTAGTGGCCTTCCAATAAAGGGATTGAATGTGACCCCTTGGATTCAGATCAGATCTAGTTTTTGGGACATAGCACTGAAGTTAATGTGGAGTAGCCTCAGTCCAACTTGCATTTTAGGTGATTCTCAGCTTATCTGAATTCCCAAAAATGACTATTCCAATTAATGATAATCAGCATAACATCCTGATCTGTATGTAAACTTATCTCATGCACACGAATGAACCAAAAATGTGGAGATTAATTGTATCTTGTGACCACGAATGAATAATAAAGTGGGAACAAACTTTGCTGTGTGCACACACAATAGCATTTTGAGAGTTCAGTGCAATAAAATATGTATAGTAAAATAAAAATAAAGTAGAATAGATTAAACAAAATGAAAATTCAGTTAGATAAAGATTGAATATTGGCAGCCATGATCTTCCATAGTTTTCTACCTTTTGGTATGAATGTCTCACATTTGTCATTTTTGACAGCACAGCTTCTCCTGGAACCATTTTCCATCTTCAACTTAGAAGGCAGAGTTTTTTTTCATTCTAATGTGAGTCATCATGTCTGAAGTCATCACAGTTTTCATATGAGAAGCTTCCAGAGCCTAACGAGAACACTAAAGATTTCCTATGTGCATATCTTTCTGTTTCCCACGGTTCACATTCGTGTTATGTTGTTCCTGCTCTACTGTTCCTCCCAAACACACAGACAGTAAGCTTGCTACTGGAACACTAAAAAAATGATTTAGTAAAAGAAAAAAAAAAGAAACTTTCAGCATCTGTATGGCCCTTTCCTCTTGATAAGAAGGGTATTTCACATTGAATATGGCTCACTGTCATTGTCACTGTCATCATTTAAACACAGAGGTAATCAGCTCCTGTACAAAATTACATCCCCTCCCCACACACGCACAACTAATCTTTACAAAAGAAGAAAATAAATACGGAATACTTTCATCAACAACACATCATCATCGTCATCATCATCATACAATAGTCTGTAGAATTCTGGGAATCCTACTTTTGATATCCAGAGTGTGACTCTGGAGAAATGAATGGCAGTTATATAAGAGGTCATCACAATAAATGTTGGCATAAGTAGGAGTAGTATAAATGGCATTGTCACAGATAAACAACATGAAGTGGCTCAAAGAAACTCATCTCGTCCCCAGAGATGTTTTCTTTGTAACTGCTGAAACCGGTTCTGGTCCAGCTGTGGAGCTGAAACATGGAATATGAAATCCAGGTGGATTTGGAATGTCTTCTTATGGCACTTCAGTACTCGAGTCAAAAAGTCCAAACAAGCATAGCAGTAACAGACAGCAGCTTCTCATCCGTGACTGAGTGTTGATTCACCTCTGTGACCAAATTGAATCCGTCTGTTGGTGTGTTCACTGCGTACAGGAAGTGATGAGTCCAAACCTAATAATAAGCTCGGTGTGCTTTTTGATTGCTTGTTTTTTTTGTTTTGTGGGATTTTGTCCAGAAATGCACTCGCACGAAGGTGGGGACTCACAGGAGATAGATTAAAAAAGAATCAAACATTGAAGCAGCAGAGGCCGAGATATCCTGACTTATAGTCCTGCAAACATGGTGAATCCTACACTGTATGTGGACATCACTTCACACAGACTTTCTGTTAACTTGTATTCTCCAAGCCCAAACTAAGATAACCTTGATGACAACACTCTGATGTCATTAGTGTTATTTTCTGACAAAGCTCCTCAAAAGATTCAGAAGACAGAACGCAGCTGTATTCACAGGCTGAGTGGAGCCACTGGAGTGCTCCTTTAAAGTGACACAGAAATGACGATAAGGCTGGATTCAAATCAAAACAATATTTCCAGAATATTTTCAGAATATGCAGAATAGTTTGGGGATAGATAGAAAAAGAGGATAAATGCTGATCCTGGCAACATAACATGTGCATGTCTGTCTTGGTTGTATAAGCATCAAAGTTGAAAATAAAAACATAACAATCTTTGTAACATTGAAATATTTGTGTTTTTATGGTTAGATACCTGGATCATGTTTGCCACTCACATTTTCGAGTTTTCAAAACTCAAAAACTAGAAATATATTTAGATATTTAGAGAGGTATAAAAAAGATATATGTTCAAGTTTTGTGACAAAGAAAAATATTTCAGATTGTATTTTTGTCATTCAGCCATATTGTCATTTCCGTGACTAATGCACAAGAAAATGATCATAGTACATGAATGATTTGGGTGGAGTTAACTATTCTTCCTACTTAGCCAGAGTCACACTTTGATACATGAACACACTCACAAGCCTAATTATCAACTGCTACTTAATTCCAATCATGAGCCTCTCATCTTTGGAGAAGGTCAGTAGAACTTCTCTGGATGGAACTGCTGATTAAGCTCAGCAGTGGTTTCCATTCTTTGAAATAACACGCAGAGGAAAGGAGTCTGGGTAAGTAGAAAAAAAAGGAAAATTCCCCTTGACAATAATTCCTTCCAGAGTCTAAAATGGTACACAGAAACCAGTAGTGTAAACCATCAGCACATTCACCACCCTTCACAGGATTTCTATGTGACTGAGAGCCTGCTCACACAAACATTTATGAGAGTTTCCACTGAACTGGATTCAACTGGAGGCAATCATTATGAGCAGATATACTCATTCCCTGTTCTGAAAGACACATTGACTTTCCTGACCTCTGAGGAGGACACAGCAGAGTCGAAAATGAAGGAGCTCAGCAGGTTCTACACAGTCCATGGCTGACATTTTAGTTGGCGATAGCTAGTTTGGGAGTAGATGACTGATGAGGAGAACATTTTAAAAATTGGTCCAGTATTGAATGCCTAGCAGTGGCAAGAACAAGCACTTTCAGTGGATGTACGATGACGGCTGTGTTATGTTGCTGGCATAATGCTAGCTGTCATTTAATAGTGGACCAATTTATCATCTTTATTAGAAGCTACCGTTTAACTGACAGCTGTAGCTGTAACGTAGCCAATGACATGTGCAGGAACTGCAACTTGCCCATGTTTAATGTGACCAGGCCCTTTGCCAATAGAATTCAGTTACCTCTCAATAACATTTATATAGCTATATGATAATGTCAGGCCATTTCAGACATCATCATCATCATCATCATCATCATCATCATCATCATCATCATATAATGACTTTGTGTGTAAGATTTGAAAATGGGTCAAAGATACAGTGTAGATTAAAATGGTCTCATCTCTGTACAGCTCAATGTAACGCTAAGAATGAAGTTCACCTGTCATTTTGATGTGTTGTCTGATTGGGACAATCTGTAGTCCTGAAACAATACATCTGAAAATCCACTGTCAGTTACCTCCAGCTCGCTGGAAGCTCTTGCTTGGCCAGCACTGGATTACTACTACTGGCTAAATTTACATGTCCAAACTTATCTGAAGCTGTCTACACAAAGAGAATGCAGTTTCAGATATGTGTTAATATCAGAATAAATATGAATTCTATTCATACAACCTGTTTGAATGTTGGCCAGGTGCATCTGAACATTTATCTATCGAATGAAGCAAAAACTTCATTTAATCTTAAAATTGGAAAGAGCATTACATTTTTTAACTGCACAACTGGAGTAGCTACTGTACGTTAGAGATGCCATGAGATTAATGCTACACTGCATAGTTGATTCAGTCTCATTCCATCTTATTCATTATATTATATTATAATTTATCATATTATTATATTATGTCTTGTGTTACATAATAAATCTCTGAGTACTTCCATAAAAGTCACTATCTTCACTAAGTATTGCTATTGGAAATGTACCCTGTCAGAGAAATCACCTTGAAATCCAAGAAGAAAAAGAGATGTGAAGATCAAACCAAAGAGGGAGAAAGTGTGTGACCTGTGCACAGGCGGTGATCATACAATCACCCAAATCAATTCATCTCCCGTTATTAGGCATGTTTACCCAGTGACATAGTGTTTCTGCCAGTTTTAGCACTTTATAATTCACTTGATGGCTTTCTATGGTACACAGGGAGGGTTAAATAAAATTTGGTTTATTTACAGTTAAACTTTTATTTTTGTAGTTTTGGTCATCAAAAGCTAAATTTCTAAATTACCGATGGGGCGACCACATCAGACAGTTTTGAAACAAATCCCCATTATGATTCTGAATAAGTTAGAAAACTTGGTTCAAAGCTGTCTGGCGGCTGCTGTTTGTGCCCTGTGGAGTCCCCGTGAGCCAAGAACACAGCTGTGACACGTAGAAAAAAAAAGAAAGAAAAAAGAATCACATCCAAAACTATGAAAATACACCTAAGTTTGTAAAATAAAAGAATTTTCTGGAAATATTGCCCCCATTTCAGTTGATCATTACACAAAGGTCCTCTGTTCAATAAAGAAGGGATGTAGTGTGGAGACGGAGAGGAAGATGAAAGATAAACAGTGATCATGGCGTTCTCTTCTCCAGAGGGAAGAGAGATACACTGTTTTTATATTACAACAGCCTGCAGAGTTCATACAGCCACAAGACCTGAAAGAATTACCTGTGAGTGCTGATGTGTTCACGGTGTGAGTGTAAACCAGTGTGCATGTGTTTTCATGACAAAAAAATGATGTTTGTGAGTTTACTACTGTGTGTGTGTGTGTGTGTGTGTGTGTGTGTGTGTGTGTGTGTGTGTGCGTGTGTGTAAGATTGTCCAGCACCTCTGTACTGTGCATGTTTGTGTAACATTCAAAGTCAAATCACGTTGTGAATGAGCTGACTCTGCACACTCTGCAGCACATAAAGCTGTTGTGACTGAAGATGTACGTGTACTTATTAGCGCGTACAAATGAGCATGTCTGACCAGTTCCTGTTCCACACTGGAAGGTGCAGTGAAAATCCTCATCATCGGAGCCTCCTCCTTGCTTCCTGATCTTGGCTCCAGATGCTGTTAGATGATGCAACAAGCACCTTGTTTAAAGAATACTGACGCCTTAACCCTAACCTACTGCGAGGGAATAAAAAATATGTATTGATGGACATCGAATAGTTGTGTCTCTGTCCTGAGGGCATCTTGACGAGCCAGATCTTGACGGACAGATTCTTCAGAATTGTATTAATAAATTCTTCATTCTCCTTGGCCGAGCTTCAATAAACATCTTGAACTCCTGTACGCTTTCTCTCCACTGACTAAATGGACCATCAGTGAATGACATACTCTACAACACCTATGACCACAATCTTTCTCTCATACCAAATAGGTATGACAAAACAATCTCACCATAAGGTCCATTCAGTGGATGGACAAGAAGTTCTCAAAGAGGAAAGGGTGCAGTATCTAGGATCTTGTGGGTCTTAAAAGTTCAAGCTCAAATAGCTTGGTAGAGATGTAATGCAATGCTACTGTCTCTATTTGCCATGGGGAGGTCACCTTCTGAAGTTTAATTTGTAATGTGCTTATGATGTTTCCTCTTCTATACATGATAGCTAACTGTGTGCTGTCATTAAGTCTGCTCTGTGTACAATGACGCAGCTAGATATAAAACAGAAGCGCAATGATTTGAGTGCCAAAAGAGTCGACTCAGTGTTTAGGGGCAGCTCTATCTCTGTCATACCTGTGTATGTCACAACAATGTCTGTATTGATATTGGTATATTGGTATATCTGTATGGGCCAAGTACTAAACCTCTTGCTCTCTTGTGGGTGTGTGTGTGTGTGTGTGGGTGAGCTTAGTATTATCATGAACACTTTGGAAGCACTGTATCACTCCTGATGAGCAGGTTCCAGTGAAATATTTGGGCAGAAAGTCAAGTATTCATATTCTGTTACACCCATATACTGTACTATGGTGTGGACAACCATACATTTTTGTTTATGTTGTGTATTGTGTGTGTGTGTGTGTGTGTGTGTCCCTGGTAGTGTCCTCATAGCCTTGTCTGAGCCTCGGGGATGTAGATCTCAATGCTGTCTGCGCTCTCTGTAGCTGAGTTCTGTCGTACGGATGCAGCTCTCTTGGCAGCCATCAGGCGCTTCCTGGCCTCCTGCCGTTGTTTCTCAGAGCTTTCCAGTGAGCGGTCTCTGGCCAGAGGGGGGTGGTGGTGGGGGCCCTTGGGTGGCTTTTTTGGCACTGGAGGTGGGAGCCGCCTCTCCTGGTGGGAGAGGACGGTAAGGGGGGGTAGGGGAGAACATTTCAGGAAAAAGACAGACATGTATTTGTGTGTGTGTTTGTATATGTGTGTACGTGCCTGTGATGTAACGGCTGCCTTTAATGCAGGAGGTTTTGATTTATTGTATGCCTGTGAGCACGTTCACTGTGAGTAGAAGAGGTAAGGTGAATTTGACTTTGTGCACAATTCTTATTTGATCAGCGTCCACATTGTTTTTTGACATACTGCATCACACACTGTTTCAGCAACACTGCAGCTACTTCACATGCTGTGATTTTGGAAACTAACTCGTTCCCTACACGTGTTGATTCACACATTTCTTATTCAACAGAATTGTTTCTTCTTTTTTTTTTGCTGTACAACAATCTATCTGCACAGGGGCGGCTAAAATGATACCTACTGTACATTAAGTGTGTCTGTGTGTGACATGACCTTGTATAGTCTGAGGCTTTCAGATGCATGCATGTTATTTTCTTTTATTCACTTTTGAGCTTTTTTCCGTCTGAGCTCAGTTTGATGTGGACATCATCAGACCAGCCTGAGGAATAATGCTGCATACTGCATCCTCATAGCAGGCGGTAAGCATCCTGACCATAAAAGGGAAAGACAAAGGTATGCAGTATACGGTGAATACATTAGACCTGGCTAGACTATCTTGTAAAAAAAATCCCTCGTAATGTTGTAATAGCATTTGTTTCTTGTTAGCATTCCTGTCTTTTTACTGCTGTTTTAACATATTTGGTTTTATTTAACTCTCAGTTCTTTTGGTGTTTTTTTTTTTGTTTGTTTGGTGGTTGGAGTTAATGTATGTCTGTATGTTCTAATTTTATCTTCTCTGATAAACACTGTGCTCCATACTGTCCATCTATTGTCACACTGGCAGCTACAGCACACACAACAAACAGCCACACATGGTGAGGCGGCTGCAGGCGTCAGAGAAGGAAGGAAGGAAGGAAGGAAGGAAGGAAGGAAGGAAGGGCAGAAGGAAGCATGGAGAGATGGATGGAAAGACAAACATGATGGATCTACGGAGGCCCAGAGGTGTCAAGGCCCCGTGGTGTTGTTGGCATTGCAGTTATGCTGATTGATGCGTGGCTGTTTGCAAACACCTTCACTGTCAACACAAAAAAGCACAAGAAAGGAAAAGACAACAATGAGAGCAGATGAGGAAAGCAGCAGAGTCAGTCTTCACAATGATGCAAAGCCACAACAGGTACTGCTGAAAAAGAGCAAGAGTGCAGGCACAAGACATGTGAAACATATTTACAGATACACTTAAAGATACGCAGGAGGAAGAGTATCTGTATAAAGACCAAGTCAGACAACCGTGCACTAATTTTGAGTGATACTACAAGACAAGAAATAAAGCTTTCTTTGGTTTTCTTATTCTCATGTATGTATAGATTGTCAGTTTGCAGAGAGAAAAGTTATTTCAGTTCCCAGGCAACATGAATTTTAGCACCATTTAAAGGCAGCATGATCAAACTGCTGTCATTGCTTCAACACTGGAAGTTATAGCCTGCATGTCAAACGAGCAACACGTCCTCGTACCTAAAGGAACAAATAGATTGATCGCAAAATAACTTCCAAAGCCACAAAAATGACTGTTGGAGAGTATCAGTGCCAGGTGTACCAGACCACCATCACATGGTTAATGTTGTGAAATGGTTGCAGTTTGGTTAGGTTTAGAAAAAGATGGTGGTTTGGGTTAAGATAAGTATGTTTGTTATCAGTTACATTACTGAAGTACTGTACTTCACATGAACAGAGGTCTCCTGGGAGAACATGTGGGTGTGTGTGAGCCACTTGAAACAGGAAACCACTGAATCCTACACTATGTGACTGTGTGATTTAAGGAACATTACAGTCTCCTCATCCCACCACACTCATCTGATGAGTCTGTCTGGCTATTTTTAGAATAATTGGTGGAGCTGAAGGTTTACTTGCTTCATGTATGGATTTATTTGCTAAGTCTCTTTCCATTTCACTTTGTAGCATTTTGCTTTAATTGACACACCAACCTTTCCACGTCAGCCGCGTGTTTTAATGCAAATTGAAAATGTACATAAAACCATGTGGATGGAAACATACCAACAGAAGGATTCTAAAATATATTTTGCTATTGAAGCCTTAATTACTTCATAGGACCTGAGCAGACTCATATTAGCTATAAATAGTACTGGGTCTGTAAGAAAACTCTTGAAGTCAATCAGTGTGTTATATAATATATAGATTCACTAGTGTTCATGGCCTTGAGTGATGAAATGACAATAAACTGATAGATTTTCTTTCTTTACAAAGCTCAGAAATGTGTAGTGTCACAGGGTCTGATGTATACTGTATACAGAGGATACAATTAAAAACAGTAGACCATTCTTTGTAAAGCAAAGTCTGGTCACAGGGTGACAGAGACAACTGGCAACATGACACCTTTGTATAAAGCCTATCATTTTAGACACAATCTGATATTTCATGGGTTGGAAATGTGGAATGACACTAATAGTTTTCATGACCAGTTATCCATTGGGATTTTCATGGAAGGCATCAATGAACGAGTGTGTTGACATTTGTTCTAGTTCAAAAAATTCAGGATGTCATGTCACGTCAACTTTTATTTACTGGAACACAGAGGTTATTAAAGGAGTGGGAACAAGTTTGTGCTTTAAGAACATAACTGCAGATACATAAAATGATTTTGCTGAATGCTTGATCAGGAAGAGTTGATTTCTGTTGAGCACATCAAAAATCACCCAGCAAACAAAATGTGGGTTTCCATTGGGTATTCACCTTACCTGAACTGAACTTTATCAAGTAGAAGTCAGGGGTAAGGAGTACTCTTCAGTTTTAGAGTAAATTAGATTTGTTTTTGTTGCCAAACGAGACATTCATAGAATGAGTCACACTCATCATATCCATGGAATGAAAGAAGTAACACAACATCAAACCCTCAATTCAGATGATGGTCACCTGTCAGCCTGGTGCCTTACTGGAAGCTTGTGTGTGTACCTTTCTCTCAGGGGGATCCAAGGGTCTCCAGTTGTTGGCTCTGAGCTGGTGAAGCTCATCAAACTTGAGGCTTATGTTCTCGATCGACAGCTGAAGCATATCCCAGAAACCAGCCAGGTCTGAGGCTACAGGACGAGGGTGGGCGTTGGGGTTCTATGGCAGCAGAAATGGAGGAGAAGGTGGAGAAGGAATAGTGTGAGAGATTGAGGTTAGGGGAGAAGGAACCAATCAAAGTAGCTTTACATATCATCATCATCATCAGCATCCTGAACTTAGCTTGGAGCAGTTCAAAATGTGTAAATACAAAACATAAAAGAGGATGAATATATATTTAATTACTGCAGGATCTTGATCACATTGATACTCAACATGTTTTTAATATCTTTAGATAGCTAAAGAGCTTTTAAACGACCATGAATGCCACACATACAATATCACAACACTCACTCCCAACTTGTCAAAAACTTGCAGCTTGGTCAGTGGACCCTCACTGACGTGACGAGACGTGCAGGGCCCCGTGGTCAGGCTATTAATAATGAATATGCAACATCCCTTTAGACTTTCAAAATAAAACTTAAGAAAACACTTCACATTTAATGATTTTGGACGTGGGTTAAAATAGGTATGTTAGTTAAATCACTTTACATAAGGTAAAATAACATCGACCTCCGAGGTGCGAGTCCTGTGTTTGTTTGAACGTAACATCAACCCCAACCTCCTCCATACATTCTTGCTGTTAATACTACATCACCTGACTGTGATGGCACTTCAAAACATTATGCACTAGAGTGACACCTCCAAAGCTGACTACAGGGGTATTTACAGCATCATAGCTTGAAGTGTAGCTGCTGTATTTGATGAATAGAGGGTTCTAGAGAAACTGATGGTGGGTGGCACTGAAAGACTTTGTATGTACTGGATGTACAACCTTTTAACCCATCAATGACTATACAGGTCTGGGAAAGCGGTTTTATTATCCACACTGAATGGTGATAATACACACCAGTACACTGAGGTACCCTCTGGGGATAATGAATATCTGTGACAAAGCGATCCAGCAGTTATTGAGACATTTCATTCTGGATTGACCTAATGACAGACAAACATGCCATCTCCGGAGCTTCATCTGTTTCATATCTCTGAGTATCAGAGACATAAGTAGTTATCAGACCACTGATGAATCAGAGAAGACAGAAAATAAGTTTGAGGAACGAAGGAATAAAATGAAAAAGGAAGTGACAGAGAAGAGAATAATTGGAGGAGTAAGCAGGGGGAAAAAATGGGTAAAGAGTAACTGAGTACTATTGTAGAATATTGCTTGGATGTTCTCAGTGTGTATGAGGGTGTTCCAGACTCACCAGATTCTCCTCACACAGCTCCCTGAACTGTTGAAACTTCTGGGATATCAAGAGCTGAGCACTTCCGATAGCACTCCTCATCTTTCCGAGTACTACAAGCACAGACACAGAGTTTACAAAGAGAACAACCTGCGGTACATCTGCTGCCAAGTGTTCATGAGAAAGTATACACACTGTAAAAACACACTTGATTTTCCTGCTTACCAAGGACACAGCGTCTCCAGTCCTGAGTACTCTTGGTGCAATCATTTGTGTTTAAATCATGACAACACTATTGCTAGGCAACTGACAAAAAAGTTGATGTTACATTTAGACATTTATTTTACCTCAGGAGCTTTTCTGAAACCTTTTGAGGTACTCAGTACTTTATCTGATGTGGATTCAGCAGGCTTTCTTTTCTGTCCCACAGAACACCCCTGCTCCTGAAGATGTGTTGATTGCCATTGATTATCAGGCCATTGAAATTATACTTTTCTTACAGAGTAACATTCATACTTGGAACCAGGACGAGGACAAACACACACAGAGACATACTATCTTCAGGCAGGGCATTCTCGCGTTGGTCCATCTCCATCTGTCGACACCATCCCTCCAAGCGGTCGGTCTCCGCCTGCAGCAGCTTCAGAAACCAGCGTCCATCTCTCTGACACACTGACCGCTGCACCACCTGTCATTCACATTTTCAGACTTTCACAAAATGCAGAGACACACCTGCAGAGCAATTTGTATCAGAAAAGTCACACGTCACAAAATTTTATGTTAAGCTACAACCCGGACTTTCACGTTCCTCATAGTTGTTTCTTCTACTTTTAATTTTAGAATATTCATCAGTGCAGCTTCAACAACAGCTTAGCATTCTGAAAGCAATTTGACCGTCAATGACTGGAATTAATTAATGAGTGAGAACAGTATTTCTGGCATGATGACTGTATTTGTAAGAGATGAATGCTATCAAACGTCCCTAGTTCTGCTCACACCAAACAAGCTTCATGTACCTCCAGAATAGTAGAGCTGTTGAAATTGACATCAAGTGGGTCATCTGATACACTGTCTATCCAGGGGTCCGGAGGCGGGAGAATGGACGGGTCAAAGCCCACATCCTCATAGTCATCAGAGGCACAGGCGTGGTAATGGTTCCCTGAGCCCTGGATGCTGACAGTGGAGGTTGCGGCATCACGAGAGTATTGTCGAGAGAGGGCACCAGATGACAGGACTTCCATGTCGGTGTCTGGGGAGTCAAGAGGGGTGTCCAGCAGGTCCGGCAAGTCCAGATCTGCCTAGATGGAATAATGAATAAATCTCATTAACTGAGTGAACAAGTGATTGTTTGAGTTGTGCAAGTCTGTTAAATCTAGGTCCACTCGCCTCTGAATTATATTCAGTCTAATTGATGGACTCATGTGGATCCAAACAGACTATCTCTGATCAGGTGATGTATGACAACTGCAACGCTGAAAAGGTGATGATCATGCTGATATCAGAAAATCAGAAGCCTTGGATCTGGAACACCATGGCCTGCTTTCCACAGAATTTCATTAAAAATCTCCTTTGATATATTTTGTTAATTAATAAACAGTGGACAGATGCCTTGGAGGAGGTGTTGGTTTGAGCTGAGCAGCAGCAGGTGAAGCTTACCTGTACAGCTGCTGTCACACTGTTGGAGCGCTGGAACCGACGATACCTGTAGGGGGAGACAAAGAGGTGGAGGAGGTAAAGTTGGAAGGCATGGAAAAACCTACCCAGATCTCTGGTATGTGGCTAGGGAGCTGAAGGAGTCTGGCCTAACAGAAGAATGGCTTTGGATCTCCAGGAAGGAGCTAGAAGATGTTGAGGAGAAGAGGAACATTTGGACTACTTTGCTTCATCTGCTACCACTGTAACTAAAACAGAGATAAGAAGTGAAAAACTGACCCTACTAAGATGTGAACTATACTATATTTGCACCACCAGCTAAACATAATTACTAAGTTAAGATTATTTTGTCAAATTACTAGTGTCAAATCATCAAGCTTTAACGATTCTGATGACAGTTGTCACAGCAACAGTGAGCACCAATGGAACCAAGTCTAAACTGTGGCCAGACCCTGCCAAGGCTTAATACTCAGATCATTTAGGCTCAGTCAGAACTGAAGAAGCCTCTTGAATGAGAGGTAAAATGTCTTCATGGATCTACAACCAAATCCAGATTTAACCCTTCTTGAAGGAAGATGAGGCAGATTACTGAGAACCTCCACAGATTACTAGTGTACTAGTGTTCTCCAAACCCATTTCATTGTGAGGATTTGATGCTTCAACACACTGAAACAGTATTTGCTGTTCACATGTAAACAGGACATGCCCAAGGATTCAATTAGAGAGAGGTACTGTCACTGTCATGTTCATTTTCTTTTTTTATATTCAACAGTTTTTTCAATACATAAAGGATACACACATTGTTGAGTTTAGTCTACCTGAGATCAATGCAGTTTAATACAATAATTCAACCCCATGGCCATCCTGGAAGCTGTAGGCTGTGGTGGGTTATGTGTTCTACCCTCATTAATAAAACATACAGACAAAACATTGGACCTGATACCTCTCTAAACACTCAACATGATGACCTTCATAAAGGTAGGACGTACTGCAGGGTTGCTGGACCAGACAACAGCTCCGTCTAGGTATATCCAACACTGATTCTTTACAGCCTCGAGCTTTGAGCAGTCACCACTAAAATAAGGACAGGATGATGAGAGCAGAGACTGAAAGTGCTGCTTCTCCAAGTTGGACAGAGTCAGTTAAAGCAGTTCAAAGCTTCTATAATTTATCTTCTGTAATGTGTTTTCATAACTTTACTTAACATAATTGTAGAGAAGCTTGAACAGACAGGGGTCTGAAGAAAACAGCTCTGAGTCTTGAAGTCTCAAAGTGAAACTGGTCCTCTGCCACAGTTATTACAGCTTGTAGCAGAGAATAACCTTGGCAGATGAGTGTGTGGGTGTTTGTTTGTGACCAGAGAGAGAAATAATTACACGACAGCCGGAAATGACTCAGCTAGAGCTCCAAATCTATTCAACTCTCAAATCAAAGTCTGGAGGAAAATACAGCACATGCAACAGGACAATAATGACTGAATATATCATGTGTGTGTCACGATAACAGAGAGCAGAAGGTCTGCAGTGTAACTGCTTGGATGTTTTTTCACGACTGAAAGTCTTTGTCTTCATTCTCAATAAATCCCACCAGCATCAGAAACATGTAGGTAAAAACACGAGCAGCCAATCACAGTTCTTGCAGTCTCCATGTGGAATCTCCATTGATGCTGCAGCATACAATTACAGTGTGCAAAACCTACGTCATGTACATATGGGCACCTGACTATTGGTTTAAGAGAAACTATTATAAAAGATGAGTGAAGAGAAATGTGTGCCTCACCCTCTGTCATCCTCCACTTGCACCCCTACAGATGTAAACTTGGATGGGTCCTCTGGATCGGGAATCTCCTCTGGTCCATCCACCTACCGGAGACAGACAGTATGAATCCCTGATAATCATGGCTAATGATAACATTAAAGCGTGGATTCCATAAAACTCCTATTAATGTAAAGGGTGCCTGTTCAGAAACAGCGTTGTCAAAATAACTGATTCATTCAGATTCATTGATTTAAGAAAATAATAATGCACAAAAGAAAAGCAGAAGCACAGATGAGTCACGCCCAGTGAAAATGTACATTTATAAAATGTCCACAGTGTGTTGGTAGATCACTGTTCTGTGGAGTTTCTGCAGTGAAGAATTTTCGTTTACAATCGAAGTACTTGAAGCCTGAAATATCACCTCAACACAAAGCACTCGGCCGTGAACTCAGAGGTCAGACCTCGCACAGCCTCTGAAGCTATGTAACACACCAGTCTCACTTACTGTATGTCGCGCTCAAACAGGCGTTCAGATGCAGACTGAGCAAGTCTAACTGCGACAGATTATATATAATATTTTTAATATGTGAACACAGTGTCTGTAAGCATGGCTGAATATGCAGAAACACAGACACACAGGCTCTATATAAAGGTGCCCATATAATGTCTAAGTAACTGAAGCCCATCATTTGTCTGCATCTCTCCACCTCCACTGCTGTGTCATGAATACCTGGATGCCTATGGAGAGACATTTGCCCTTCCTGAGTGCTTCTTTCCTGTAGTCATCCCGGTGGTCTTCAACAACTGGCCTCCTGGTCAAGACTGGGGTGGGGGTGCTGACTGTCATGGTGCTGTTACTGACATGTTGACTGGCTGGTCCGTGGACCTACACAGGAATAATGAGAACAGACATGAAGTGCAACATTCAGAAAAGCAATGCAAATGTGGTTTTACATTTTTTGGTGGCTGCCGCACAAAGAAAATATTCATGTGTGCACTAATACACTTCACAAATTAAAACAACACAGCAGCACTAACCTGTGCATTGGCAGCTTCTATGGCGGCTGTCAGGGCCTTCATGCTGTCAATGCTCTCTGTTGAGTTACTGAGCCCTGATTGGATGGTCATGTCACCTCTGGGTCCCTCCTCTTCCATGTACGCATCCTGGTTAGTTAAAACATGGAGCACTGCTTTCAAGACAAAGTGTGACGAGCATTCATGTCACACGGGATCATTCAGAACATTCTAGGTGAAACCAAAAGGAGAAGTGTTGAGATGTGTTATAGTCGATATAAGAAACACATTGAGAAGAAGACACAAGAAGCAGAGGGAGGCTCAACCAAAGCAAACAGCTCATTTTTTCAGCATTCCTGAGTTAGCAGATTGCATGAACACATTATTACTATCAACTGATTTGATGAATTGATCCTGGTCCCATGTTCCCAGGTCCCATGTTTGACAGCAGAAGTTGGTTTCCTTTTGGAAAAATACAGTTAATCTGTCCTCTTGGCTGATAGTGGTTCAGAGCTGATTGAACTGCTAGTTGTCTTAGCCTAGCATGGCTTGAGCAGTGCCAGAACAGAGGATGTGGATGAGTGATACGGAGAAGTAGGATTGTGCAGGCAAGGATCGTGTTTTGGTCCTGCTTGACGCCCATTACAAAAACAAAACTCTTTTCCTCGCCACCGTCACCAAGTGTTGGCTCATGGTGGAATTGTTGAGTCTCTGTAAATAATATAAAGAGTACGGTCTAGACCTGCTCTGTATGAAAAGTGTCATGAGATAACATAAACTGCTTCTACTGCTACCTTTAGTTGTTCACAAGCAGCTAACGTTAGCAGTGGTAAAAACTCATTATCAATGAGTTGTCATATTTTACTTTAATAATACGATGGACAGTTGGCAAGGTGCCAGCCAATGTTTTCTTGTTTTCACTTTTCCTTATTTGAATTACGGTCCAGAGGGTGTTATTCTGTACACTGTGTAAAGACAAGACAAAGCTGTGATTCTGGATTGGCCCTATTAGCAAGGGTCTCCTTAACATGATCAAGTCAGTGATGGATGATCTGGAAAATGAGGGCTACAAAGGAGTAGAATCCTCTGCAGCATTAGCCGCAGAGAAATGCAAATGCTGCATTTTTCTCCTGTTCTGACATATTCCATCTTGACATTTCAACTGAACTAGGAGGCAGCAGACCCCGTAAAAGATGGTGCTATACAGGACTCACTGATTAGGTTGTACACGCTGAATATTTACTTTCCTGCAGAGTGAAAAATGATGACACATCCACGGGAATAGAGCTCAAAACATTTCACAGAACAGGTTCCCTGATTTAAAGTGAGACAATGTAAGGCCACAGAGAGGAGTCAGCAAACAGACTCAGTGATGTCAGTCACAGCAAAATCCATCCAAAGTCTGCTAACACCATAAACTGCTGGTCATACCTGAAATAAGGCTGCAAACTTTAACCTTCAGTTTGTGACAGACGGGGTAATTCATTATTTTAAGAGCTAGTTTGGTTTTAATTGAAACATTACTGACTGACTGTTGTTCACAATTACAGTCATCTTGAACTCTGTCGGCCTGTCCTGTCATATTAATATAACCTTTGGGTTTTGGGGCAGTTTCTTTGTGCTGGTGCAGCATCTGTTCCTTCAGAGTTGAGTTACTGTTCTTCTTTCCATATAGGCTGTGTGTGTAAGCCATCGTGGTAGTTTCACTCTTCCCTGCAATGTACTGTACATTATGTCACAGTTAGATGTTTTGATGTTCTGTAACCACTGATTAAAATAGTGAATAGGTTTGGTGCAGTACCTGCGCGGACTCTGTGCTGCTCTGGGCTGTGATGGAGATGTAGGGCTTGGAGGCTGTGGAGCAGGTGGAAGTCCGGGGCGGCACAGGTGGGGGGGTTTTCTTATAGGTGGTGATGCAAGATGAAACTGCAAAGAATGAGACAGGGGTGGAAAAAATAATGACAGAAAATATGATACGTTAAAATGATATACTGTATGAGCTGAACTAGCTGATACTGCACACAGCTCCAGCACCAACATATTGTATTTTAATGTTTACACCCAGGTCGAGATTTTTCATGAATTAAATTTTACTCAAGACGCAAAAGCACATTTTAGTCAGGATACTCGACAGGTTTGAACCATTTAAATGCACCTGTATACATTTTAGTTTGCCAATGTGATCATGTGATTCTCTGGTACAAATGTGATCAGTTCAGCACAGACTGTCCCTGAGCTCACAAAGCTCCTGAGATACACCAGATTAAATGAACATGAAGACGTTTAAAACATTCAACAGTCACATATGTGGGAGTTATATTTCTGAAAGCAGAGCTCAGGATTGTTCTATGCAGACTGACTGAACTAAATGGAGGAGCTTTTGTGAGAGATGAGTCATGGACACACATGATTGGAGGGTGTTTGAAGCACATAACTATAAATTCTGTAGCTGCCTTGACACACCTGTCTTCTAGAAATTATGTTTGTAGATCCATCCATCAGTTCATGTCCAGACTCCAGTCTCTGGTTAGGTTTAGGCAATGTCTGAACCCATCACTAATTGTCTGACAACCAGTCAGCCTCTGAGACCAACGGCCAATGTTTCAGGAGTTCCAGTGTAACCGGTGGATATATACGCAAAAATAGATGACTTCATCTGCAGTTAGCAACTTGATACACGAGAATGATGAGAACCACATTTTGGCTAATCTCTATATAACAAATATTTGCTCCTTTGCTCTCCACATGGACTGTGTTAAAACATGTGCATCGACCAAAGCCCGCTCAAACGTGATTGGTCAGTAGGACTTGGACTACAAACGAAAACCAGAACATGTTGGTTCCTTCGCTGAGAGATTCTGTATTCATGTACAGACATCTGTTCATATAGAGAACGGAAGACCTTTGTTAACATGGCAGTGCCAAAAACTACACTTTCTCAAATGTCCTCTTGAGGCTGGCTCCAGAAGTGAGTCAGTCTCCATAAGTCCCCATGTTAAAATGTCCAACTTCACAGCAGAAATAAACATGTTTACAGCCTGGTACAAAAAACAGTTTTGGTCTCTAGAGCTAATTTCCCCGTTCATGACAACTGTACTGAGGGTGAATTTATATACAACTCACCTGTTCAAATGATATTAAGGCTTAAAGTTATGCAGAATAATGTAAATAATGACGTGTATGTATGACATGACGTATACACAAAGTCTCTTCAGCAGCAGGTCAGGTGGATGGTTTGGAGTATAGTGTGTCAGACTCTGGCACTGAAGACAGCAGTACACATCCCATCTCAACAACCACCTGCTTTTAACCACAACCCAAACCACAGAGGTGGAAAATCAGAAAATGCTCACATGAATCATTTTTCTAACAAACAATAAATGATGATGCCCTGGTGACAGGAGTGTGGCTCATGGGTAATCTTGGGTGTTTTGACCTTTGAGTTGAAGAACTGACCGGTCCAGCTAACTTGGTTAGATTATTGACGCCATGCTTGACATTTTTTTGTTTTTGTTTTTTGGTTTACACTGAAAAACTATACATTTTGGCTGAAGTACAATACATGCAGGGGACCTCCACAGAGTTTACACATCATTGTCTGTTTTCCAGTTTTTGGGGAGTACTGCAGCATGTGAGAAAGTTTTGTGAAGCCTCCAGACTCCAGAGCGAGCTGTGGGGGCTGAACACTGCAAGTTTGAAAATGAAAAAAATCTGGGGGTGTGGAGTTAGAAAGAAATGAACTTAACAGACCTCTGTAGCCTGCTCCTCATCTCTGCTTCAGATCAGTACACTGACTCCCTGCTTTCTACGCTGCTGCTGATGTTCTTCTTGCCTGCTTAACTGATTTTGCCACTTTTTTCTAACTACAGTATTTCATGACAGCTCTGGGTTGTGTGAGTATCTACTTTAAATTGCTCTCTGTTACCCACAATGTTAACACAACCCACAGTAACTTAGTGGACCACAGACAGAGTTCTGTCATAATTGTCCATTCACTGCCAGGACCAGGCAAAAGAATCATTTTCATTTTATTCATCCATTATCTATAACCTGTTTGCTCAGTCACAGGGATGGAGCTGAGCCAGCTAAGAGGGTACACCATAGACAGGTCTCTAGTACTTTCACATTGTTAGGTGATGGAGTCACCAATAAATCTATTAACCTGAATGTATTTGGACTGTCAGAGGAGGGTGGAGCATCTGGAGAGAATCCACGCACACAACATGCACACTGTACCACTGTGCTGTCCATTTTAATTATGACCAAAAATGTCCTCCAGTGTCTTTTTCTACCTGCATCCGTCCCACTGATGCAAAAACTGACACAGGTGGTAAATTAGAAATCCAGTGATCATGTCACGTGACACAACTGAGCAAACTTCTAAGGAAAACCCTGAGATGTGATTGGAAAAAACTCTTCCGTGCACCTTGAGTTCAGATGAGTACTGTATGACTCGGGTGCTTGAAAAGAAACCCATTTGCTGCCTGGTTAACAGGAAGTTTGACGTCAAAACAATATTTTTATACAACTAGTTTGAATATGGAGAAGGCAAGAATCAAACAACAACAAAAACATCAGAAAATCCAATACAGTACCTTTAAATTAGACAAAACAGAAGACAGTCATTCCAAATTGTTATACCAACAGGCAGGTAAATAAAAAATGATATAGGATATAACAATATGGCAAAAAAATCTTATTCTTCTTCCTCAGGTCTTATTTGCCTGCTCGTGTTCTTCTCTGTAAAGACGAACAGGCCAACATGCTGGCATTCTTCTGTCACTTTCCTTTCTTCTGCCAACTCCAGGTCTAAATTTGAGTTTAATAAACGCCTTCAAATTCAATTTACTTTAATTGATTTTCAATTTTCATATCGCAGTAGAAGAGATTAGGGAGGAGGGAAAAGTTAAATTCATGATAATTACCCTCACTCAGTGTAATCCATTTTGTCGAAAGCCTTGTTGGATTACTGTTGCTTTGAAACAGAGCCTGTCCTTTGCAGGTCTACTTGTGGAGCTGTTACTAACCATAGACACCACCTAAAGAGCATCCATTTCTTTCTTACTCCATGTTGTGGTAGAACACAGCTATTTAATATCTGCATTGTTTGACAATCTGTAGCCATGCTTCTAATTTAGCCAGTGGCTTCAGAAAATCCAAAAATAGACATGAAATGACATTTATTCATGCTTGTGTGTTCATAAATAACATGCAGCCTGAGGGCGGAATAAACAGGCTTGTTAGCTATGCAGCTAGCTGCTGATATCTAAATATCAATGCCCAGCCTGAAGAAAACAGAAAATAATACACTGCCACATATAGCAGCAAAACAGCACACACACACACATGCACGTCCTGGACCGTGCACATCCAATGACAGTTTGGGATGTTTCCAGTCAGGATTCTTTGAATTTGATAGCCACCCGTATTAACTGCAGTCACAGTATACAGACAAGACTACAAACTGAAGAGGTGACAAGGAGAGAGAGGGAGGCAACATGCAAAGGAAATGAACCAGCTGCTGCATAGCTGTGAACCTCTGGAGACCGGTGGGGTTCCTGTGGATGCTGTGACCACTGTGATCCTCTGAGGACATTTCACAGACCGGATCAAGCCAAAAGCAGGTCCTTAAGGTCCTTAACATAATCCTGTCAGACACCGGTCGGTTTTAGTGGACGTATTTTGATTGTGTGCAATTTCTCGCAAAGACTGCCTGTTTCTCCAGACTGCAGCACTCTCACTCAATACTAAACCAAATTTAAAACATGTTATCTCTTTTAGTCACTTTGACACAAAAACATGAGCAAATAAGGTCCAGGTTAAAGTTTCCTGAAGAAATATGTTGATTTATGACAGGATGCTCCTTGTTGGTGGTTGCATATGGGTGTACAGTTGAACAAGAGGGGGCTGAGCAAACCAACCACAAACTGTCTGTTTGTAAAGAAGTCCAATATCCAGTTAGTGTGGTACTCAAGCCCAGCCTGCTAAGTTGGCCCATCAGGTTGACTGATCCACAGTCAGTTTGGATCCGTTTGGGAAGATTGAGTTGAATGCTGAGCGGAAAGCAACAAACAACATTGTGATGTAGGTGTTGTTTCTTTCCAGGTGTGTGAAGACTGAGTGAAGGGCTGTGGATCTGTTGGCTTTGGATACAGGCTGGTGAGAGTCCAGGCTGGCTGGGATGTTCTCTCTGCTGGACAACCAGTTTGTCAAAGCACTTCATCAGAACATTTTTTTTTATTTTAGCATCAAATGCTAACATGCTAAACTATGATGATGAACTTTATAATAATATATGACATATAGAATTATTTATATTTTTTTATCTTTTTTATGGCATTCTGATATTAACATCTAAATGGATTTTTTTTAAATGGTTCTAATGACATGGGGCTGGTTCCAAACGTGGACTCTCCTGTTCCTGTCCACCTCAGCTGGTAAACTATCAATAACAAGACTGTCCTCCATGTTTTCAAAGAGCACACTGGCCTCATCAAAGCTGTCTGACTCGGTTCAGAGATCATTGTCTATCCTTGATGCAAAACAAACAGAAGAGAATATGCACATTCAATATATAGAATAAAGTCATCAAGTGGAGATACGTGGATGGCGATATACTGCACTATACTATACTATACTATACTATACTATACTATACTATACTATACTATACTATACTATACTATACATCAGAGACACCAATATTTTCAGGAAATGTCACATTTGTGGGTCTGAAAAGTTTGTGCAGTGTCAAAAAAATATTACAGTTATCAGCTGAGTTAACTCAGAGAGAGAAAACTTGATGTTCTTTCAGATTTAAGGCTGTTTTATGTTAAATGAAGTTATTCACTAACATTCTGATTGAAACTGAGATTAAAAAAAAAAAGAAGAAGAAATTACATGAAGAACAAATTCTTATGCACAATGTTACTGTGTAAAGTCTGTGTATGGAAAAATAATATAACCTGCATTTTCCACTGTCTGATATTAAAAAAACTTGGTGTTTGAGTGAGTCACAGCTGTTTTTCAGAATCCAGACACAGCATGAAAGAAAGGGGAAGTGAAACGTTATGTGGTCATATATAATTGTGGTTGCTTACTAAATTTAAACAATGCAAAAAAACCTTTCAATCACTGATTGCTGAAATGTCTTTGTCCGCCATCACAGGATCTGCCATGAGTGCCAGCACACACACTAACACAGTAGCCATGTACTGCAGCAGCCAAGGATTGATTCCATCCCACGGCCCCTTTGCGCCTCCCCCTCTCTCTTTCACCCTGTCCAGTTTCCTGTCTATCTCTGGCTGTCATCTAAATAAATGATATTAAAAAGAATATTAAAAAGCCTAAAAAGAAAACACCAAAAATGATTCCAGCAACCTTCCATTTGTGGTTGCTCCATTTTAGTTTTAACATGCTAGAACTTTTTCTTTCTTTTTTTCAGCCTTTACTTCAGCCAGGTCAGTTCAACTGAGGTATCACAAACACTGTCTAGAGTGGAATGCAGCAATGAAATGCCATGATGAATCAGAGTCAGTGGGAGCTTGATCAATTACATAATCTAATCACATTCTATTCATAAATAGATTTGCATAAATGTCATTTTTATAGTTATTTTAGTCATTTGGCTTCATTTTCCAAAATTTCACAAATTTGTTTAAAAAAAAAACTTAAATGAAACATTTTCTCATTTGGTCCTTTAGTCTTCGACAGTAGAACTAAAAAGAACTCAACAAAACAATCCACTTTATTCTAACTGTGCACTTCCCACATCATTGAAACAGTTCATCCAGGACGCGAACTTCAGACCTCTGTCTTCAACCATTAAAATATCAGCAACAATAAGCCGGCCTCAGCTGGAATTTTCAGCAGAGCTGTGAACATGAACCATAACCTCCAAACAATAACTTAAATAACAGCACTCAGCATGAGAATAATCAGACTGTGCTCAGTGCAGGGGCTGGCTGTAATTTGTTCTGCAGTCATGCAGTCGCAGCTGTTAGCTTGGTTAGTTTTAATTGTGAATTAAATATTTAAGCGTCTGCAGGTCAGTGGCACGGTACTTCAAAGTATAAAACTGTAGGTACACCTCTAGTGTTATTTCTGGACATCTGGTGTACTGTTCAATATGACACTGAAGTCAGCTCACATACAGAGTCAGTAAGTCCTCGTGTGGAGAGGGTTGGGGTGGATGATTGGGTCCAACCAAGCGGCCTCTGTGGCTGTGAAACGAAGCCAACATGGAAGTACCAAGAACTGCAATTCCTCAAATGGCCACTTGAGTCTGGCTACAGAACAAGTCAGTCTCCATAAGTCCCCATGTTAAAATGTCCAACTTCACAGCAGAAATAAACATGTTTACAGCCTGGTACAAAAAACAGTTTTGGTCTCTATAGCTAATTTCCCCGTTCATGACAACTGTACTGAGGGTGAATTTTTATACAACTCACCTGTTCAAATGATATTAAGGCTTAAAGTTATGCAGAATTAAGAGCATGGATGCTTTGACAGTTGGGTGCCTTCACAGGTGGCTTGTTTGAGAACCCAGGTGCCTCATCGCCACCCATGCTCCACCTTTTTGACCATTTTTGGCCACCACGCTGAGCTTCATAACGGCTCTTCAGAAACCTGTGGGTGACGTCATGGAGACTACGTCCATGTTTTATACTGTAAATGGGTCATTTTGAATGTCCCATGTGAAAACAAAGATCAATGTGGATTTTAGTTAATTTAATATTTTAACCCAAACTAAACAGTTTTTGTACCTAAACTTTACAGTGAACATTTTTCATTTCTCAGCAAGCTTTTTTTATTTTTTATTTTATTTTGAAACTGGACGCTGCATATTTATTTTTATTTATTTAAGCTAACTGAAGTTTTATCATGCTGCTTCTATGGGTTAACACTTTCTAAACAAATATTATTCTATTCTATCCTGAATTGTGCAAATTAAACATATTTCCAGTGGTGTGTTCTTGAATTGAAATATAGTGATAAAGTAAAGCAAGGGGGCTTCACAACTTTGTTTTATACCCCTGATTATGGACATTATGTCCGATTCAACTGCACTTTTTATAAATGCATTGTTAGTACTTCACTACTTATCATCCTACAAATTGCTACAGATGCATATGTGTACTTGCTGATGAAGTTAGTTGTACGGGAGTGACATTGGTTACTAAATTGTTTGTGGTAACAAACCAGACCGTGATCTTTTTCAAACCTCAACCAAAAGCTGCCACTGCCCAAACATAATCATAAAGAAGTTTAATAATACTGTACATATTGTTCAGTATCATCATCTTTGTGACTTGCCAGGTATGTTAATTAACCACATTTTCCTCATTATGCTGTCAGAAGTTGAACCCACAGAGGTAGCAAACCGTCAACCACTCAGGTAATTACAGCCCGACTACCTCAGCTTCAGGACACAAGCACTCAGAACATTAGACCCAGCTCTGTGAGCTGCCTGTCCCACATGGTTAATAATTAATGTTTATGAATTAATACTTCATTTGTTGTATTATATATTTTATATTATTCTTAGCTAACCTCCATAGCAATATTTATATTGCAGTAATGCCAATAAAGCCACACACAGTGGAAACATAATCCAGTCAGCTTTATGTTTCCTTCAAAACATTTGCTGTTGCACATTAGCTTGATCCTAAATGTCATTTCTCAGAGTGGTTAGTGTTTTGTGGTTATAGATGAATCAAAGTTGTCATTGAACATCTGTCTTCAGCCTCCTCCATCTCTGTCTATGTAATACTTAGACTTAGAAACAAACTTTGAGTGTTGCTGTAAGGGTGCCTAAGGGCTAAAGCATGGAATATGAGGATAATCCCCAAAGAAGGAGGTTTTTACCCTCCTCCTCCTCCCTGTCTGTTTAAGAAGTCTTCCACGGCGTTGAACCCGTCTCTTCTCCCTCTGCTCGTCTCCAGACGGAGCTGACTTGTCGTAATTCAAGTGTTTCAGCAGAATATTCTGGTTGCTTTAGGACAGGGTCAGGGCAGCTCATCACTTGGTTTCTGATGCATCAGCAGAATTCTAAAGGTCCACTGGGTCTCTGATGAAAGAGGGATCTTTAGTCTCTTGCTCTTGGAAGTCAGCTCCTTTGAATGGCATGTTGTGTGTTGAGAAACTGTGTGGCAGTTTGATTGCATGTCAAAGGATAGGCTTGTTAGTCTTTTCACATTAGCAGGGTTAGCTGAAGTTAGAAAGAAGTCAGCTGACCAGACCCCTGTAGCCGACTCCACATCTCTGCTTGCAGCTAGAGGCTCCATTAGCTGCTATTAGTGTAATACACCCCCAGTATCTGAATGCATGATACAAAAAAAGACAGTAGCTCTGGTTCTGACCCTAACCTCTCAATGTTGTTGCTTTGGAATATTAAATAACCTAAAACGATAAGAAAATATGATTAGTACACCTGTCAGCAGCAACATCAGATATGAAGACAGAATGATGAACAGGACCCAGGGTACCACTGCAGTGACAGCAAAATCGTAAAAAAATCATTAAAAAAATCATAAAACATTATTGTACATACAGTGAACAGAATACTGATTTTCCCTCACATTTATCTCTTTTGTTTGGACTAATTTCACATTTACTATATTTAAACTCCAAATTAATTTAGATTAAGGTGTTATGATTTTGGAGGAAGGCAGGCTACATGTACATGACTCGTATGAAGTGCAGAGAACACCTCTACATATTGCAAATGAATGTGCTGCCTGAACGGCCTCGATGTTTTCATCAACAGTTCTACTCATGGCTCCTTTTGGAGGTCAGAGCTCCACACCCTGTCAGAGAGCTCAGACAAACTCATTTTGGCTTCTTTCACACCCCATCTTATCCTCAAAGAGGAACAGGACAGTCAGTGTTTTCCTCATGACCTCAGAACTTCATCTCAGCCAATCCTGTACATGTACCCGTGTATGCACTGGTGCTCATCTGATTCAGATCATGTTCTACTCGCTAACACACAGGTCAAATCATCCTAAGTCAAATGAGAATATGCTTCATTTTGGCTTCATAAAACAATGCTGTGTTGCCAGAGTGGAGTGTGTGGGACCAGGTCTCTGAACTAGATGAGCGTTCTAAGCTCTGCAGCAGAGCTCCCCCCCGCCTCCTAATTTCCTTAAGCCTGGATACTCAAAGTATCACTTCACATTACTTCTTTTCTTTTAAGCCTTCAGCAGTCTGTGAAAACTTTTGCCTAGCGCCCACACTGAGCAGAGTGAACTTCACATATGTGACAAGCATAACCTTTATGGGAATCTACTTCCATTAATAATTGTTAAATTATGCAAAACCTTTTTTCTTTTTTGGACCTGCATGTGGCTCCCAGTATGGGACATGACCTTGTACAGTGGGCATCTGTAACAGCTACACTTCCTGGCCTCTCCACTGCTCAGATACATTTATCTCAAATTTGGCCAAAAGCCATCAACTCAACTGGTCTGCATGACCACCAGGATCAATGTCAGGTCAATGTCAGCTGCACTGCCACCTGCAGGCAAGTAGCTATCACTAGCCAGTGGTCAAATTTAAAGCACAGTATTAACAGTTGAAATGCATGTGTGTGATTCCTGGCACTGATACTGGACGGGCTTTGGGTCCTACTGCTGCCGAGTGGAGATGAAGCAACAAGTTTTTTTAAAAATGTTTTTCCACAAAAACCTGAATATGGTTCATCAACAATCATACAATATTCTGTTTCATATTGATAGTTTCAAATGCTGTCATGCCAGCATGTCCAGAACACCCTTCCTGTCATTCACAACTGGAGCAGCTGATGTTAAAGAGTAAGCGTGCATTCATCCAGCCAACGGCCTACGGTGGTAGGGTTGTGCGGTGGTGTGGGAGCTACCGGTCGCCTGGATAGCTACCGGTTTTTAGCGGTATGTCAGGCTGAGTGTGGAGCAGTTCGACCTGTTGCTACAAACAATAGGTCCACACATCACTGCGATGGAGACAAACTACAGAACACCAATCCAAGTGGATAGTGAATCACTGAACCCTAACAACTCTGACACGTTCTCATCCTGGGGCATTTTTCGAACATTATTCGTGTTCATTAGTTTTCCAGAAAAGTTGAGCATTAAAAAATGTACCGTTACATTTTGGGTGTTAGTGTTGTTCTTTAAGGAGCAAATTTATTGAATTTTTATCAAAAAGCTTCAGCAGTCCATTATCATTCGATTTTTTTTTTTTTGGCCCTGACTTAAAATCTCTCGCTGTTTGCCCTGAGGCCTGCTGGTGAGTTAATCGAGCCATGCCAAACACTGTAAGAAAATACTAAAATATGCACTCAGCTACATGTTTATTAGGCACACCTACACTTGAAAATTATGCATATTTAGTCATCTCTCATAAATGAGTCGAACAGACTATTAGAAACACTTTAACACAGCAGCACAAACCACAGCCTCCAAAATGCATCAGCACCTCTCCAAACAGCATGTATACAGCATATACATACTAAAACCATACAATAGATAATTGTGTGTCTTAATCACATGCAACAAAGGTTAAATATCATACAGAGCAAAGGCGTTCCAAAAAGGCTTTTCAGAGTGTATTACATGAAGGCTAATCTCTCAGTCTTTTCTTTGTGAATATGAAGTATATGGCTGATGTCAAGTGTGCCCTGAGCAGCTGAATAGAGAACAGAGAGAGGGCTGATGGGAAAGTTGGATCTGTGGGGAAGCACAAAGATAGGAGGTGATTAACCGGGCTTACACGGCTCATCAGCACGCTCTACTTCTTAACTCACACTGACCTCATTTAAGTTGCATTTTACTATTGAAACCTCTGACTCTCCTTTTTCACTCATTCAGTCGTGTTGGTGTTGTCTTTGAGCCTTCTCCTGCATACCTTCTATCCACAAGTAAACTCAGTTTATCACCCTCTTCGAAATGAGAGTCTACTCATCTATTTTCAGATGAGTTCAACTGACTGCATAGTTTACTATAATTTACCCACCTCTGTATTCACCTCTTTACACTCCTGCTCCTATCGGCATTGCTTCTCTCTAAGGCTGACTTTCATTCTCTCTCATTAACCACAAACATCATTAAGCTTTAGCTCTTTCACTACTCTCTCCTGTCAAGGACATCAGCTAAGATCTACAGCAAAAAAAAAACAGAAGCATGATGAGAAAGGCTCCACTGATTCAGCTAATGGACAGCGCTGTCAACACCCAAGTCCAATCATCCAATTTAAAATAACCATTCCCTTCAATGTTGGCCTGTGTGAGACCTGCTGTCTATTCAGAAGATTCAACTCACCTGAGCTTTCTACAGCTTTTTATGCCATTCTATCAAGATAAACTTGAGTTTATTGCAGTTTTTATTTATTATTTATTTTTAATTGCACATTGTGCTTTATGTAGGCTTGTGTGCCAGATTATGGTTTGGCTGGAAGCAGTTGTCGGGCCAGCAGAGACTCCAAGAAGTTAATACTTCCGGCAAAACAAACGGTTTGGCACATAACCTCCAGGAAAATGGAAACATCATTTTTATACTTTGTTTTCTGTAAGAAATAGTTTAATTACTAATTGAATCAGTGCGCTTTACAAACAGGGGGAGGAGATATTTTTGTATAACTGGCAGGTGGGTGCAGTCACTGGTGACTGGTTTCAGCAACCAGGCTTCATCTGGCCCGCCTCAGCTCCACCTCGTTTTTGGATTATATCCGGGAGTTTAATGGAGTCAAGCAGTGCCAAGATGGCACCGGCCAGAGCCACCACACTGAGCTTCACAACGGAGCTTCAGAAAACGACATCCATGTTTGATACAGTCTGTTACCTGAACATTATCTCTCAGCAAGAAGAAGAATCTTCCCAAAATGTCAAATGACTCTTATTTAGAACAGAGGTCGTCATGGTGGGTGTGCAGAGCACAGGACATCAGAGAAACAACCCACAAAGATAATTTAGACAGAAACATTTTAGTTAAGATCATGATTTTTAAAAGAGTGAACATGTCCCATCACTGTTAATACATCGCCACATGTCCTGGCTGATCTGAGAGCATTCTGATAAACCTTCATGTTAATACCAGCTCTAATATTATTTCAATCCTTAATGTCCAAAGCCACTGCGCCAAACTCCTTTTAAAAGTCGTGTTAAACCCAAACTGTGTGAGTGTTACTGGCCGACAGTCAACAAGAAGATAGCTGGGTACCAGGTAAATGATATTAAATGCAGAGTGTATGAAGCAGTAGGCTGAAGGCTGCTTGGTCTGGATGTTTCCTCTCCATGTTTCCTCTTGTGTTTGCAGGCCTTGTGGGTTAGATCTCACGTTTGATCGAATACACCACACAGTATATGAGTCAACAAATAAAAATGCCAAATGATGCTGTTAAAGTCCCGTGGTGATAATTCAGTTGCACAATCAGCCTGAGTGGATAATATAGTTCGGTGCACATTGGACCAATATTTATCAGCATGATGTGCTGCCATGTGGAAGTGAAGCAGACCATCTACTGTACTGTGTGACAGCAGAGGAATGTGTGAGAATGTGCATGACTGAATAATATATGTATATATATACTTGTGCTTATCTGCACTCGTGTGCGTGTGTGTGTGTGTGTCCATGTATCCTCTTGGTTAACTCTAGAATTCCCAGGGCAGCAGAAAATGTAGGTCATCTCCAGTTGAGCATTAAAAAAAAAAAAAAGAAATAAAAAAAGACTATTCTAATACCAAACAGCCGACACTACAGTGAGTCCCCTGCGGCATGAGCTGTGGCATGTTCTCATCTGAATACCACGCATGAAGACGGCTCTTTTACAAGATTATCTTTCATTGTTACAGTGTACAGCAGAGTGCAGTTATGCACGTAACTGCGACCCGGAGCATTTTAGAATTCTTTCTGCCGTTATGTGTGTGACTGCATGATGCTGTATTGGACTACGAGTTCTGTCAGATTGCCTCTTGGCACAACTGTGGCTGATCCAGTGTTGACATAGATTCAGTCACTAAAGCATCAAAGACATTTAGAAATGAGTATGTTTACACTGCCATGTTATGGAACTTTGACAGTTAAAGAGGTGAGCATGAATCTGTGGAATATTTTTCATATGAACATTTTTCCATCTGTCCATGCGGAGTAGCTGAGAGTCAAAAAAGCAAAAAGAAAGAATGTGACTGACTTTTTCCCCAAAGAGTTCTCTGCAGTGAGCAGTTATCTCTTCATGTAATCTCTGAAAATTGCAGTCCACAATAAAATCAAGACAATAAGAAAATGATGCCTTAATAATGTTTCATGGTTTTTCTGCCACAGTACATCAGCGCTGACTGCAGGGTCAGTATGTTTGTATTAATACTTCTTTGGACATATGAGCCTGTCAAACAACATTACAATGAGACAACAGCACTGAAGCTAATGGACAGAAGAATCTGTAGCATTTATATGAGTTCTAAAAACATGTGAGAAAAAAATGTGCGTGTTATAAATGTGACTAACAGTCTATCTCATGAGACTCCACAGAAAGAGGCCAGATAACTGTCAGCACTCATGAGAGAACTGGCGAGTTGATTAATGTGGTTTCATCATATTATCACAGATCTGAACAATATTTCCAGACTAAAGCACCAGTGTGCTCGTTACTCACAATGATTAGCCAGTGAGCAAGGACAGAGGAAACAGGAAGAGTGAGAAATCAAATAGGAAGAGTCAGATCCAGTGCGTAGGATTTAGTGACATCTAACAGTGAGTAGTTGCAGATTGCAACCAACTGAATACCCCTCGCCTTCCAAGAGAAACCTGTCTGTTCTGGGCTACTGTAGAAACATGGTGGACTCTGCAGAAGAGGATCACACACTACTGAGTGCTTATTGTAACCCTTGAATTCCACCGGGCGTGTGTGTGCATCGCGGTCACTGCAGCGATACGCAGCCGTTCTAGTCAATATTTCAAGCCCCACCGGCTCCGCCGCGGTCCGGTTCAGAAGTGTCCCAGAAGTGGGCCTCCGCTCGGCTCCCCATGAAATATGTAGCTGTTCTATTTTTGACGGACGCTGCGAGCAGCCTGTGTCAATTTACACAGATCACCTCGAGCTGACAGGAAGCCAGACACAGAAACAGCATAGAGAATCCGGTGGATTTTCAAAATAAAATACCCCGTGCAAACTGCCGGTCGTAAAAACAGAGAAGGTAACAAAAACTCAAACTAAACTGAACTTAATGTTACACAAGGACCTTTAAACGTTTAAAAAGAAAAAGAAAAAGAAAAAGAATTGATCCACTGATTGAAGGAGTCCCTGATCATTCTATATTCATAACCCTGAGAGACCAATCAAATGATTTGGGGTATTGAATGCACTGGGTGAATCTAAATCTACCCCTAGTGGGTGACCTTCTCAGGAACAGCTGAGTTTGACCTTAATGTCAGAAGAACAGGACATACAGTGATGGAGTGTGTATTTCCACACAGATGGATCATTTCTTCTTCTTCTCTCCATGACTGGAGTGCTGCGCTGCAGTACTGCGTTCAGTCATGGCACTAGGAGTTATTTTACTGAAAAAAAATGTCAAAATTGTTTCAGATTTGCCACTCTGTTGATAATATTTAAGACTGCACAGTGTATGAAATGACAACGCAGGCAGAGATCTGTTTGAGGACTAGTGGCAACACTGAATGCTACTCAAAGTGGAGTAGACACAAATGGATAACAGATGAAAAGGTGCTATTCCACCTCAAGCCTCCAGAACAGCTTCACTGCTCCTTGTCATAGATTAGAAGTGTGTGGGACTCTGCTGGAGGATTGAAAAGCATTTTCCTCATGAGTGATGATGGTGGAGACCTCTGTCTAACACGTGGCTCCAAAATCTCCCACAGTTCAGCTGGGTTGATGTGTGGTGACCACAGTGTATGAGCTCATCCTCATCACGTTTAGTGACACTCCACTACCTGTGGATGGAGGTATTATCATCCTGGAAGAGAGCACTCAGACTAGAAATGCACAGAGCCACATGAGCCCTCCACTGTAGAGGTCAAATATTCAAGCTAGTACTGCTGCACACATGCACCCACCCACTTGTTGAGAATATGGTGAAGGATGACTCATTTGATCATTTTGTTTCCAGTGCCTATGGTGTACCATTCAATTCCCATGCATGCATACGCATTAATGAGTCACACAGATCTTTTCCTCATCGTGATGTAAAATCAACAGCAACTGGGCCTGAGGACCATTTTTAGACATGTTGCAGATAAAGACATTACTTGCTGAAGTGTGTCATTCCCTATGCCTGTATAGAAGTGCTTAAACATACTTTTATAATGTTCCTTCACTCATTGGGGGAAATGCTACAAACTCACACCTGGAAGCTGTCCAGAACAACCACAGTCTGATCTGCTGGACGCTGAGCAGCTCCACTGGAGCAGTTAGGGTTAATGGCATTGCTCAATGGCACCTTAGCAGTGGTAATGAGGGCGGAGCATTTCCACTGCTAAGGTGCCATTGCTTTCCACTTTCCCCACCCACATGTATCCTGCCCACTGGCTCACAGTCCTTTATCTTCACGTGGAGGCACCACGATGTTCCACGTGTATAAGGACAAAAAGACGCATACAAACACATTCAGACTGAGCGTCCTACCTGTGCTGCTCTGGATGGTTCTGACGGTGGTGGCAGATGTGCGTGGCGGGGAGGATGGCAGCAGGAGCAGCGGCCTCCCTCCTTCTCCTTCCTCCTCCCCAGCACAGCCCTGGTCGATTGCTCTCACGTAGCTGTGGCTCCGCATCCGGAAGCATCCGGGCATAGGCAGGGTGTCCATGGTGTCCATGCTGTCCATGGCAGCCTCCATAGCCTGGGACTGCATCTCGCTGTAGACCTGCTCACACACCTGCTCAATCTGCCCATTCACCTCCACCTCACTCAACTGGAGGAGGGGAGGAGGGGGAGAAGCAGAGGGAAGAATGAAGAGGGGGGGCATTGGGGAAACTTCCAGACTGCTGTCATTCAAAACATTATAGATTCTAAAAAGAGACACGCTGCAGATACTTCAGGTGCGCAGGTCAAAAAGGCATTCATAAGAGCTTCCTGCCGGCTGCATGACTCCTTGATGAGACTTTTATTGACATGCATGATGGCACTTCACAGGGTTCAAATAAAAAGACTTTATTAAATAGATTTAAACTGCATTTTTGGTCCTGCTCAGTATATTTGAAAAGCCTCATTTATGTCATCCTGATTTATTCAACAGAAACAAATTAAACCATCCTCATATCTTTAAACATTTTTAATGTGATCCTCGGCCATCATTGCCTCTGAGCAGGAAGAAACACGAGTGAACTCACGTGTATCACACCTGCTGCTGCAGAGATGACCGAGCATTCATCTGGCGTTTCTGCACCACACTTTTATTGGTAAGACTCCATCTCATTAAAAATTGTAACATCGGTCTGCAGTAAATGAAAAAAAGTGCAGCAAGTGTTGAGTGATTCTGGAGCTGTGAGTGTGCACGCCTCTGCCAACCAAAGCCACCAAAATTGCCCTGGGTCTGAGATAAGAGGTTGTCTAAGCAGGTTTTAACACAAATGCAATTTTATGCCAAAATGAGCACCAAAATTGCACCGTGCCACCTAATCAGCACAAACACAGCCTTAGCTTCCCCTCTTCTGCCACCTCAGTGCAAGCATGTTCATTGGAAATTCACAGGAAATTTGCCAAACAGGCACAGATACAAAAAAATAAATAGTTGCATAGAAGTGGCTCTGGCAAGAAACTAGAGCCATGATTGTTCTACATCCAGCCGAGACTTTCCACTCACGATAATGTCTCTACTACAAGCTCTTTAGACTGTGCTATTCAACCTATTCTCTTTCACTCTCTCTACACTGTTGCAGCCTTGCTCTCCCTTTAACACACACAACACCTACTGCAACATCCCATTACTGGGACATTTTTATCCCCCTATTGTTTTTATTTTCCAATCACTGAGCTTAATTTTCACATTGACTTAAATTGAAAACAAATTGTAATTGAATGGATTTCAACTGCAAGACAAAAGCATATTGTGGCAAGTTGTTTAAGCAGGAGGGGGGTTTATGGTTAGATCCATGCAGAGGAGGACATTACAACAGTTAATAGAGGCAATTCAGCATGGTAATGGGAATTAGCAGCAGGTTCATGGTGAGTAATACAAGTGCAGGTTCAAGGTAAGGTTAAGGTGGAACAAATGAAGGCTTATTGGGCCCAGCTTCATTTCAGTAGCCTGTCAGGAGGAAGTGTGGAGTCAAATTCATTCTAGGTGCAGCTGTCTTGGTGTAGTAGCTACTGTAACTGCTGAAGGTGGGTTGTTTAGTAGAGTGACATTTATTCTAAGGTGAAATGGTGCCAACACAAAGCTTTCAGAGCACATTACTGTGAAATATGATTGAACGCAGGCAAGTGGCCTTGATCATGCATTAATTCATGAATCATCCCCAACGTAGCTAACATGAATAAATATTCAGAGAGCAACAATGTGGAATACTACAAGGTCTCCATTTCTGTTTAACTCTGTATTTTTCTTATTGTCAATAAAAGCAAGAAAAAACCAAACCTAACAGTGTGTGTAGACACTCACTTACTACTGTCTGACTTCTCTAACCTATCTGTGGCTTTCAGCTCCATGCCCATTGGTTCTTACAGAAGGTGTAAATCTTCACAACTCACAGATGCAGAAGTTTCATTTCTCAAAGAGGCTCAGTGATTTAAAACAGCTTGATGCTGTAGTTGATGTGTTTGATGTGGAATGTTTGATTGACTGACTCAGACATGTGTAAATAATGCATTTGTTTCATTTGGAATATTTTTTTCAGCGGATTAATCCACATTTGGTGGCAGCAGGATGGTGTGTGTGAGATTGAGTCAAAACTACAGCGTGTGTTCATGCTAATTAAAGAACATGTCACCCAATGCAACAGGGCAGACTAATGTGTTTTTAATCATTTTTGGGCAACAATAGAGCTCCAGAGGAAGAAGATATATCAGGCTTTGACACACACACACACACACACACACACACACACATAATTTATGAGGATACATCCAGTGTTGGATTGGCTTTGCACGTGGGATTTAATGACAAGAAGAAAAATCTTGAATATTACCAGACATATTGATGTGATGGGTGGATTTGTGGCTCAGACCTGATGTACTGTTTGGACTGTTTGGACTGTATTGTTTCCAATGACTTATTATAGAAGCAATGTCATTTGGCAAGAAACTGCTGGACAATTTAATACGGTAGATGACTTTTTTTTTTTTAAGATTTTTTTTTTTGGCCTTTTCAAGTTTTTTTTTTGATATAGACAGCTGAAGAGTGACAAGAATGTGGGGAGAGAGAGATGGGAAATGACATGCAGCAAAGGGCCACAGGTCGGATTCGAACCCTGGGCCGCTGCGGCAAGGACCCTTTGTAGGAGCCTTTGTACATGGGGCGGACGCTCTACCAACTGAGCTAACCAACACCCTGCTGGTAGATGAAGTGCAAGTTTCTACCATTTACTTCATGACTGTCATGATGAAAAATAGGAGATAACTCCTAAAATCCTGTCTCATGGATCTCCTGCTCAAACTAGTTTCTCATTTCATCTTGTCACCAGTGACTAAAACCGCACGGCCAAATAAGCACAGCATTTTGTATGCACCACTACACCTCTGGAAAGAGCCTTACTGATAGCTTAGGTTAGGTTATGTTGATTGGTTTCAAATGTAGCCTTCTGGAGCAGTTTATCTCAATCCTTAGACCTTCAAACCTGAACATGTGATGTCATGACATGTGATCTGCTCCAGAACAAATGAGAAAGTGGATAATAAGGTCTGTATTGGCAACAGTACACAGTCTTTTACAGACACATCATGTCCAGGCTCTCAAACTGTTCAAAATAATGTCATTAGGTGAAAGACAAGGTTTTTTTTTCAGTGTATAAAAATGAGTTCAAACACGATTATGTCCATCTAAGCCTTGTGTTTCTATGGTGACATGATCAGGTGGGGCATACTGTAAATATAAAGGCAGCAGTGTTGGCAACCAACCTGACTGATGGTGCTCATAGCCCTCATGTAGCTTTCATTTCGTGAGCGGTATTGGGGTGAGGACAGCAGCGATTTGGGGTCGAGGAGGGTTTTGGGGTCCAGGGTATCCAGGCTTCTATTGATTGAAACCTCACTCACCGCACGCAGGTAACTGTGGCTCCTGATCTGCAGTTTGGGGGAGTGCTCCGTTGAGATCCTGACACAGAGACGACAGAGAGTCATACACAAGGTTATTTCTGAACTTAGTCCAAACGTGTAAGCGATATTTCAGTCGTGGATTCATGGTCATCCTGGTTTGTGTGCAGTCTGTGGCAGAAAATGGCAGAAATGGAATATAATATCCACAACTTTATTTTCATTAGTGTATAATCTAGAAGAATTGTTACCTTAGAATGAGTTCGAATGTTTCATCGTCATACTTCTACAGTGACCCAGAACACCCAATGTAGGTTCTCACACACGCTTTGAAAGGGAGGGAGGGTGAGACGAGGGGTATTCAGTTGACCTAGTTCGACCCAGATACAACTACAATGTATCTGCTTAGGCTAAACTACCATGGCTGACTGGGTTTGATAGATAGCTTCATCTGAATGCAATGGCCTGTGCAGTCGTCCTGTCGTCATATATCCATTCATATGAATATATGATGTCATATTTATCTAGCTTTACTAGTAACAGTTAATAATTTTATCAGAAACAAATACTATTCACACCATTCTGTGACCTAATGCACCGTCAAAGCATCCTTGAACCCTAACTTTACCCAATGAGAGAGCAGATAATTGGAAAACTGAGAACAGACTCTCTTGAGTGAAATGTTTAGAGACTGGCTTGAGTCCAATAGAGCACACCATCACCCAGAGCTGGAGCAGTTTTCCTAAAACTTTCTGCATTCCTTGTACTACGCTCTCTTTCTCACTGCCTGTATCCTTCTTCTACAGCCTCCTAAATTGGCTTTACTACTTCTAATATTTCCATGCCATATTCATCAATTAAATCTCCCATCTTTCTTCTCAACAGTCTCTTTCATCCAAGTGCATTAGATCTGATTTAACAGTTGCCCATATGTGCTTCTTATTAGCCCAATAGATCAGTGTATTATAAGGCCATGGCTGGAAGTCTTCCAGGGACCTATCTGCAGCTATTGATACTGTGGTTTCCACTTGTTGTGGAGAAATTGCTGGAATCAATGGTCAATGGTGAGGTCAGGAGTGAAGAAGTGTTCAGAAGCCTTTGATGTCTTATGCTGTAGTATTTATTGACACTTGGCCAAGGAGAATTAGAGACACTCTCATAGTGCATCAGAAGTGCCTGAGTCGGTCTCACATTCTGACCAACTCATGCATACGCCCAGAATTAGCCAAAGAGAATGTCTTTACCCATGCAGGTGTTATTGTCAACATATTCTAGTCTGGAGACACAGATGTCTGTTTACGCAGATTGGAACGTCAACAGCAAGCTATCTATTATGTCTAGGAAGGCAGCAAGAGTCTCTTCGACCCTGGCCACCACAGTGTTGAGATAGACTGGCACCTACTGTTAATTAATACTGCTGAGGACGAGGATAGAAAATTCCACTGACACCACTGAAAAACACTACTGAAGTGCCCCCCTGGTCTTGTTGTCAATTTGGTTGCAGGGTCAATAGCCAGGGTTCCTGCCTGTGAATCATCTTCCACTCCTGCTGTCACTGACTCTGAGCGTATGCTCTTTTTTCTTACTTGTAGCTTTAAATGGTGCCACCTAAAATACCAGGCTGCTGCCATCATATTGCACTGGACATAAAGGAAAACAAATATAGTAGTATTTACAATGTGAAATGTGCATCTAACTTCTGATCAAATTGCATATTTTTATTGATTATTGTCTCCTAATGATCTGAATGATCTGGGCATCCCTCCAGCATGTTCACAAAAAGGTGGTTTAAGATGAAAAGAGAAATAAATCTGACTGGACAAGAGGGTGTCTAAAGGACGGATATATTCCACCTGTACATCGGTTGTGTTACACTGGGAGTGTACATAAGCAGGAACTCATGACCTCTGTTTGTGTTAAATGGACAGACACTTGTTACTATTGTTAAGACGGATAGGGTTAACTGGTCACTATCAGCTTTTTCTTACTTCATCTTGCTTTAGCGAGTGCAAACATGGTGTCACTAATTTAGATGAATTACAACGTTTGATGGTCAGTTAGTCAAAGCTTCCATGTTTGTGGTCTCTGCAGTTCAGGTCAACTTTCACACCTGTTCCACCCACTGTGCCCCCTTCATCACATCCATCTACCACACCAAAGCAGATACTTCAGCACAAGGAGGCAGCGGTCATAGATCCTGAATAAAGAAACTGTTTGGGATTCATTTATGAGTTACTTTCTCCAACGTGTTTGTCAATCTGTATTTGAGATGCAGTTCAGACCAAAAAAGGCTTGTTTTGTCTTTTTTTAATATTTCTGTCAGTGAATGCAGTCAACTGAAACAGTGAACCCCATCCAACACTGTCCCCGTCCTGCTCACACTGTTTGAGCTGGAAGAGAAATGCAGTTTAAGAAGGTGAAAGTCAAAGGAACCAAATAACCTTACTGAAAAGTTTTAAACACACACACACACACACACACACACACACACACACACACACTGTTAACTGAAGTGTTCATAGAAAAGTAGTCCTGCTTCAAGTGGCCATCATGAGGCCGATCCATACATGAACAGACATAGGGAGATGATGTATGCATGACACCGTAAGAGAAGACAACAGAAGCAGCCTGAGCCCTCCGCTTACCCACTGCAAGTCAAAGAGCTGTTAAAGCTTAATTAGACAGAAGGTGATATTTCTGGCTTCCTGCTGACATGCAGCAGAGGACCATGAATTGAACACGGGTCACTGCAGTAAGGACTCTAGATTGACACTATAATTTGTAGTAATGCTGCAACCAGAAAGCTAAATGTGTCTGGATGAAACAATGACTGGGGACACGCAATTAATACGGGTTGTCTGTTCTTCAGCAAGAACCGGAGGTGAGATTTGAACTGTTTTAACAGTAGCATGCTAACTAACATTAGTTTGATCTGTAAAGCCCTCATATTATCCGATAATCTTAATCCGAATAGTAGTTAGAACCATGGTCCCCGGACAGGTTTCTCCTTTGCATGTTGGGAGAAGTGAATAAGGGACAAATTGACCAAAACCTCCCATAATCTGAGCCCAGCTTTACAGTTCATCAGTTCTTCATCAAATACACTCCCCTTTAAGACTATGATTGAAATGAGCCCTTTCAGATCCTGAATCCACTGTAATGGATTCAACAAATATTAGTTTCAGCTTTTTTTTTGTTTTTTTATAATTTGAAGGTCCATCCCAGAAGAACTTTTACTCTAATTATTTTCTTTTCATTTGAATTGACAGTCTAATATTCAGTTTATCCACTCGTCTCTAATATTTAGTGAATGTTTACAGTGAAAACAACTGTAAGTTGATCATGTAAAAAACACTGTAGAGAAATATTTTGTGTAACAAACACAATATGTTAAATAAAGTATGCACTATTACTGTACTCTTACTGATCTGAGTTCAGGTTCACCCCAATGAGCCCCATCTGTTTTTTAATTAGCTTATCAGAGTAACGTTAAGGCAAACAGCACGTCTAGCTGCAGGCTTCAAATGACTGTAACATGGCTTCAGTGACAAAGACGCTAAACACACTGTTCACCATGATAACACATGAATAAGGATCGCAGTGTGAAATAAACAGATTCTAGTTTATTCATGAAGGTAGCACAATAGTTGTGGTTAGAGGTAAAAGTTTTCTTCTTTATTCTTTTTGCTTTTAATTGCAGACATCCACAAATCTCCGACGTTTATAGAGGAATAGAATTTCACACTGCGTTTGGTACTATTTGTGTTCCTGCACTTTTTGACACAATGTTTGTTACAGTGGAGACTTTCTTTGGTAAAACCATATGAACCTCAGCAGTCAGTATTTATGCATTTACTCAAATTAAAATATAAATTTGAGTAAAACAACAAAATATTAAACCTGTGTATCACTAACACGTGAACTTCCAAAACATTTGACATTGTTTCAATTATAATCTTTTTAGTCTTATTTAAACATGAAAAAGAAAAATTGGTAACATCAGAAAAAGAAGCACAGAGAAGGTGAACTCACTGTAGAGTGGTCATCTCAGTCAGTGATGGCTGTGTGGCTTTTAGGTAGCTGGCCCGGCGTGCCTGGATCTTGGGAGAGGGTTTGGGACTCCCGTCAGAGTCTCCACTGTCGTCCTCGGCCATGGCTTTGACGTAGCTGCCGCTCCTCATCCTCCGACAGGGGATGTCGTCCTCCTTCCCCAAAGGAGAGAAGCCACTCCACTCATCCTGAGGTACCTGATGACCGGGCGGAGAGGACAGAGAAACACCATCAGGAGGATCCACTCCACTGCTGTCCGAGTCCCAGCCACCAAACTGGCTAACTAAACTGTCCTGATGGTACATGGAACCTACGAAAACAGAGCTAACACGCAGTACAACAACAATCACGGTACAGCATCCAAACACAGACTGGACTAAACTGATGGCTGGCATTTTTCTCTTAATCCATCACTCTCTCCCACACACACACATCCATACACAGCTCACACACCACTGTGGCTAATTAGCAGGAACAGTATGTGTATGTTTTTACTTTCTCTCTGGCTAATTCATACATCTGCTTCACAGGAGTCAGCTCAGTTCACAAACTGTGTCCATACATGAGCACAGGAGAGTGTGTAATGTGCATGTGCATGTGTATGTGTCTGATCTACCTGAGGGCTCTGTTTGTTACCAGAGAATGACTGCTTATGGGGTGAGATTTGTTGTAATGCACAAAAGGTTTTCAGGAGACTCTTAAATTGTTATTTAGTTTGACAGATTTCTGCTTCTGTAATTCAGTTTAAGAAATGACATTTAAAGAATTCGGCAGAAACAAAACTAGGTAACCCTTTCTGTGAAGTCCACATCTATAGTGTGTTATGAGGACATTTATAGTGAATTATAATGCATTCATAATGCTTCATGACTACATTCATAAACACTCATAACGCTTTGTAAGGCACTATATTGACACAAAGCATCACAGATGTAACTTATAATGACTTATAACCTCAGGTGTCTTCTTGATGCTCTTGACTAGTTATAATCTAGAGGTTGACTGATGTGGCTTATAACACATTATGATCAGTTATCATTGTATGTGTTCATTGTATGTGTTCTTTATTATAAGGTTTCATTGTTGGTGTTTAGTTGGTGTTCAGATAATTAAAAGTCAAATGTGTGTGCAAATTTTTTGAATGCATCATAATTCACCATGAATGCCTCCATAACCTTTATAGAATATGTTACCAAAAAAATACTTTTTATTGAACTAGTTCCTTTGAAATCTGGAACGAATACTGTCAAACAATCTGAGGTAATAATGTGGAAATGTTGAAGTTAGAAATGCTATTTTAAAAGCTTAAAATAAAGCTACACTAGTGCTACAATATTGTAACTATGCACTGCACATTATAGCAGAAATATACACTGTGTGTAGGCTGCGTTAGTCGTCACAGGAAATAATACATAGATACAGAAAAGAGAATCAATAAAGAGAAAGAGGCCTGCAGAGGCCTGTACTTTGAGGGTGGTTAATTGGTGCAATTGACTAATAACTACTTTCTTATAATAACTGTTTTCTCTGAGTTTGACGTGGGCACTAACAAAATGTCCTGTTAAAATACAACAAACATTAGAAATAGAATACTAAGGCAATGATATATACCAATATGAATAAAATATTATGTTATAGTAATGATAGAATATGGGATATGTTAAGTCACTACACTGTACATTTTAGTTCAAGGAACATTATACAGGTGATAGAAGTGATAATAATATGCTCATTTTATTATTATTCTTAAAACACAAAGTGAACCAGTAAACTTATTATTTATGAAGAGCATCTTTTTTTCTTTCTATCATTCAGGATGATAACAACATCCAAATAACAGAGTTGGCTAATCAAATGACAGGCTGCATGCCCCCCTCTCACAGTGGACATGTTGACTCATAGAAGCAGAAGCACAGGTGGAACTAATAACTGTAATGAGGCTCTGCTCCATTTAGCTATGCCACTAAGCCATGACAGAGAGCCAGCAGGCACAAAGCCAGGACCCTGGAACCGGCACACCTGAATTAGAATACAGCCATTATCAATATTATTGCTGTAGTTAGACCAGTGTGTGACTGGAGGCAAATGGAAATTTCGTAATTCTAAGATCCATCACAATGCAGACATACTGCATGAATGCAGTGACAGAATTATTACAAAATTATTGTCTGCTTAACGTTGATTGTTGATTTTACAACCTCGGCTCGACAATAAAGTTGCTGCTCTTGCACTGAAATTAGTCTTTAGTTCACAGCAAGCAGCAACCTCTATGGCTAAACTGCAGTTCCTCAAACGTCCACTTGAGGCTGGCTCCAGAAGTGAGTCAGTCTTCATAAGCCCCCCGTGTTAAAATGTAGCAGAAATAAACATGTTTACAGTCTGGTACACAAAACAGTTCACTCTTTGCCAATTTTTCATTAGCCAGGAGGCAGCGGAGACAGGACTGCCAAGATGGAGACTACCAGAGCCACCACACTAAGCTTCACAACGGCTCTTCAGAAACCTGTGGGTGACGTCATGGAGACTACGTCCATGTTTTACACTCATGTATAAAGGGAGGGGATCAGAAGCGCATGATGAAAAATGCACCCAGTACTTTGGAAGTGAAGTAGTAGTAGTATTGGGAAACACAAAATGGACAAGATGGTGATCCAACAAAGTTAAGGAACCTTTGTCGTCCAACTCTGAGAGAAGCATAAGACTCATATTCATGTCCTGAGGGGGTCACACAGATAGTGTTGATGAAAACATGCAGCTTATAGACTTTTGACTGATTTTTCAAAGAACTTTCTAAACAAAAAAGGACTTCTGTCTGTCCTGACTTGGTTAAATCATTATTTTGTCTGAAATATACCAGTCACTTCCACGTGTTATCATCATATGGCTGGTGGTAGTTTCCTTCCCCGATTGAGATGCATCAAGAATTGTTGTGCATTTGAATCATTGACAGGTGAGACAAATGAAGATTCACACCTCAAATGTGACGGGAGAAGAGGGTCCACATGCTGCTCTCAAAAGACTATAATCTTTAATAGATGTCGTACTTTAAGACTTGATTTTGGTCTCAGTCTATAGTGTTCAGCAAAAAACAATCCTGCCCTCCAGAGCCTCGCGTCAAAATCTGTGAAAAATCTGTAATTTTGTGCAGAACAGGACAACGTCACATTCACAGTTTGCAGCTAAATGCAGTAAAATCATTCCAACATGTAGACAAAGATTCTTAAAATGACAAGGTGTTCGAAGAAATGTTTAATAAGCTCTTTATCTGGAGACTGCTGGACTGAAACTTTACTGATAGCATGTTAAACTGTGATGGAGCTCCATGATGGTCTATATGGACATATATACAACCCACCACATCTAATTATTTTTAATTAGCCACACCTTTTTAGTGTGTCTGTGCCAGCTGGAGAGATTCCAGCGCCGTGTGTCGACCATGTGAGCGTTTACTGGCTTCAGACTGCAGGCCAGGGTGTGAGAATTTGACAGACAATAACTGAGACAGACAGCAGGAGAATCGCACCGCTACTCTGACTAATTATATATGAATCACAGAGGCTGAACAGATCTGCTGGGCTCGGTGTCTCTCTCTCTTTCGTGTGTGTGTGTGTGTGTGTGTGTGTGTGTGTGTGTGTGTGTGACGTCAAAGAGACACAAATGAGCAGTTTGGCTATAAAAAGAGAATGCGGGGAAAGGACCAGCTGCAGTAGCATCAGCAGCGCCTCTCACCCACGCACAGGCCTCACTTCCACTGCAGCTCAACACTCATTCTGCTGTAATGGCTGAGGGAGAGTGGAACACTGCTTTCCGTGGTTTACACTGTCATTAGCACAGATGCTGTTTGTTGGAGATTTGATACATTTCTGAGGTTCAGCAATACAACAAATACTCCACCTGTCTGTCCATGTTTCATAAAATAAGTCACTGTGTATGTGGCTGCATGGTGACTCAGTGCGTATATAGTTTGTCCAGAGCATTTACTGTGTATTTTATATTTCAGCCTGTAGACTGTTTCCTTGGCAACACTGGGCTGTTTTGATGGCTTCAGGCAGCAGCCTTAGAAATAACAGGTACTGTAACAGTGCAGCCAGCAATCGTGCTGTTGAGATGCTGAAGATAATAATTTGCAGATTGAACATATAAAGCCAGGGGGAACAGGGACGCTTTAATGTGTTCTCCTGACACGACTGTTACAGCAGCTCTGATGTAGCTGCTGTTTGCCGACATCATCAAAAAAGAACACATTGTTTGAGAGTGAAATGTAGTTTTTCCTCAGTTTTTCATGCGCATTGTTTGAATTTGACTTGTTTTAGTGCTCCAGGTTTAAAAGAAATCCTTAAACTCTCTGAAAGTCTCTCTGAAAGGACTTCAGTGCTGTTTACCAAGATCAAATCACCGGCTGTCTCATCTGCAGTTCAAGCAACAATCTCTACAAAATCATGATCTGTGCTGTATTAGAACTAAACTCAGTGGGACTCAGTTTTCATACTTCCCAACTAACCCAACAGCAAATGATGTGTGTGAATATGTCCACCCACAGACCTTCTCTCATTTCATCTCTTTCTTTTAACCATGATCATCTTCCCCTAAACACAACCCTAAACCTTCTTAAATATTAATGACAGACTTTGTAACTTTTCCTGGACAGTAGTCACTGTGGCAACAAACAAAAACAACGAGAATTCAACTTTTGTTTTGTAAGAAGGAAAGTGTGTTCTTTCTTTCTTCCTTTCCTGATAGTCTAACTTTAACATCAGAGGTGACGGGTAAGAGTGCATTGGGTGGGCATTGTTGGGCCTCTGTAAATCATTTCAGGTAAAGTGTAGACCTGCTCTGTATGAACACATGTTCCATTGCTTTGGTTGTTTTGACTATTCATACTAGTGAGGAAAGGTCAGGCATAACTAACTCTGGGCAAAGGGGCCAATGTGAAACCACTCATATCTGGGGAATACAGAGTTTTTTATGAATTTGTTTTTTCTAACAATCTATTTTTTTTTTTCTATACCTGTTGGACTTTCATACCTCTGGGTGTTTTAGACCATTGTGGGTGATCAGTGAGCAGCACAGATTTATGACAATACTGAATGTGCCACAGTCTTTAAGGTATTTCACTGTAGTAAAAACAAACATTGTTGATGTCTTATTTATTATTTTATTCATGGACACTTTCTAAAATTTACGATACTATTACAAATGTTCTACATCTCATTACATCCCACTGCTGTAATATGTTACACATACAGTGATCATGGATTTTAACACCCATAGATGAAAGCTGATTTAACAAATGGCTCTCACGTGGATGTTCCACATGTACTTTCATATTTTTAACAATATATTACAATACAATATACAATATTACTAAAGGTGTTTATGTCCTTTACAAAATTTCAGAAGACGTTGAAAACTGAACAAAGTCTGTGTCTTCGTTGTCTGTCAGTATTCTGGAATAAATGTCTGTATCACAGTTAATAAATGAGTCACACTGCTGCTTGTTGAGACTGATAGAAGGCAAAGAGAGAGAGAGAGAGAGAGAGAGAGAGAGAGAGAGAGAGAGAGAGAGAGAGAGGAGAGAGAGAGAGAATGTGAAACAACGAGTCTGAGCCACTAAATGATCTCCTTCCCACTCAGGTCTACTGAATCCTGAAATACACAGCACTTTTCATCAGAAATTCTCTCTGCTGCGGTTAGAATATCCCCAGTTTGTTCCTGTTAATGTATTAGCATACATTTGTGTTACAGAAGTAAGCACTGGTTTCTCAAAAGAAATTAACCAGTGACGTTACATACTTATCTAAATCTAAAAAAAGTAGTTTCTGTGACTAAATCTAACCAAACAGCAACTGCTTAAAGTGTTTCATGTTGAAAGTCAAACTGGAAGCTGAATATTTATGACTGCTAACGTCACCACAGAGTCCAGTACGTCCAAAACTGACACTAGAAGGATACCTACCTAGTTTGAAGTATTGTACATTCACCACTGTACGTTTACTTACTTAGTTACTTACTTACTTTGTGTTTGTTTTTTTACGGTATGTCTTTTGAGGCTTTACGTGGAACATCTGTGCAGGATGTGTTGACATTCACTGATCGAAACTTCATGCCAATTATGCAGGATTAGATGGGATTATTACGAATTTATCAAAACAACAGGTATACATGGAGTCAAGTGTTGAATGTGCATTGACAGCAAACAGCATCAAAACTAGCCTGTCTCTAATTTAGGCCTGGTTCTGAAAATAAGTTCAATAAAAGAATGAAAGAAAGAATTGTACTTGTACTTGTTGGTGATTCTGATTTATGTCATACATGTGTACTGTACAAAGCGACCACACACCCACACAAGAATTCCACCATACACACACATTACACAAGATTATCTCACACTTCACAGTAAATGTATAAACGGATAAACAACACTGGCAGGTGCTGGGGAGGCCGTTTAACTCCACATTAGGACTTGGAGTTGAACAAAAACCATCATTTGCCTTCTTCAGTATTTTCAGATAGCCACAAAAACAGATTTGTACTGTCAATAGTCAGGATAGAAGTGCAGCTCAGTTGTTTCTTGTGGATCTTGTGGATCATCTGATAGAAAGCTACATTGAAACGTAAGACTATGGACATTTTCGCCAAAAACAGACAGCATTTTCACATAGCACATTAACTTAACACTATTAACTTTTGGCCTTTAGGCAACTTACTCATGAAACTAATGTTGTATTTGTAGTTGTATTCTCTACTTTTACAAGATGACGTGTATCCATTTTATGAACTGTGTGTTTGTTGACTTCCTCTCAACTCTGTTTACTTATTGTATCGTTGAGGTCTAACAAATGTGTTTACTGCATTTCCTTCCTCCTGCACCTTTTTCCAAGTATCCTAAAGCCAGCATTGCTTACATCCATCAAACTCATTGTGGCTGGATGGTAATCCTTGATTTGCAAAGTCTTGCACATGGACTCTTGATTTAGCCCAGTAGGTGATTTCTTGACTCTGCAGATATATCAGGAGCCGACAGGACTTTCCCCTCATAGACCGAGCTTTGTGTCCTATGAGAGGCCAAAAGTCAATAATTATTGTTGTCATTCATAATCGATTAGATTTAGGCAATCAAACTGTTTGATTAAGTTTAGGAAAAGCTCTGGTTTGGTTGAAAATGTTGACTGTTGACTTTGGTATCACACTGAAAGCAAACCTCAGCGAGCAGAAACAACATGTACAAATCTCACAAGAGTTTTTTCAAATCTAGGGTTACCATCTAGACACAACCGATACTAGGTGCAGTCTTCTCCTTTCCTACCTTTTCTGGGGCTTCCTACATGTAGTTAAATACCTCCCCAACATTGCTCAACACAGCACTTCAAAGAACAGCACAGCACAACAACAAACCATCAAGACAAAAAGAAAGTGAGGAAAGGCAAGATAACTGGTAGGAAGGGAAGTACTACTAAATAAAAAATGAAGTCTACAAAGAGGAAAGGATGTCGTTCTTCATGAGTTCATGTCATTACCTAGCATTCAGAGAGTAAGGCTGCTACTGGCTCTGCACTTACTTCTCTCTTCAACTCAAAAGGAGGAAAGAGGAGGAAGAGGAGAAGGAAGAGGAAGGCTCTCCAAACCAAGAGGAAGTAAAGGAAGTGGAGGTGGCAGGGGGTTGGGTGGATAAGAAGTGTGAGGGTGAGTTGGGTGAGTGGAGGAAAGGCAGGAGGGGAGGAGTGGTGGAGAAGAGGGAGCGGGTGGCAGTGGGGTTCTTGGGAGATCAGAGTAATAGACTGGTGATAGGGAGCAATGTTCCCTCCAAGGCTGTGGACGCACTAAAACACTATTAGATTACCTGACACTGAATACACATTAAACTATCTGTTCACATTAGAATATGGTGGAGGGAAAATTTTGTTACATGGCGAATCTGGGATGCTTTTTGCATTATTGCATGTTCTAACACCACTACTGATGGTTTACAGGTCAATTATTATGTGCAAAAGAAACCAAACCTCAAAGCCAAATCTGTGTGAAACCTCATGACTGTTGGTGAAACCACACACCAAATGGGTTATCTGTTATTGACCAGTCTTTGGTGGTTGTGGCTGATAAAGTCAGTCTGTCTCTGTCCCTTTGATATATCTGACTTTTTTAGACAATTGTAGGCAATGTTCCAAATCACTGTGCATGACTGCTTTATTGCAATCCTGGATCAGCAGGATTTTTGCATTGGCGGGATGAAATGCTTTGATTGGTCAGGTATTTATTACATCAGATTTAACTAAATTTACCAAAAGGTTCCTTAGTCGAACACAAAATGTACTCAGTAATGTTAGTTCAGTAAATCCCTGTCACAATATAAAATTCCATATATCATAATAGATTTTATCCATAGCACTCACCCCTAGTTCCAGCTGATAAGAGTATGGTAGATGGCACCATAGACTGGCCAATAGCGTAGGGTAACTTCAGCACCTGCTTTTCAAGTAACAAGTCACATTAAATTTTAGAATATAAAACTGTTAAAAAAAAGAACAAAGAACTCTTCTGTCAAATTCTTTCTGCCAGTTTCACCAAAAAGCTGCAGGTCTTTCTCTACAATGGAGGCCCATTGAAAAATGTTAATTTAGGTAAATAGGCAGCAGGCTAATTAAAAAACAAAAATTGTCAACTACTACTATTCTCCTTAAATCTACTTTATGTGAAGCCTACCATCAAATTTCCATTTTCAGATTTCTCTTACTTTCTTCATGCACTTTGGCAATTGATAAAATGTAGTTAGAATTGTGCCAGGTGATGTCACCATCTGCTATTGACGTCATGTTCCGCTCTGACTCATTATGAGTGGTAGTTCAACTCTCTGCTCTCTGTCTACACCTGAAGTGGGGATGTTTCATATTATATAAATTGACATCTGCTGCTGGTGATCTCCATACACCTAAAAGTGATCACATATAGGAGCAGTCTTATTATCTAACGTAGAGTGTGAAGGACTGACTGAGACTTCAACCACTATTTATACAGCAGCATTGATTAGATGAGTACTCCTGCCCAACTTTGGGATGTTTAAGTTGTAATTGTCATGGTGACTGATCAGAATGTGGTGCTATTTATATTTTATTATATCATAACAAAATAAATTATCTGTTTTCCATGAAGAAATATTATATTAATACACATATGAACAGCCACAATCAACTCATCTGATTAATTACACTGTTATGGGGCTAGAGTAGAGACATCATTTTGGCACCAAAAATAAAATGTGGCATTGAAAACAAAACCTGAATTGAAAGAGGAGAAATTAGGGGTGAAATATGTGTACTTCAAAAAAAATCCACTGAAAAATACATTTCATTTTTCACCCATAATTTAGCCTTTACCATGATACTAATACATTAGCATCAGGGCTCTTGAAACTTTTCACTCTAGAAACAGCTACTGCAACACAAAGGAAGCTAATTGAGCTGGTGGCATTTATGACCTCCTCATAAATGTAGACATTCATTCACAATTTTAATAAATGTATGGCAGGCCAGTCGATTAAAGGTAATTAAAGCATGGTGAAATGATTGACTGATTAGTCAACAAAATCATTGGTAACTATTTTGATTGTTAATTAATCATTATTATTATTCTTTAGCAAAAACACCAAACATTCTCTGCTTCCAGCTTCAACTGTGAGTAGGTCCTGGTTTCCTTGTCTTCTGTGGCTGTAAAATTAACATGTTATAGGCGTTGCACTCACTAACGAACATTGGGACTTCTGGAAATTAATTTTTTCTGCCATTTTGCAAACCTGACCAATAATCAATAATGAAAATAATTGTTAGTTGCATCCCTAATGCTAATTACTTATGATGGCTAGCTGCACAAGATTGTTTTATTTAAATTAGATTATTTAAATACAGTTAATTATTTCAATACATTCAATTAAACATTTTTAAGATTCAAGGGTCCATTGACAGTCTGTGATCCATGGCATAAACAAAACAGAGAATTTTCAGATGGTAAAAGTATACTTAAGTATACTCTTAAATAGACTTTATTTTTAAGATCATCAAAATGTCTCAGAGCTGTCTAATGTCTAAAGATTGAATTGTGTCTACAGCCCTCATATTACCAGCTCTAGTGTCTCCCCAGCCTTAGCCAGTGATACCCAGTCATGATTTCTGGCCATGTAAAATGTCATTCCAACCAAACACTAAAGCAATGCAAGTACTTGTTTGAAAATACTGTGGACTTGACTCAGAACAGCCAACCAAACTGGGATGCAGATCCGCTGTTCCCTGGCATCAACTGAAATTGCTGATTTGGGAAAGCATGAAATCATGAAAAATCGTTTTGAAAAAATCAATGTGATACAGGTTCCAATAGACTGTGGCCTCCAATTGTGTCATGATATTCATCTTACAGAAATATGCATATATAAAGGAAGATATTTCACTACTAATCTGCCTATTGTTGAGCTTTAGCTCACTATGAGCTAACTATATTCACCTTTAAACTTAACAATGCCCAGGGCATCTCATCTTTACTTTGGGCTTCATTACATTCAACCGAATGTTTAGTGCCCTCTGCATTTCACCTAATAACTTGATGGGTATTATCCCGAAATTAGGAGGTATTGAGTTTTCCCAGTTTCCCCAATTAAAGTCCTCTGGACATTGAGCTGCCTTGAAAATTATTATTATACTAATAATTATTATATACCATTATGTTCATGTGGCGGGCAGATAGAGGGCAATGATTCTCACTGTAAATTATAGATCAGTGTGAGAACTTTCAAAAGGACCTGAAGCCCACTGCCCAGGTGATGAGATATCCTCATGACCTTCTCAAAAATATAAATGGAATGAAAGACTGTGGACATGCTGGCACTTGTGGCTTGTGGTTCTCTAAAACTTTAGAATGGCCACCTGTCCACTCAATTAATGGGTTCCAACTAAGCAAAGCTTTTCTTCAGCAAAGGCAGAGAGTAGTGTTTGGTAGGACTGAACACCTGAAGTCTTACAGGACTGGACACCACTGATTTAGAGGAAACATTGGTGAGAAAAGTAAGTCGTGGAGAAAAGGGAGGCAACAGAGGGGAGAAGGGTGAATCGACTGGTTTTGGATGGGAGTCGGGGAGGAATTATTTACCTGTAAGAAATGGCAAGAGCGCTCCTGCTGCTGACTGCCCTTAGATTTGACTAGAGCTCTATCTAGGTTTAGGTTACCGGATCCTGCGCTGGCTCGTAGCTGGTTGTGGCTGCTGTTGTTGGTGTAGACCTCTCGGGCCCTGCTCACCGTTAGGCTCGACGACCATGCCCCTTTCTTCACAAGGGGCCCGTCCACAAGACCCAGTGGCAGCAAGGGGCCACTTCCTCCACCGATACCGCCACCGCTGTTATTGCTGCTACCACTAACTGGCACACATGCCGACGACGCTGCATACTTCACATCGTTGTTGCTCCGGGAGGCTTTGAGTGCAGAATGGTGGTGTGTGTGGCCATGGTGTGCGTGGGTGTGTGTGTGCTCGTTGAGTGTGGCGTAAGGGTCCATCATGAAGTACTGCTGGGACTGCGAGGAGGAGAGACTGGGGAGGGGAGTCTGGGGGAACTTGTCAAGGTTATTGCCGGGGTACCGGCCCATTGTCATGGCGATGGGCGAGGGGGAAATGGAGGGTGAGGGTGAGGGTGGAGGTTGGTGGTGGTGAGGGTGGTAGAGACACAGCTCCCGTTCCAGGTTGTCATCTGAGCTCCAATATCCGGAGCCCGGAGCAGATGCTGAGCCGTGGAGCTGGTGGTGGTGGTGGTGGTGGCTTCGATGCTTGGGCTCTGCTGATCGACAGCGCTCACGGCTCTTGCTGCGCTTCCGGTGGCGCACTCCCACTGGTGGAGTTTCACCTTCTGGGCTGGCCCTTGAACCACCACCACTACCTCCTCCACCACCACCACCACCATTAACGCTCCCATTATTGGCCCCCTTGGAGGACTGTGTGTGGTGTGGCCCCTCCAATGAATGTGACTTGGTGAAGAGTTTTTGGACTGAGTGGACCAGGTGGCGAATTCTCCCTGGGCTGTCATTGTTGTTGTTGTTGGCCCCCATTCCCCCACTGTGGGCCAACACTCCTCGTTTATATTGCAGTGTATGGTAGCCATCTCTGGAAAATGACGGCTGACGCTCAAACGGGTCCGCAAAGTTTGCTGGTACCCGGGTGGGCGTTTTACCTCCATAGCCTCCTCCACCTCCTCCTCCTCCTCCCCCTCCTCCTCCTACATATGGTACCATGGCCATACACTCATCCTTTACCTCAGGATGGTGAGAAGAGGAGGTGGAGTGACACCTCCTTGGGAAGGTTCCGTATGGGACGATGCTGTTGCTGTCAGAGGGGTACGAGGTACGCTGAGCATTGTAGTAGGGCAGCTCAGCTGGATGCGGCATGGGAATGGGTACAGGCATGTCATTCTGACTGATTAAATATGGCTTGCGGTCAACGTGGTGACCCAGTGGATCGTATGATGGTTCATAGGAGACCACGTGATGGTGGCTCCGACTACTGGACAGGCCTTTCATGACAAGGGGAAGGATGGGTGGATGAAAAGAGGAATGATATGGATGGAGATGCCAGGGAGGCCTGTGACCAGAGAAGGGCTGCAGAAGACTGTCCCTGAGAGGAGAGCTGCAGACTCTGGAAGACAGGAAAGAGAGAGGAGCAATTAGACAAACAGTTAACAGGTAACAAAGTTACAGCCAACAAAATACAAGCTCATGCCCGCCATTAATGATCCTCTAAGCATCCAAACATCACAGTCCATGAAGGATATGCAGAGTATTGAGAAACTGGGAGATAGGAAGTGCATACATGAAGAAAACCAGTAAGGAGGAAGAAACATGTTTGTGTTTAAAGTAATCAGTTCTGATTTTTTTTTTTTTGAATTATCAATTTAATTTTCACTTCAGTTTCAGTCACCCACCTATCAGTCCATCTACCCATATAGCTGTTAGTAAGGAAAATTACCAAAGGATACCAAAATACATAAAGATAATGAATAAGCCTCAAAGAGGCACCAAAATTATTTTGCATCATGCATTATTCAGGACAAGATGAAGACCGCCTGCACAGTGAAACCCCTTCAGAACCAGAATGCAGCGGCGTGCCTGGTCTTACCCTGCTGCTCATCAAGCTACACTGGCTACCTATAACAGCCCACATTAAATTCAAATCACTAATGCTGACTATAAAGTTGTCTCAGGTTCTGCACTCGCCTACTTTAATGCCCTTATACAGGCATATGTTACCTCCCAACCATTGCCAACCTCCAATGAACGACGACTGGCTCTGCATCTGCTTCCGGCTATCAGAAATAATCTAAACGTATATTAACTATGGATTTTTTTTTCTTTTAAATTCACCTTGGGGCACCATCCTTAATGAAGGGAACAATGACAATAATGACAATTACTGGATGTCAATATGTTGTATATGTGTGTTTGTGAATAAAGTTTCAAGTTTCAAGTTTGAAGTTTCAAACAATAGAAACTAAATCAGTTAATAACTACAACCAAAAATTGACATATCATTGGCTGATGTAAGTTGAATGGTGTTCATGCAGTCCAGTTATAGTTACAGGAAGTGATTGGGGGAGGTAGTGACTTACATTTCATCATGAAAGTTCATTTTATGTGACAATGAACAATGTCATCCTACTGTAGGTACTAATGCCTACCCCAGAATAAATTGAGCTCTCGCCCAAGGAAGACCTTAAACATACATATTTACCCTTACTGGGAATTTAGAGTCTCATCAAACCTGCATGTCTTGAACCCACAAAGACACGTGGAGAACATGCAATCTCCACACGGAGAGTCTTGGGGATTCAAACCCAAAACTAGCTTACTATGGTTTTGGCAGTGTTAAAGGGGTAGTTCAGGTA
>OX336892.1:1595000-1727500 GCA_946959425.1 Argyrosomus regius | reverse complement strand
TGGAGTGTGCACAACACTATGAATGCTGGTGATTTACATGAAGAAGGCACATCAAGGTGAAGTGAATCCAGGGAGAAGCCATGGTTGCTTGGTGCTTTCATTTGCTAGATCCAGCTCACATTAAGGAGAGGAGACGGGTTACAGCACAATTATGCAACATGTCTAAAAAAAAAAATAAAAAAAAACGCCAAGCCTCAAACAAGTGTTCAGATCTCAGTGCCATCCTGGTCAATCCAGCGGTACTGAGGAACTCTCTTCTCATGGGAATCACAGACAAAAACATCTCTAATTAGGATCATGTGGATATTTCCTGGTTTCTTAGGTTTACCTACGAACTGACAACATTACGCAGTGACCCAGCACTTCAATGAGAAAAGCAGTAAAAGTGTGTTCAAACCAACATGCGGACTAAAAAAAGATTCTTTTTGAATGTGGGGGTTGACACACACTACACTCCCACAATGCAATGCACCAAGGAAATGGAGAAGCTTCTCCCTGCTGGATATTTTATTATATAAAAAAATTGGTGGTGTCATTCCAGTGACGTTTCAAAGCTTAATATACATCAACATATTGTATCATTTCCTATTAGTATAAACTACTAAAGTATATTCTGTGTACTACCTAAAACAGTAGACTATGATGTATTAGTATATATAGTATTACATACTGTACAGAAAAGCAGCTGAGGCTTACAGTATGACATCAGTTTTAAGATACTGTTGCCCCAATGTTGTAATATATGAAGAGGTGGGTGACACCTGGAAGGCCTCGTGTCACATGGAATGGATGGTAAAGATTAGACAGACTCTGTGTAGTGTGCTCATGTCATCAAGATTATTATATGATAACAGAGTTGGTTGTGTGAGAATCAAATCACTGTACTTGACAATATGACACCATATCAGTTCAATTTGGGTTTAACTGTGATGAACCACCATCACTGTGTGAGGTGAGGCAAGTCGTAATTAGATTAGATGACAGTCTGTAACTCGTGAATAAACATGACATGAATTCATCAGCATACCTGTTTCCATTTCTATGAAAATATTCCCAAATATGTAGCATCCTCAGTGGAGTTCAAAGTGAACAAACACGACAGCAGATAGCAGGAGAAGTTCACTTTAAAGCTCCTCAGACTAAGTCTTAAATGAGGACGGCTAGTTTCCGGCGTACCTTACTACTGGGATTAAATGCAGGACAACCTCACAGTATCTGTTCTTGTCACATGTAGAGAGATTACAGATACAGAGCGCACGTGGATCCTGAGGTAGGGGAGGAATGTTTGTTCTGTTCCCAGACTGAGACCCTGGCACATCTATTCATTCAGTGTCCTCAGCTGACACCACTGTTTGACCTTTTAAGAAGGTGGTTTCAGGATTTTGGAGAGGTGGAGATTTTTCTTTTGGTTTGTTTGCTCTCAGTCCAAAATACTGTGTTAAAAGAAAGACTGTACATAGGTTGGTTAATTTCATATCTGGTCCTGCTAAGTTAGCCATTTGGCTGACTCACAGGAACCGGGCTCAAGGTGCCGGCAGTTTGGAGCCTGTACAAGTTCTGGAGGGACTGTTGAAGGTCCGACTGAGAGTGGAACACTCTTATTTTCATTTAATGGACAACCTGGAGGCCTTCAGTCAGATGTGGGCTGTTGGGGGTGTTTTATGCTCTGTGGGGAGGGATGGGGAGTTAACTCTAAGTTTCTGATAAGAGAAAATAATCTGATTTGTTTTGTTTCTTTTTTTAGGAATCAAGTGAAGATGTGACCTGATCTGTTTGTGCTTTAAGTGGTCAATAAAGGGACTTTGAAAACCATGTAGAGAGATTATAAGACAAAGCAGGAGGAGGAAAGGAAACATGTCAGCTGACTGCTTTGACTCACTGATCATATCCTGAATGTTTTCAGTTATTGCTAACACTGGGGGATTAGTTTGGGTTCTTTGAGAGCTCCCTCCCAGAGAGGAGAGGAGCCTTTCCTGACAAATTTAACTGTACAGCAATTTGCTATAAACAGTCAATTTGTTGACGTAAGTATTTCTGACTGAACTCTACTTCTGCACTGAAGAAAGCCACAAGGATTTCATCCAGCTGGATAGATTTTATGAAGAAACAAAACAGCCATTAAAATCCCATAGAGAGAGAGAAAGAGAGAGAGAGAGAGAGAGAGGGAGAGGGAGAGAGGGAGACTAAGCACTGCTGGAGGCGATCAACAACTCCCTCTCTATCCCTCCCTTTTCTCCATCATCCCATCCATACGACCCCCCAATCAATTAGAGATGTACGTCAGAATCTGCGCGGAAAAGATTTTTTTTTTTCTCTTTCTTTTCGCCCACTGACTGTTATGATTCAACTCAGCATTTAGAGCAGAGAAGAGAAGAGAGGAGGAGAGGAGAGAGAGAAGAGAAGAGAAGAGAAGAGAAGAGAAGAGAAGAGAAGAGAAGAAAAGAGAAGAGAAGAGAAGAGAAAGCGTGGGCTCTCTCTCTCTCTCTCTCTCTCTCTCTCTCTCTCTCTCTCCCTCTCTCTCTCTCTCTCTCTCTCTCTCTCTCTCTCCCTCTCCCTCTCTCTCCCTCTCTCTCTCTCTCCCTCTCATGCCTGTGAAGCCTACAGTATAGAGACAGATAGAAAGGAACAGCTCAGTGGTGGGATGTGTGAAGGAGGTGGGGACCAAAACGACCAGCTGACTGTGAAAGAAGCGTGAATCATATCTTTAACGCTGATCTTCTCCTGTCATATTCCTCACAAACTATGATAGACTGATTACTTTACACTGTATGGCATGAGTTATTTTTACAGCACTGCATCAATAAATAATTCATAACAGAGACCCAGTGAGTCTCAGATGGTTTATGGGGTTAACCTGTGACTTAAGTCTCCCTTCCTGTCGTATACGGACAGACAAAATGGAAGAAGTGAGTGTAGAAGCAAAAAGAAAGTATGAATAACAAACAGCACTGAAGCTGTTCAGGAAGATTGTGGTAGAACTTGAATTGGTTGAGCCGCAGGTCGAGTTCGAGTTTTCAGCTTTGGCCAGTGATGGCACACTAAACTGAACCTACTACATAATGTGTTAATCATCACGAGTCTGCTGACCAGTTCTGGCTCAGCCAGTGGCCTAAGTCAGACAGTTTAACACGTCTACAGTGCTCCAGTAGTCCACAGTCGGTTTCTGCACCAAAGACGTGACTTGATTTCCCTCATCATGATTTTTTTTTTATTCTGTGGCAGCAAAACACAAGAAGTCACAGAGACTCACTATAAAGACCATGAAGACACTCACCATGGCCTCGAACATTAAGACTAAAACCAACACATGATGCTTTTTGCAGGAGCCACTGTTACACCATCCAAAAAGAATATCTGATCTTGTGTGCATATAAAATGTCCAGTCTTTTTTATATAATGTACTGTGTGTTCCACAAGAATACAAGTCCACCGTGGACGGCTGGGGCACATGCATTTTAAACAATGATTGGGATTTTACCAGAAGCTACCAGAACGTTACAGAAGCGGCTCCACAGAGAATAACCAGCCAAGTCAAGCAGCACAGAGCAGATCTGCAAGGCAGGAAGTCAAATACAGAAACAGCATAGACAATCCAGTCAATTTTCAAAATAAAACGACCTGTGCAGAGCCCGATCCTAAAAACAGACTTTCTACTACATATCCTGTTTACTCATGGAAGAAGCACATAAACCAAGAAAAAAATTAATCTGGTTTGGCGGGTCAAAACAGCATTGCAGGCACTACGGTGGAGTTATATTGATATTTGAACAAATTCAGACACTCAGGAAGTGATGAGTTTTATATTAGTCGGTATTTTTGATTTGTATGGACCTAACAGAGGACAGGTCCTGTAACATCCAGAGCAATTATTAGTATTGTTATGAGTTCATGGCTAAACAGATAACAAAAAAGAGTCATCAACTCAAACGTCAATGTTAAAAAAATATAGTAACTGTCATGAGGCCAGCATCATGACAGTTTTGGTGTTTGTTTTGGTTTTGTCTGTCTGTCACTTTCCCCTCCCCCTTGCACTCTGTTACCTCCTCTGGATCCACCTACCTCCCACTCCACACCTGCCCTGCTGCTGCAATCAAGCCACCTGGTCTTCATCAACTCATCACTCAGTCAGCATTTATTCCCTGCCTTTCCCTTCAGTCTCTGCCGGATCGTCAATCTGTGAATATGGTTTGTTGGAGGAAGATTACTAGCGAGCTAAAGCTTTAGAACCTGTACCTGTACTACTGTTGCCAGTCGGTGCAGAATTTAATCCTGTTTGTTTTCTGTTCAGTCCTTTTCCTGCCTGCCCACCTGCCTGCCAGCCTGCAGCCCGCCTGCCAGCCCAGCCATCACCTCAAGCCCTCCAGCAGTTATTCCCCCCGGGACCAGCTCTCAACTCATCACCCCCCCTCGGACCAGCACCCTTCCTTCCTCACACGCCCTCGTCCCAAATAAACCTTTTCTGTTGTCCCTCAGAGTCTCATTTGGGTTCCTTTGCTAAGTCGTGACAGCAACGCAGAAAGAAATCAAATGAAGCACACGTCCAGACTGATAGCAGCAAAGTTTGCTATGCTAGTCCAAACTGCTAAATCCTACAGTCAAGAGGTGACAGTGCTCTATAACAGAGCAGGCTAACTGAGTGAGCTCCATAGATTCATTGGTGATCACCTGATCTGCCACAGACTGTTGGAGAGCTCAAGAGAATCTACTGGTCACTGGAAACACTTCGACTGGGTGTTCACACATAAAGGCAAGAGGCTTGTCCTCATGATCCACAGAGTTACTGCTCGTGAATCTTTTTCCTTAGGTTATTATACAAGACTTTGAGCTGAGTGAAGTATTAACACCAGTGAATCCAAATGTGCATACAGATACAGGCAGATTTTTTTTTTTTTTTAACTGTTTCGTTGGTTTCAGGTCAAATATAATGCTGTTGCTGCCTCTCGACTTTAATATCTGGACACATAGAGCTCTGCAGCCAACTTAGTAACAATAAATATGTGGCGTCCAGTTGGACTTTCAAAATAAAGATTGCATGTTTAACATCATGAAGTCTTTGCACTTAGGGTTGCAGATTTTCAGGAACTTTCAAAGTTGGAAACGTTCCATGGGAATAAAAGGAAATTTATGGGAATAAAGCGGGAATTTACTAAATTGAAGGTTGTCCCTTAACAGGGAACTTAAATATAGTTGGGGAAAATATACTTTAGCATAATCTGACTAAAAGAACCAGATTTCATGTGAGTACACTTGAACATCAATCACATGCACACTGCTTACTGCAGGGCTACTGAGGCCATGAAAATGGTATTCATACTAGGGCTGCATTGATTCGTCGACGCTGTCGACAAAAATCGATAATAGAAATTGTCGACAATGAATTCCATTGTCGACAATTGTCGCCAGACGTGTTTTTCCAACGGAGTTAGGCATCTCACTTCATTACAATCTCTGCCGAGAGTCGCACATGCGCAATAGCGTCTTTGCCGAGCGGTAACCTTTTTTACAGTCTATGGCGGTAACGTATGATGCAGAAATGGCGGCGTCCAACACAGCAGCTACGCGTACCAAAAAGTCGAAAGTTTGGGAGCATTTTAGCCTGGACACGAAAAATAAAAAGATTACTTGCAAGGTTTGCAAAGCAGATGCACGAACACCTCGGTGATGCACGAACATTTAAAGAGAAAGCACGTTGGACAGTTGAACGAAACGGAGTCTGACTTGCCTCGGTACATTCAAGCCAATACGTTTTGTTTTTGATGTACACAATTTTTATTTACTTTTTGTATGAATCGGCCTATCAGCAGCAAAGTTGAATAAAAGATGCATTTTTCATTTAAGTACCCATGTTTCTTGTGTTTATTATCATTTGCCACATAATTAAAGCAACCTCATGTTAAATTTAAGAAAAATGTAATAATTATCCGATTAGTCGACTAATCGTTTCAATAGTCGGTGACTAGTCGACTATTAAAATAGTCGTTAGTTGCAGCCCTAATTCATACAGTAGCTAGTTAGTAGAGTTGAGCCGGATACTCGGTAGTGCTATCCGGTACGGATAAAGCACTTTTGCCGAGTACGAGTATTATACGAGTAATACGAGTCAATATCTGTGCCTGGATTGAATGAAAATCCTCACTAGGTAGCTGACTGTGTCTGCGCTCACAGCGCCCCTCCCCTACACACATACAGATGTATTGTGTTGCTGTGTCCCGCTCTGCTCACTCACACACAGGACAGCTCTCTGTCTCTCTGTCAGTCACTCAGGTTCGCGGGTCTTTTCCGTTAACGTTTAGGGTTTCTTCAGCTTCAGGTTTGTTTTTACTTCGGTTTGTACTTACTTATTAACCAGTAGAGTTCTGGTAAACGTGGGTTCGTTCAGACGTGGTGCTTGGTACAATGCGACTCGCGTTGCGTCTCTCTCTCTCTCTCTCTCTCTCTCTCTCTCTGCCGGTCGTCTGAGTTTTTTTTTTTTTTTTAAACTGTCAGCTGGCTCTAACCAGTTTTTTTGGCTTCACGCACTGAGTGTCTGACACTTTCTTGCTGTATTTCATAAAAAGATAAAGGTAGTAGTGGTATAAATAATGTTACAAATTAAGCTACACACACAAACACTCCCCCCCCCTCTCTCTCTGTCTCTCTCTTATTCACTCACACACTCTCACACACACACACACCTGGTGTGGAAATAAAAAATAAAAAAAATCACACTGATCATAAAAAGATTTAAAGTTAAAAAAAGAAAGTTATGTTGAGTATGAAAACTGTTCATTACATTTTACTTCATAATTGCAACCGCATGTGTTGTATTCATTGTTGCAAAACAATCTGTAAATAGTTTGTTTGCTATCGTGATCAAAACCATTGATCTGAAGCTCAATGCTGATGCTGTCCTGTAAATAGTTTTCTAATCAGCAATAAATTTAACAATTTCTGATCAACCCATATCAATTGCATGCTTAAAATAACATACCGGTTAAAGCCCCGCTCATTTCAAGACATCCAGACCCACTTCCGGGTTAAATCCCACCCACGTCCGGGTTAGGCCCCGCACACTCCGAGTACAGATACGGATACAGATAATTCATATGGTTAACAGATACAGATACAGATAATGCTGTACTTGCTCGTCCCTACTAGTTAGATGCTAAATAAGCTATAGCTAGCATCATTTCATTGACCATTCATGAAGCTATCTTATCATGATGCTAGCTTACCCCCAATTACTAAATTACCCCCAATTTCCAGTTTATTCCCTAACAAACATGACTCAGCTAGATTTGGGAAAACATCACAAGCTACATGATGTACCTTTACAAAACACATTGTGTCATTTAACTTTCGTAGCCTACGTAACATTTCTTTCGGTTTCCCATGTGACATGAAGAGCTGTCTCCTGGGTGAAAGTCGTGTGTTTTTTCCACCACACATCCTCTGTACGTGGACTTTCTTATATTTTTATACCAAGTCACCTGACTTTGATCGCACATAAAACCATGAAGTTACAAGGACGCAACCAGACATGGCGCTAGAAGATATTGAACATGAACAGTATTAGAACAGTATTTGATGAGTTGCGAGTGAGACCAGGCTGTGTTAACGTGTATTCTTTCCTTCTCCATCAAATAATATGGAATATAAAACGAATTGAGAGTCTAGTGTGCGCGGATTTAAAGTGAATTGTCTATGGATTATGTAAAAATAACAATAAAATCATATAAAAGAGTGTTACATGGGGAGTTTAGGTTCATGCTTACTCACCTCCTTTAAATCCCCATCACTGCAGAGTTGTCGCTAACTGGAAGGGATTGACATCTCTGTATAACTGCTCTCACATTAACTCCAGTTGTCTAGAGAAAAGACACAATGTGCACACACACCACAAACAACACAGACACACACACACACAGTTACTATGGTTACATATGTTAAATATATTGCTTTTCAATACATAATGTGAGCTACATCCAGCCCCCTTACTCTCACACCTGCAGACCTCCATCTGGTCAACCTCACACGTGAAGACATCAGGACAAAAGAAATATCAAGACATCAAAATCTTTTTGTGACACTGGCTGTTGGTAGGAGAGACCTGATCCCTTTAAGGTGTGCCACTGAAGGTAAATGTGTTTTAACAATGAAAGACCAATGCTGCCATTGTTATGTTATTTTATGTTATGTCACTGAGAGTGCAGAGCAGTGTATACTTTGACACTTTAACCTGCGTTCTCTTTTGGTAGTGACAGTTGTGCTAATGTTGTGCCTGATTCTAAAGAATATGTGACGCTCACCTCACAGCATTAGAAATATGATGTTAATGAAGTATTTATGGTCCAACCACAGGACACCTCTTGTTTACTGCAGAGGTTAATAACATATTGTATATCCACAATATTGCTGTATAACCCTGCTCTGTACCATGTGAGATACAGTTCCTCTAACTAAACCCTGTTAGTCTGGGAAGGAGCTGTCCAGCCAACTGTGGTGCTGATTACTGCTCATGTGCAGCAGCTTGCTTCCCTTCTACATTAAATGTGATCAAGTGGCATCTAGAGGTGTAGTTGCTGATTGCGACACCCTCACGTCACCCTCTCCTTCCTAACATGAAGTAAAAAAACCTAACCCCTGAATTCCACCAGGGACAGCTCTGTGACACCGGGGTGATGTTTTGACCCGTTCTACACGTGGCTTCATATCCCAGCAGGAGCGCTTCAGAAGAGCCAGACTTTGTAAAGCAGTTCACATTTGATCATTTTTCCTCATGCAGCTGTTATCATGCCTGCTGGCAAACAAACTTCATATTTCCAGGTGATTATACACTAATGAAAACATGCATATTATATTCCATTTGTACCATGTTTTGTAAATAGAGCGCCTTAAATCTGCCACACAGGACTGTTAACTGTTGAAAGTCCACTAATCAGATGATCGGCGGTTCGATCCCCTCCAGTCTGTATGTCGAAGTGTCCTTGGGCAAGATATTGAACCCCAAATTGCTCCCGAAGGCTGCGCCATCGGTGTGTGAATGTGTATGAATGGTTAGCTCCTCAAACTGATGAGCAGTTGGCACCTTGCATGGTAGCTAATGCCATCAGTGTATGAATGGGTGAATGAGATATGTAGTGTAGCGCTTTGAGTGGTCGGAAGACTAGAAAGACGCTATATAAGTACAGCCCATTTACCATCATGCATACACTGTCCTGTACTGTCATGTGTTTATATCTATTTATGGCTAACTGAGTGTTAGGTACGTATGCATGAGCATCCAAAATGATTTATAAAACAGTCCCATGTGTGTATCAGCTTTATAACTCAGAAGACAAAGAGTGTGAGTTGTGAACCTACAGTGCGGTGTGCAGTGGTAGCATGTACATTTCAACTCCATGTCTAGAGGATTTAACAATACTGCTTTTTAGTCTGCCTCTTGGACAGCATTCTCTCAGGTGAGTGCTGCTGTCATGTCCTCACAGTCCAGGTTGAATCAGCTAATAGGATAGTTAGCTGCCTGGCTAATTGAGCCAACTAGCTAATGGCAGCTATACTTAGTGTTTAGCTACTTTAGCAACAAGTAAAGTCAACTGTCCATCATAAACTGTGTAAATCACAGAGAGCTGAAGCTGAACAGCTGGAGAACATCAGAGGGAAAACCATGAAACATTGAACAACTGAAAAGAGTCCATCAACATATAGTGAATGACATATGTACGTTGACCACATTATTTGAACATCCGGCCATGATTAATATGAAGATCCGACAGTGAACATCATGTGACAGAAAACAAGGGAAAGCATAAATATCCCGTTTAAATATAAGATTGGCAACCTTTTAAAACTAGAGCTGATTCTGGAACCATTATTTGATTCATCATCTTTTTTAAGGCCTTGTTGTTATATATTATAATTGATATACAATAGTCTAAAGCAGGGGTTTTTCAACTGGGGGTCCGTTACCCCTAGGGGGTCTGCAGAGGTACTGCAGGGGGTCCGCCAATTTTTGTCAAAATAATTTGTAAGAATTAAAAAAAAATACCAAAAATAATATACTAACATAACATGACCAGCAGCCATGTGAAAAGAAAAAAAAGGTGAGGAAAGGTGTTGGGTAAAACAGTTCTTTGTTGCAAAATGAACATAAATCAGTAACTTAACGCTAGTTATAGGTTGATGAAGTGAAGCAGAATAGATACATTTAACAGTTAATAAGGTGAAATGAAAGGTGAATAGTAATTATAAAAGTTATTATAGGCTAGGAAATGTGACACATTTAAAGGGGTCCTTGGGCTGAAAAAGGTTGAAGAACCCTGGTCTAAAGCACGGGTCACTAATAGGCGGACCGTGGTCCGGGTCCGGACCCAGAGCCGGAAACAACATATCATTGAGCTTTATTCAGATTACATTTTGAGTGGCGACTCTTTTTTCTGACACTGTTTCTACACCACTACTCAGCTAAAGGGACATCCTACCTGTCTCTGACTGGCCAGTACTCGTTGCCTTCGTGGGTTCGAGCTGGTTGGGTTTAGGCATGAGGACTGAGATTGGTCAAGGTGAGGGCAAGAATGTCAGCCAATCACAGGCAGGGAAGGGTGGGCTTCACTGAATAGAGCAGCAGTGACAGTGACGGAGAGAAAAATATAAAGGAGTGAGGAGACAAGAGAGAGAAAAATATAAAGGAGTGAGGAGACAAGAGAGAGAAAAATATAAAGGAGTGAGGAGACAAGAGAGAGAAAAATATAAAGGAGTGAGGAGACAAGAGAGAGAAAAATATAAAGGAGTGAGGGGACAAGAGAGAGAAAAGAGGTCAAACTGTGAGTCAGTGTGCCATGGCGTGTGCTAAACGGAGGAAGATACCACCAAAAAACGACTTTTAATCCAGAAGATTGCAGCCAAGTCAGCCAATAACTTGTTATTATTATTATTATTATTATTATTGTTCTGAAAGTACTTTTTATTTAAAATTCTGAGCTGAATGTCAAATTGACTTTGCTTTGACTTTTCTTATTTATTTGTTCTTATTTATTTGATGTATTATTTATTATTGTATGTAGCTCTCCAGAGTCCAGAGTGTCACTGAAAATAAATATTGTTGACATGACGTTGAATTATAGCTTTCTCCAAGTCCACTGCTCTGTACTGATACGTTCATCCCACAGTATGAACGGTGCCTAAATTCCCAAGAACCTCCACAGGATCCAGCCAATGTCACACACACACACACACACACAGTCCAGTGCAGATATCCAATATTTACAACACTATGCGCTCAACACTGATGAACACCGCCATGTTTCAAGTCAAAACAATAATCTTTCCATCTGGATTCAGTCATGTGACAGATGTTTTCTTCTCTTTTGTTTTCCATCTTCCATGTTGTTTGCCAATATTATTAATTATTGATATTGTTTAAATTCTATTCAACCCATCAGCATATGCAAGCCTTTGAGTTCTGAAGTGAACTGCAGTGGAAACATGCATGTGAATATCTCAGAGCAGAGCAGTCAGGACTTCTTCAGTGCATGAATTTTATATAATCAGTCATTTTGAGGAGGCTGTGCTACTTAAGGCTCTTCTCCATTGGCCATCAGCCTGCTGCTACACACACACACACACACACACACACACACACACACACACACACACACACACACACACACACACACACACACACACACACACACACACACACACACACACACACACAGCAACAGCAGGTGCTTAATTGTCTACAAATAAGCAATTTCTAGCTCCTGTGTTTCACAGATTAATTTGTTAACTGTCTCAGATTTGTCCCACAGCTGATGATGGGAAATGACACCCAAGGGGACTATTAAGTTTTTCTATTTTCTCACTAGTGGAAACCTGATGAAGTTGTTGCCTGGAAACAGGCTCATTAAAACGTGCAGCTTTTGCGGTTTGAATGGCAGACACGTGGTTAGCCTATCTTGGCCTATACTGTGTGATAAAGAAAAAAATCAGAGAGCTGCCGCACTTCAAACAGCTGACTGGAAGCAAGCTCCACCATACACAGCTCATTTACATATTAAAGCCACTTTAAAACACACTGTGGATTTCCAAAGCTTTTATTTACTGCAATGTAGGGTCACAGTCTGCTGATAAAACATTACATCATGAATCATGAGGTCTTTCTTAATAAAAGTACTCAAAGTTTAAACCCTGTGTTAGGGGGTTTGGTAAGCTGAGGTGTGAATGTGAGTGTAAATGGTTGTCAGCCCTGTGATGACCTGGCGCCCTGCCCACTGTCAACTGAGATCAGCTCCACTGGTTGACCATTAAAACCAAGATGAGTTAGATGTTTCAGTCTGGTTGGCAGCATGGATCCCTGCTAACCAATCCTGCTTCACACTGATTCAATTAGCATACAGACACATAAAAAAAGAAATATAATACACATTTTATATATATTTTCTTGTTATATTTAAAGCCAAATGTAGTAACCAAAATGTATCTATTGTTCATTTATTTATGTATGTATTTATATAGTTCTGCATTTATTTATTCATACTTATGTCATTGTTTGTCCTTCACACGTGAAATGTGCAAAGCAATAATAAAACAACATACAAACAGCAGAAGAGACTGATGAGACAGATTGAAGTTTAGAAATCAACTCATAACAAAAATCTAATTAAAGGCACAAAACTCGTCATCTGCTGTTCCTGACTCTCTCTCTCAATATACATATATACATATACCCCTGACCATCCTCACCACAGGGTTGGACACTCTTAAATATCTCTCACTAAGAAACAAACACGCCACATCTTTTCTTACAGGAACACAAATCTCCCACAGTACTTTGTCATGACTGTGTGAGGCTAAACTTCTGGATGTTGGAAATCTCAACTAATATAACTAAACAGAAAGATCTACACATGTCTGTACATATGAGGACCACAGAGGTCAGAAATGATATCTCATGTTCAAAACTCCTCTGTGACCTGAGAGCCCACTCTGAAAATGACGTACTATGTACACCCTGCTCATTTGTCTGCTTAAAGAATTCTGAACAAAACTGAGTGACACAATAAGAACTGTCCAAGTCTTTACATATCTATACTGAACTTATGGGCGCTCCTACATGTTGATATGTATCTGTGACAACTGTATGTCTGTGAGAGAAAACACGCATCACTGTGTTGGACTGGTTGAGGTCACTCCTCTCACAGTTGTACAGTCAGAGTAGAGCTTCTTTCCTCACAAATGATTGAGATGAGTACAAATACAGTTTGTCATTTCAACCAGTGTAATCACGACTGATCGTTTCGTACACAGCCAGAGATAATGGATTCGTTAGCACTGGAGCTAACGGACAATACATGGACTTTGTCAAACTGTCAAACACCACTGCAGCCAAACCTTTGTTCACACACCCTCTAATGCTGCACATTACAGCCAGGCTGTTTGAAGGAGTGCAACACTGGCACAGCAAAATATAAGCAAGAAACACAGTATGAAGAAAGGATCAGATTTAATATAAAATATGCCCTGATCGACCCTGATGCTGACTGGATTGGGACATCTCTAATTTGTACAGATTAAATTATAGTGCTACGGTCTGTCATCACTGTCACAGATCTGATCTGATCAAACAGACAGGTAAATGTCAAAAACACACTGAGTGAGTGACTGATTTCTTTTTTTCTCCTGGATATTACTTGAACTGAACTGAACTGTTTCATTTTTCTTTTTTCAAAACACAAACTGAAATTTGGTTGATTTGCTGGAACGGACTCTTTGCTTTGTGTGAAATACATTTATTTCCTTTGCACCTACAACCTGTGTTTGCAGTATTATTTGTTTGTGATATATCTGTATCATGTGTGGCTTTAGGATGATGTTTTTATGCTCTACGCTAGACTCAAATAATTGACGGACAAACCCGACCCCATCGTAAAAACAATTTAACTATGGAGCTACTTACTCATGGTAGAAGCACATAAACCAGGAAAATGACCAAATCTGAGCACGTCTGGTGGGAAAAACACCCCGCTTCTGAATGGCTCCTGGTGGGATATGAAGCCAACCCCGACATCACAGAGACGTTACCCCTGAATTCCACCAGGCATGGCTGCGACATGTTCCAGCTGCACCACAGGCTCATCGTGCCCGTTCAAAACAATGATTGTGATTCCACCAGAAGTACCACGGCGTGTTTCAGAAGAGGCACTCAGAGAACGGATGCTGTGACCAGCCGAGTCAAACAACACGGAGCAGATCGAACACACTCTTGATTTTGTTGCACGTGGTTTTTGGTTTTTTGTCTCTTTTTGTGCTCTTTCGGAGACATGTTTGTTCAGGTATGTGTGGGAGGTTTTTGGGACTAGGTAAGTTGGGGTACCCTTTACATTTTTGCACTCACGTAGATGATCATTGTTATCCCACTAGGTTTATTGGTTGTGCCACCGCTGTATTGTTTTGGAGATAGTCTTTTGTTAGACAAGCCAGTTAGGCATTTTTTTGTTTACTTTCTTTCTTCAGAGGTAGCTCAGACAGGCCTCTTCTGTTATATTAATTTCATTTTATTTGGCACAACCACTTTGTCCTATCCTCCCCCACCTTGGCGTGTTTTTTTTTTTGTTATAATAAATCACACTTGTTCACTTCCACTGAGACTTGTTTGATTTACTGGTTGTCGTGTTATTGTCTGTCACCTGTGGACATAACACAATTGGGGGCTCGTCCGGGATCTTTTTTCCCTGACCTAAGACAACCAAAATTGATGAGTTGATGTGGTTGTGGCATTGAGAGTAAGCATGAGCTTTAACTTGCAGAACTTCCTTGATGATCCCAGTTTCGAAAAAACTTGACTCGTGTTGCAAAGATGACTTGTTGTGTATTGCAGCACACTTTAATATTGCTGTATAGTGTATGGTGTTAAAAAGGAAATAAAAAATAAAGTTCTGGAAAAACTAATGGCGCTACAGGTCCTTACAGACCCTGCTGACTCTGTTCATCCAGGGGCTGAGGTTCCTCTAGAGCAGTCCTTCTCAAATAGTGGGGCGCGCCCCCCTGAGGGGGCGTCTGACCCCGGGGAACATGCTTTTATTTTGCCGTACTAGAATAAAGTGTAATTGCGCATCCACTACAGTAGGTGGCAGTGGCGCTCTCATTGTCAGAGTGCGCTCAGGGAATATTCGCTCAATGGTTTTTTTGCGTGCACACAGCACAGAGCAGAAGTTGAAAAGTGCAGTGAACAAACCCTTAAGAGACATGGACAAATATTTAACGGGGATAAAAAGAAAGGCGGAGAGAGACAGAGATAATGACACAAACAACAGTCACCCGAAAGCTAAGACGAGGAAATACGACGAAGCGTATGTAGCGCTCGGCTTCACTGTGACTACGGTGGGAAACGAGGAAAGACCGGTGTGTTTACTATGTCTTAAAATGTTGGCAGCGGACAGCTTGAAGCCAAATAAATTAAGGCGTCACTTACACACATTACACCCCAATCACGTTGATAAGCCGCTTGAGTTTTTTCAGCGAAAACGTGCCGAATATTGCCAACAATCATCCTACTTTGTGAATGCAACTTCGGTAAACCAGCGAGCAATGTTAGCATCATATAAGGTAGTGCACCAAATTGCTCGGTGCAAAAAGCCCCACACTATAGGAGAGGAGCTGATACTGCCTGCAGCATTAGACATGGTGTCTGTCATGCTGGATGACGCAAGTGCTGCAAAATTAAAAACTATCCCTCTGTCCAATGACACTGTCTCCAGACGTATAAATGACATTGCTAACGATCTTCAAGATCAGCTGGTAGAAAAACTGAAAGACAAACATTTTGCCTTACAATTTGATGAAGCAACTGACAGCAACAAAGACTGTTTGTTTATTGCATATGTGCGTTTTGATATGACAAACTCCCTGTGTGAGGATATACTTTTTTGTAAATATGTCAGAGACAGAGCCACGGCTGAAGAGCTATTCAAAATGCTGGACTGCTTTCTGACTGAGAATGGGCTAAAGTGGGAGAACTGCATTGGTGTTGGCAGTGATGGTGCACAGACCATGGCAGGGGTGAGAAAAGGACTTCGGGCACTCATCAAGAAGGCCTCACCTAATGCTGAGTGGACACACTGTGTTTTACATAGAGAAGCACTGGCATCAAGGCACCTTTCCTCTGAATTAAGTGAGGTTATGACTGAGATTTTAGGTGTAGTCAATTTTATAAAGACCAGACCACTAAAAACAAGAGTCTTCTCTGCTATCTGTGAGGAGATGGGAGCTGAACATCAAGCTGTGCTCTTTCACAGTGAAGCAAGATGGCTGTCGCGAGGAAAAGTCTTGTCCCGAGTTTTTGAGCTCAGAGGGCAGATAAGAATGTTTTTGGAGCAGGAGCAGAAGTATGAAATCGCAGCAAAATTTAGTGATGAGAACTTCCTGGTGAGACTGGCCTACCTGAGTGACATATTTGGAAAGCTAAATGAACTAAATCTGCAGCTTCAAGGGAAAGATAAACACCTCCCTCAGGTCACAGACAAGATCAGCTCTTTCACTCGAAAGCTTGCAATGTGGGGCAGACGACTCGATGAAGGAAATACTGATTCATTCGAGAACCTGCATGAGTTTGTTAACACCACTGACTGTGATGCCACCTCAGTGATTCCATGTATCAAGCAGCATATCTCATCACTGATGGGATTCTTTAAAAAGTACTTCCCTGAAAACAGTTCCCAGTATGACTGGGTGAGAGATCCTTTCAATGCATCAGCTCCAACTGGTTTCAGCTCTGCAGAGGAGGACCAGTTCATTGACATGACATCTGACTCCACATTGAGACTGAGCATCACATCACAGACACAGGCAGTATCCACTCCTAGGGCAGAGGGCAATGGGCATTCTTCTTCCTTTTGCAACATCTTATCTTTGTGAGACTGGCTTCTCTGCTGTTGCTGCACTGAAGACCAAGTACAGGTCCCAGCTAAACATTGAGCAGGAGCTGAGAGTTGCAGTATCATGCTTCAAACCCCGCTTCGAAAAGCTGTGCACTGCAAAACGTGCTCATTGTAGTCATTAATCCTGAGTTCCTCATTTTGATTAAAAAAAACATCAGCACAAATTGTTTTATTCATTTTTGTTTCATAGATTTCCTGTTGGAAAAGAAAAGAAAAGAAAAATAAATTATTAGCCATTGGGGTATTTATTTATTTTGCTTTTATGTTAAAATTTTAATATGTGAAAAATGACTGTTCCAAAAGAGTCTTTGTTTGAGAATCTGTGGTCCAAAAGAGTTTTTGTTTTTCACTTTTCAATCTTGTTCTGCAAAATATCAAAAAACTTTTTCTCTGAATTAAATTTTACCAAAATGTTTGTTTACGATAGTAGGTTAAATATAATATTTCATATATTGTGCTCCTGAGTTAATGTTGCTGACCAGTTTGAATGTATTATTATTTATTGATTTTATTTATTTTTATTTTTCAGTATCAAATGGAGTGCGCCCCACTATTTGAGAAGGACTGAATTAGTTTGTTAAAAAGTGTTTATAGTTTAAATAAGGAGTTTTTTTTTTAATAACTCCTAACTTTAATGCACTAATAACTTTGATGCACTTTAAATCTTCTCTGCTACAGACTAAAAAACAAAGTTATTAAAAGTTATTCTCTGTTGTAAGTTGTAAGTTGATCTATATTTCTTTTTTTTTTTGCGGGACGGGGGGGGGGGCGCGAAATGTTTTCTGCTTCCTGGGGGGGGCGTAACAGATAAGCACTGCTCTAGAGGGAGTTTCTGTGGCTAGACTAAGCGCTTCCTCTGACTTAGATGAAGAAGGGGGACAGCAGGTGACACAGACCACACCTCGGGTCGATAAGGCTGTCCGTGAGGCTCCTCCTGCAACGTTGCCTCGTTTTGAGCCTTTCTCCCCAGATGGTCATGGGTTTAGTGCCGATGCCAAGTTAAAGGTTCGTTTAGCCCGCCTTCAGCTAGAGGCACAGGAAAAGGACAGCATACGCAAAGCAGATTATGACCTTAGATTACAGGTTCGCCGGTTAGAGATAGAGGCTGATAAAGAAGTCAAATTACGGCAGCTTGAGGTAGAGGCCATGAGAATCTCCTCTGCACAGAGGATGGCACACGCACCTGAGACATTGGCACCTTCACAGACAGTTTTCCACAAACAAAGCTTTGATGTCAGTAAAAATATTGCCCTGGTGCCAACATTTCGAGAGACAGAGGTTGACTCTTATTTCAGTGCGTTTGAAAGAATTGCAACTCATTTCAGTCATTTCAGTGCCAAAATCTGCACGCATAAAAACCATAATCAGCGCTCGCGGTCTCTGTGTATACACTCGCTGTCACTCTCTGTGCCGTCTACTCGCTCGCCTTTGCTGAGTTTTGGCACTTTGGGGGTGGGCATTGAATAGACGGCCCCGCAACCCCCTCCTCCTTTCTGATTGGTCACTCTAAACGCCTACTGTCTCCAGGTCAGAGCCAATCCGAGGCAGAGTAGGGTGGGTCATTATTGCGGTTCCAGTTGTCACCAAGGCTTTGGTAAAGTTTTTCACCGTGTTTGGTCTGCCAAGAGTAGTTCAATCAGATCAAGGCACCAATTTCACGTCCAAAATCTTTGCCCAGGTGCCTAAAACTTTAGGCATTGACCATGTAACCTCTAGTCCTTACCATCCTGAAAGCCGGGGGCACTTGAAAGATTTCACCAGACCATGAAATCTATGTTGCGCAAGCACTGCCATGAGTCTCAGAGGGATTGGGATGATGGTGTCCCATTTGTTTTGTTTGCCGCCCGTGAGGCTGAACAGGAGTCGCTAGGTTTCAGTCCCACTGACCTAGAGTTTGGACATGAGGTCCGGGGTCCTTTAAAGGTCCTTAAAGAGCAACTGGTTGTGCCAGAGAAAGGAGTCACAAGTATTACAGAGTATGTTACCAAGCTCAAGGATCGACTCCAGCTAGCCTGCTCTTTGGCTAGAGACGCCCTGACCTCTTCTCAGGTGAAGATGAAGAGACATTATGATCAAAGAGCGACTCTCCACTCCTTTCAACCAGGTGACAGAGTTTTGATTCTCTTGCCTGTTTCTGGTTCTACCCTCTCGACTAAATTCTCTGGTCCTTATGTTGTAGAGAAAAAACTCAGTGACACGAACTATGTCATCAAAACTCCTGACCGCAGGCGCCGGTCCAGAATGTGTCATGTCAACATGATGAAACAGTACTGCTCCAGGGAGAATCGGAATGGGTCATCCATAGCTCAAGATGTGCAGGTCGCCGTCTCACCTATGGCTTCCATCTCAAAGGTGAGCGCTCTTGACGATGACGATGAGTTGGTGATGCATAGTGCTACACCACAGGGGGCTAGGCTCAGTAATACTGAGATATTATCTGATTTGTCCCACCACTTGTCTCATCTCTCCGAGGACCAGCGTTGTGATGTTGAGAAACTTATCCGTGATTTCCCAGGTCTGTTCAATGACATTTCCTCTCAAACTTCTGTCATCGCGGGGCGGCGTTTAGCTCAGTTGGTAGAGCAGCCGCCCCATGTGCGAAGGCTCAGTCCTTGCTGCGGAAGCCAAGGGTTCGAATCCGACCTGTGGCTCTTTCCCGCATGTCATTCCCCGTCTCTCTCTCCCCACATTCCTGTCACTCTTCGGCTGTCTCTATCAGAAATAAAGCTTGAAAAGGCCAAAAAAATAATAAAAAAAAAAAAAAAAAGACTTATGTCATCGCTCATGACATTGTTCTGACAAAGCCAGTACCGATCAAACAGCATGCATACCGGGTTAATCCCACTAACAGGGAGATAATGAAAAAAGAGGTTGACTATCTCCTACAGAATGGATTTGCAGTACCAAGTTCTAGTCCATGGAGCTCCCCTTGTCTTCTGGATACAAAGTCTGATGGAAGTCCGAGATTCTGTACTGACTTTCGCAAGGTAAATGCTGTAACTGTTCCAGATGCACATCCCTTACCTCTTATTGATGATTGCATTGATGAAATCGGTCCAGCAAACTTTGTCAGTAAACTTGACATGTTAAAGGGATACTGGCAGGTTCCTTTAACCCTGCGTGCTTCAGAGATTTCTGCTTTTGTAACCCCTGACAGCTTCCTCCAGTACACTGTGATGCCCTTTGGTCTGTGCAATGCACCCGCTACTTTTCAGAGGCTAGTAAGTAAGGTACCGGGAGGTGTGTCAAACTGCAGAGCATATCTGGACGACATTGTCGTGTATTCAGATGATTGGCTTAGTCACATGACTACACTGAGGGAAGTTTTCACCAGTCTGTCCAGTGTATCTCTTACCCTCAACCTTGCTAAATGTGAATTTGGAAAAGGCAGTGTGCTTTATCTTGGTCAGCAGGTTGGTCGAGGACAGGTACGTCCTGTGGATGCAAAGATCTCCGCCATTACTACATTTCCCATACTGACCACCAGGAGAGAGTTGCGGCGTTTCCTTGGGATGGCCGGCTACTATCGCCGGTTCTGCAAGAACTTCTCCTCTGTAGCTGCTCCGTTGCCCGCCTTAACCAGTCCCTCAAAACCATTCAGTTGGTCCAGTGAGTGTCAACAGTCTTTTGAGAGTCTAAAAAGTCTACTGTGTTGCACACAGTGCAGTTGGTACTGGAGATGTTCTTCTACAAGAGGACAACCAGGGCATCGCTCATCCTGTGAGTTACTTTTCACGAAAGTTCAACAAACACCAACTTAAGTATTCTACCATCGAAAAGGAAACTCTTGCACTATTGTTTGCCCTGCAACATTTTGAAGTTTATCTCGGATCCAGTGTGAAGCCTATTCAGGTTTGTCAGGCGTGTTTTGTTTTTTTTTGTTATAATAAATCACACTTGTTCACTTCCACTGAGACTTGTTTGATTTACTGGTTGTCGTGTTATTGTCTGTCACCTGTGGACGTAACAATGATGGTGAGTTTGAAATATTAATTTCCTTATAAATGATATGAATAAAAAGATCATATAAAACCCTGAAACAGTCCTGCTCAGTGATTTTTGACACTACCCACCATGGCCTAATCCCAGCAGAGATGAAGTTTACCTCATATCGACTATATCATTGTCGTCTGGTTGAGACAAATGAAAACTATATAAATTGGTGTCGTGGTCCACAGTTAGTGTGTACTCGACTCAGAGTGTTGAGTCTTAAATATAGTCCACATGATGATGACACACACTATTGTCCACACACACTTCATTTTTAGTGGGATTGTGACCTTGGCTCCAGCTGAAGTTGTTTGTGTGTTTAGTGTCTGAGGCTCGTTCATGGCGGAGCAGACAGCGAGCGGGGGGTTTGTGTTATTTATGAGTAGGTAGGGGACTGTTGCACTTTTGGAGCTAATCATCTCTGTGGTTTAATATGATAATCCATTAAAGCATTTTAATCCCTGCCCTCAGCCAAAACATCGCAACACAAAAAAAGATTCAGCTCAACAGCCTGAAAAACAAACCAGCCAAAACAGTGAACTTAAAACAGGTCATCACGTGACCAGAGTCACAAACACACATGTTAATGATATTACACATATTGTGTCGGTCATTTCCTGTTCATACAGCCCACGGCCTGCAGTGACTGTTCTTCATCTTTTTTACATCATACATGTGCATTGATTATTCCATTCAAAATAAATAGAGCTGCTTATTAAAGCAGAGGATTTAGGAGTGTCACACTGAACTGAAGCTAGTTTTAATGCTTGGACAGATTTGTTCTTTTTAAACATATTTAGACTGTTTCAGACTTTTTACTGGAGACACTGAGAAAATATTTTGCTGTATGAAATTAAATATTAGTCATTGATTTATTAAACAGTTTAATGAGAGGACTTGCTGCCTGCCTCTGTTTTATATCATTGTAAATATATTTGTGTTTTTGACTGCTGTTCTGATTAAAACAAAACTGTGGAGCTGTGATGGACATTATTGAGAATAAACTTGCATTAAATGGTAAATGGACTGTACTTATAAAGCGCCTTTCTAGTCTTCCGACCACTCAAAGCGCTTTACAGTACATATCTCATTCACCCATTCACACACATTCATACACTGATGGCATTGGCTGCCATGCAAGGTGCCAACTGCTCATCAGTTTGAGGAGCTAACCATTCATACACATTCACACACCGATGGCACAGCCTTCAGGAGCAATTTGGGGTTCAGCATCTTGCCCAAGGACACTTCAACATGCAGACTGGAGGAGATCGAACCGGGGATCGAACCACCGATCTTCTGATTAGTGGACGACCCGCTCTACCTCCGAGCCACAGCCGCATTACTGTTCACTGAAGTAATAATTTAACATTTTGTTAGACCAAATCAAATGAAGACATGAGAAAGAATGTCACCTTTGAGGATGTTACAGAGTCAAAGGTAAACTCTAGTATCACTATCATTACTCTTGTCTTAATATCATATAATTATATAAAACACATTTTTCCCCACATCCCTAGGACCAGCCTTTGCCTGCCACCCGGCCAACAAAGCACCCGACCCCTATGCCTCTCCCCACTGTGTTGATCTAAATCAGGGGTCGACAACCTTTACTATGAAAAAAAAAAAAATCTGTGTGGAGCCACAAAACTAATTCTTTTTTTTTTACGATACTTATTTCTCTCCACATATCAAGAAGGCCAGTAAACCAGGTGAAAGCAAACATCTGCTCAGTTCTCCAGCTTCCTCACACACTTCTGCTTTCTCACATTTGACAAAACGTTTTATTTGGTCTGTAATGGTATACATTTGATAATGTCAGTCACATTAGGTCTAAAACTGAAGTTATTCATTTTCATATTGATTTTGTCAAAGCCACAAGAAGCCAGTGGGAGGGGCTAAAGAGCCACAGAGTGCCCACCCGTGACCTAAATGGACTGAACACGATAAGAGGGCAGGTGGAGCTGACCTGAGTGGGGTCGTGTTTGGTGATATTTGATGCATTTGCTTATCCTCTGCAGGGTCGCAGGAGGCCCAGGCCTATTGAGGTACACCTGGATGGTGGCCAGTCTAACACAGGGCACACACACAGACAACCATTCACACTCACATTCACACCTTGCCTAACCTGCAAGTCTTTGAAATGTGGCAGGAAACCAAAGCAGGAACAAGGAGAGCAACACAGAGCCAGCTGGTCCTGATCCAAACCAGAACCAGGACCTCCATGCTGCCATATTAGAATACTCTTCAGATAACTGAATGGAGCCCAGCACACCACAAGAACCGTGACACACTATCAGCTAAATATTACACATCAACACACCCTCCTAACCTGGCTGTCTATTACAGCTGATCTCTCCGTCTGCTCTGTCAATGCCACTGCTACATCAGCACCACCGCCTGTTCTTCAACCACACCACCTAAGCACCCACCTGCTCACTCCTCAGTATCTCCATGTATATAGAGATATATGCAGTCTAGACACCAAACTCGAACTGTTGCTGCAATAAACATTCCAAATGTGAGTTGTCTGACTGAAGCTGTATTTGACACAGAATATAGCTGACATGTATGTCTTTGGACTGTGAGAGGAAACCCACACAGACTCTGCACAGCTGTACTGATCAGTGTTTTTATGTGATTGGTCCTTAAGCCTCATGTTATCAATAATACAGCCCAGGTGACCTTTATCCTGTAAGGTAAAGGTCGTATTGTGTTTGAAATTCATCGCAAGTCGACACTACCAGAGGGGATCTCTCAGAGTTCAAAGCTCTGTATACGTCCTTCATTAGTGTACACACACACAAACACACACATGTTGGTGGCTAAGGTTAAATTCACCAAACACCTGCTCCAACACCACATCTGTTGGAGGATGCAGAGGTATGAGTCACCTTCGACCTGTGACATAGTTGTCATAGTCCTGCACATGGTTGCAGGATGTCCTGGAGTGGAGCAGGTACTCACATGTTCTAATTAGCATGACTAATCAATCAAAGCAAAGCCTGTAATTATACAGTAATGACACAGACATCAATGCAGCAGCAACATGAATCCAAAAACATTGACACTGACAGGGACCATTTTACTGCACAAGACTAGTCCGCAGTCCGGGTCCGGACCCAGAGCCGGAAACAACATATCATTGAGCTTTATTCAGATTACATTTTGAGTGGCGACTCTTTTTTCTGACACTGTTTCTACACCACTACTCAGCTAAAGGGACATCCTACCTGTCTCTGACTGGCCAGTACTCGTTGCCTTCGTGGGTTCGAGCTGGTTGGGTTTAGGCATGAGGACTGAGATTGGTCAAGGTGAGGGCAAGAATGTCAGCCAATCACAGGCAGGGAAGGGTGGGCTTCACTGAATAGAGCAGCAGTGACAGTGACGGAGAGAAAAATATAAAGGAGTGAGGAGACAAGAGAGAGAAAAATATAAAGGAGTGAGGAGACAAGAGAGAGAAAAATATAAAGGAGTGAGGAGACAAGAGAGAGAAAAATATAAAGGAGTGAGGAGACAAGAGAGAGAAAAATATAAAGGAGTGAGGAGACAAGAGAGAGAAAAATATAAAGGAGTGAGGAGACAAGAGAGAGAAAAATATAAAGGAGTGAGGAGACAAGAGAGAGAAAAGAGGTCAAACTGTGAGTCAGTGTGCCATGGCGTGTGCTAAAGGGAGGAAGGTTGACACCAAAAAACGACTTTTAATCCAGAAGATTGCAGCCAAGTCAGCCAATAGCTTTATTTTTATTATTATTATTGTTCTGAAAGTACTTTTTATTTATAATTCTGAGCTGAATGTCAAATTGACTTTGCTTTGACTTTTCTTATTTATTGTATTTATTATTTATTATTGTATGTAGCACTCCAGAGTCCAATATTGTTGACATGACGTTGAATTATAGCTTTCTTTGTTTGACCTGATCATGAGGAAATTTTCTCTATCCGGACCTCCTGAAATCAGAACTGACTACCCCGGTTGGCATTTCATGCGCAGTATCCATTCAATGCATTTCAATTTAGTATCTCTCTGTGTAGTGGTTGTGTCAGGGTGATGCAGTGTGTAATCTAGTGTAATCTCACTGTTTACTGTTCACTATCACTACCATGTCAGAGCTGCATTAAGTGACTGCTGCTGCTTCACATTCATGCTGCTGCTGTTAGCATGACTCCACATCAGTTCGGACTCAAACTTCAGCACGACAGATGGAAACATTGTTGATGTTTATTCATGACCAGTGATCTTACACCAGAACTGGAGTTGCATAAATACTAGAGGTGTGGACATTTCTCATTTCACAGGTGCATGGTGACCTGACATAGAATATCATGCGTTCATACAGTCACAGAACATCATCAGGAGTTTGCAGCCTGCACACATTTATAGCCGACTAATTGTTGATTTTCAAGTCTCAGCTGGACAATTAAACTGTTACATAATTAAACTCCTGTATTGAATTGTGGAAGAATTTTAGGCTAACATTATTTTTATATGTTTGCAGACTGAAATGGATTCCTCAAATTTGTTTGCCAACCACAAAGAATACACCAAACCGATTGAAGAAGCTAAGAAATGACAGAGGTAAATGACTGTACACCTTTCTAGTCTTCTAATCACTCTAAGTGCTTTTACATCTCTCATTCATTCACACTCACTTACTCTCTCACACACACACACACACACACACGGCGCAGCCTTCAGGAGTAACTCGGCAGTCTCTTGCTCAAGGACACTTCGACGTGCAGACTGGAGGAGCCGGGGATCGAACCGCCGATCATCTGATTAGTGGACGACCCGCTGTACCTGCTCTTAGCCACAGCTGAGTGAAAGTGAGGTAGATCATACAAATCCTGGTATTGAAATGATGCAGCTTGTGATATTACAGACTGTATAGTCTGATTTAAAAAGCAGATTTATCTGACTGCTCATATAAACTGATGAAAAAGTGTCCGTGTGCAGTGAGAAAATGAAGGATGCATCCAGAATCATTGACAGGTGAATCAGAAAAGAATGGACTCTTGAGGCCAGTGAAGATTCACACCTCTAGTGATCTCATTGGTGTCTTCAGGTCCTTCAGACAGTGGTTACAGATTTTGAACTTTCACATTTTCAAGCCAACAGTCTGAACACTTTGTCCATCACTCCTCCTCGACACACTCGTCTTAAGCGAGCTCAAATATTCACCATTTTCTGATTTCTTTGATTACATGAATTGGTCCGTGCTGCATGACGAATATCATGGCATAAATACAGTATATGCAGTCCAATAACCACTGCAACTGTACGAGTGCTTTAATGCTTTCAGGATGGAGGGAATGATACCTGGACGCTCCTATGTCCAGACTTTGACTCTCTGGAGTGGAAGCACGTCTAGAAAGGTGAACCTGCTGGAGCAACTGACTTTGTCCAGGTTGGAGTTGCAGGTGTACTGGATTATACGCGCTGCTGAGTCAGACTGAGGAGGTGAGAATCACTGTGCTTTTTACAGGTTTACTTGGAATCGACTTGAAGCATGAGGCCAGCAAAGATTCACATCTCAGTAAAGGAGCCTTTGGCCAGCGAGCATTGGCTGCCGTGTCCTCCCGTGGTTACCGTGGTTACATTAATTGTGTCATATTGATAACCATTTCCTATATTTTAAGGCATGTATGCTTATTTACTTGAATTAGCTGTGTGATGATACGGGGTGAGAGCAGTAGCCTGTGGTGTTCAGGCTGGTATGGATGGAGGTTACCAAGAGTTACAGCAGCAGAGCTGCACCCTGCTGCAGCACAGCAACACTCGCTGTCTGAAAGCACCTTCAGGGGCGACTCCATGAATTCAACTGAGAAGAGTCACTGAACAATAGTCTCATATTTAAACACAAAAAAGAATTTAAAAAAAACAAAAGACAATTTGATAAAACAGCCACATGGCAGTCATGCACAGCTCTGTAATAGTATTTGAAGTTATACAATGTGTCAACACTGTAGGCAAGCAGGCGCTCCACAGGAGTATAGAGCAGCTCATCATGCCGGCTCATTCTGCCTCCTTCCACCTTAAAAACTGATGCTCAGAGGAGACTGGCCTTTTCTGAGTGTCCTGTTGCAACGGCTGTGTCGACAGTTACACCAGCAACCTGAGCACACAGAAATGCTCTGTACTTATGGAACCAGATAAATTCTTATTAGAGTTGAGTACCGAAATATGGTTCCAATAAAACCAGAATAAGAGCAAACAACAGTCTGTGCCAGAGCCGTCCACTGCAATAACTGTCTTCTCGTGCAGACTTTACAAGCCACAGATCTGACAGCAAGCTGTCCTCCAGTAAGCAAGTATTATAATATTTCTGCAAAAGAACTGCTAAAAATCATTTTCAAGTGTTTTAGATTGATTTATTATATATTTAACTATAATTTCAACTGTAAACTGTTGATATATCCAATTTAATTTTGTCCTTTAATGTCGCTGATTGTCATTTTATGCTTCTGTTGTTTCAGACAGCTGTACCGTCAACATCTCAACTATATTCAGAAAAAATATTTCATCAGCTGATTTTTGTGGAGCCAAATGAATGTGAGCTAAAACATTAGAGCTGTATCATTTGTTTCCATGGTGATTTTATACTTAAGCTGGTCACATGTTCACGTTGCATTGAACAAACTGAAAGCAATAAAGTGACTCGAGTTGTGTCTGTCACCACCCAGTGATTCATCCTGATCTACAGAAGTGACTTTCCTTTAAGACCGTCTGCCTTAACTGGACGCTGCTCATGCACACACACACACACACACACACACACACACACACACACACACACACACACACACACACGCCCACACGCACACACAAACACACACACACAAATCATGAGCCATCTCCGGTCTGCTGCAGGCTCAGTCCTCCCTGTGGGACCAGCAGTTTCTTCTCTCAGGCGTACAGGAGCTCATTTAAACAACAGCATGATATGTCAGCACTGCTCTCACCTAAAAATATCCTGCTCATCCCATCCATGTATGACTGCTGTTTCCTTACAGAACACATTAACTCATTTCCTGTTGACTTGGTGCATTCAGCTGGCTTTAGTGTGTCTATGGACATGAACTCTGCTCACTGTATCAGAGGGTGTCTGTGCACGGCTACTGTGCTCTTCAGATGAGATACTCCACTTTTCCCTAAGGTCAGTGGGGAACACAGCACCAGCTGACGAATGGGGAATCCTCTCTCTGTGTCACACACACACACACACACACACACACACAGACTGCACTATCATCCATCAAAGTGATTCCATCTGGCCGGGCTATCCCCACAATTCACTTGCCCCACTTTCTATAGCAGGCACTTTTCCAACAATATGGTTCAAAGCAGGATTAGCTCATTGTTTACCCTGCACACACAATTTCACATGAACACACACGCACGCACACACACACACACACACACACACACACACACACCACAGCATTTCAGTAAATGTATTAGGACATTCAGCAATTATCGTCCTGGTGTGCTCGTCCACTACAGTGCTACATAGAACAAAACAGATATAGCACCTTTCTAGTCTTCTGACCACTACACTACATATCTCATATACCCATTCACACAAATTCATACAATACACACATAATGTGAGGTACATCTTAATCTAAGTTTTGTAACAGTATGTGTCTAATTCTACCTTAATTTCAGCAATAAATGTATCGTGTGCACATGCATCTGGAGAAGAGCTCCAAACCATCAGAACAGGTCTAATCACCTGTGAGCAGGTTAATCTAACATGCACCTTATCCAATCAGAATCCAGTAAACTGTAGAATCTCTTCATTTCATCTGAATCCATTCAGACCTGAGCCCATTTCAGTTCAATGTTCAACTCTACACTAATATTCTCAAAAGAATAAATCTCTAAATATCCAGCTAAAATGTGGAGACAGAAACAGGCTTGAGTGTGAGCATAATTCATGTTGGAACCTGGAAATGAGATCCGATATCAAAGGTGTTCAGATAAATATGAAATAAATCTACACAGAACAGCAGAATATTCATCTCAAATATTGATTATATGTCATGAAGTTAGTGATTAGTTAGTGACTGTATATAACGATAACTGACAAAAGCAGTGATCAGCAGCAGCTCTGAATAATCACATATAATCATATTGGTACAGTCATATGAAATGTATTTCTATGAACTCCTACAGATTAGTTTAAATAGTGTCAGATATGATTTTAACAAAGAATAAAAACCACATTATTACTATCTCACCTTATTAAGAATAAGTCATGTGAGTAAGTAAACACTTATCTTAATAGGGATCACTGAATATGTCTTGCTCAGTCTTTAGCTGACGTTCAGGAGAAGGTGACACCACCTGGTTGACTGGAGGTGCACACCCTTCACATGGGGTGTCCGCAAATAACCTTTCACCTTAATACACTGTCTATGTACAGGGCAACTTGTAAATTTGAAATGATCAGCTGTGTTAATGGTGGCTTCAGGTCACGTGTGATAATGGTTGTATAAAGGAAAGGAAGCCCATGAATGTGCACAGTGTTGTGTGGATTTAGTTCTTTAGTTTAGTTTTTGTCGTGAGCTGTTAATAACTACAGACACTGACGGTCCTCTTCCACAGAGTCTGCCATGTTGAACCTCCCTGTTTCTACTGTAGTTGAGTTGAAATTCTTCGTGATTTGTTCAAGTTAGTGACCGACCGATTATCGGCCACCGATATATCGGGGCCCGATAGAACGGCCCAATTTCTATCAGGGGTTCTATCGTATCGGTGAAATGCTGCGCCGATAGAAAAAAAAAAGTGTGACAATGACAAAAGCACGCGCTGGTGTACTGATTTATTTTGTCTTTTCCACAAGCCACGGTAAGTTAGTTCATGAAATAAGTAACTGTAAACATAAAAACATCATGGAACAACAATTATAGGCCGCATTTCATTGCCCCTATTAAAAGTGTCCCCGGCCAAGATCTCCCGTGTAATTAATAACTGCGAGGCAACTTTCCCATATCATTGTAGATGTTCAGTACTTAGCATTAGCCTACATGAGTGACGTTAGCATAATGAAGGGCACAGTACATGTTTGAGCAGCAAAACAGTAAAAGCAGCCCAACACATGACATGCCATTGCTGTATAATTGTGGACTGGATTGTCCTGTGTTCATTTCCCCATGTTTGTGAGACAACACGGAACGCTCCCCACTACACGCTTGCTAGTAACTTTTGATTTATTGAATACGTTATTAAAAGTTTGCAAAAAAGCACCGAAGGGTACAGTTTAATACAAATACAATGCTAAAAGGATTGAACCAAGAAAGCACTAGTCTCCCCGACACGACGCGGGATCACTTTTATTTTATCGTCGTCATTTTGGCTTGGTTTGATTGTGTGTGTCCACAGCTGGGTTGGTTTATGGAGGGGACAAATGAACGACATGTTTTTTGGCATGCATTGCTGACCTGGGCATTGTTTCTCAATAAATTAGAAAAACCTTTCCTATCATTCCCCTTTTCCGTGCATGGTTGAAGGAGATCGCATCCACGCTCCGCTCCCTCCTGCGCCGAAATGTCCCCTTTAGTCACATAAACCAACCCGGGTGTGTGGACACAACCACCGCATCAACTCGCCACCCGCATCTATTGCCCTGATGAAGACCTCCAGGTCGAAACGTTGGCCATGTCTGTTCGATAACACAATAAATTAAGTAATGTCAGGCATATTTAACATCAAGGCTAGGAGTGTGCCGCATCACTTCCTCAACAACGCTGGTGTCTCTTATTGGTGGCCGCTGCCAGCGCCACACGGGCTTTGCCTTTCAGCAATCAAGCGCTGTTTTCGTCTTTGTTAAAAATAATAACAGCAGCAGCTGAGATCGCTGTGCCGTCTGTTTTGCATGCAAATGAATTAACACAGTAAAATGAATGGTTCTCTATTTACAAATTTAAAAATGCATAGGTTAAATAATATAAATGTTTTCTTTCCTTTATTATGCAGATGGCTGAAAAAAGGAGCAAAGTCTGGAACTATTTTTCAAAAGATGGCAATGGCACTGTGACATGTAATACATGTGATGCAGAGATAAGCCAGGGGTCTGACAAACCAGGCCAAATACAATTTCCCAGTTTATACAATTTCCCAGTTTGGGATTAATAAAGTATTTTCTATTCTATTCTATTCTATTCAAAGGAATACCAGCAATATGTGGTATCACCTGGAAAAAAAACACAAAGCTCTCCATGATGAGGCTATGCGAATGACTGAACCAGCTGCACCAAAAAAGCGTGCCAGTAATACAATGCAGCAGAGTCTACCACAGATGTTTGACAAATTAACAAAATGGACCCTTGCAGATCCAAGAACAAAGAAGCTGCACAAATTGGTGATGGAGATGTTGGCCACAGACATACAACCATACAGCATGGTTGAAGGTGTTGGTTTTAAAAGGCTTGTCGCTGCTCTAGAGCCGAGGTACCCCATGAAAACGGAGAAGTTCTTCCGCACAAAGATGCTGGATGAGGTGCATGGCCAACTGGTGGGAAGAATCAAAGAGCTTCTCTCTGTTGAAAATGCTGGAGAAGACATAGCATTCACAAAAGACTGTTGGTCAGGGACCACCGAGGCACTGATGAGTTTGACCGCTCATTATATTAACACAGAGTGGGAAAGAGTACAAGTCGTACTTAATGTTAAAGCGATGACAGGATCCCACACTGCCACATACATAAGTGACCTGTTTTTAGAGATGCTGAAGGAGTGGGCCATTGACCCCAAGCGCGTACTGCTGGTACTACGTGACAACGGTGCCAACGTGGTGAAAGCCATGAAAGTAATGGAAATACCAGGCCTCAGCTGTTGTGCCCACACACTCCAACTGGTCGTACAGGATGCCCTTGCATCACAGAGGGTTGTAGGTGATGTCCTTGCCAGGCTGAAGAGGTGTGCCACGCACTTCAACCACTCCATCTGTGCCAAACAGAAGCTTCAAGCAATCCAGAAGCGGATTGGTGCTCATGATCATGCCATCCTTCAGGCAACACCTACAAGATGGAATTTGACCTTACACATGCTCAAAAGAATGCTGGAGCAGAAACAAGTGCTCACACTGTATGCTGCAGATCATGGACATATTTCAAGCCTAACTGCTGATGAGTGGGACATGGTGTGCAAACTCATTGAGACCTTGACTCCTATAGAAGACATCACAAAGGAGATGAGCGGGGCAGATGCTTCCATCTCATGCATCATACCCATGGTTGCAGTACTACGTCGCTACCTGGATCCACTCCAAAACACAAGGGGAATCCAAACCCTTAGAAAGGAAATGCTGGACAGCTTGAACAGGAGATTTGGAGCCATGGAGGAAACAAGAGAAGTGCTTTTGGCCTGCATATTGGATCCTTGCTACAAGCAACGCCCTCTGTCAGTCACAACAACAAATAGGGCCAAAGTCTGGCTCCAGGAAGAGGCAGCAGGCAAAGCACCGCAGCAAGCAGCAGCACTGTATCAGCCACCACAGACACAAGCAGCAGCACGGCATCCAGCAGCAGGGCGGGCCCGTCTCAGAGTCAGCGTCTGTTAGACAGCCTGTATGATGACATGGTGTTGAGCCAACAGGCAGAACCCGAGGAGCCAGGTGAAAGTCTGCTTGAGGAGCTGGAGAGGCATTGGAAAGAGTCAGTTCTGGATCGGAAAACAGGTTTGTTAAAACAAAGCCCCCCTGATTTTATATGCACAAAAAGTAATCTTATATTTATTATTATTATCTTTATCTTTAGGTGGTGACCCTCTACAATGGTGGAAGTGCAACAGTGGTCGCTTTTTGCAGCTGTCTCCATTAGCCCGGCGGTTCCTTACTCCTCCTCCCACATCTGTCCCCACTGAGAGGGTTTTTAGCACAATTAGCAACATATATGAGGACAAGAGAAGCAGCCTGTTGGGTGCAAATGCAGAGAAGCTATGCTTCCTGTATTACAACCTGCCACTCACTGACTGGAAGTATTAGTAGACAGTGACTGACAGCATGTTGTTTATTTAGATTTGTTTATTTATTTTTATTTATTTATTGAAAGTTCTGCTACATTATTTATTTTATTTTTGTTTGTGTGCCAATCTGCACTTTTTCTCAGCTTGACTGAACAAGTTCAAATGTTAAATGTCTGTTAAATGTTAAAAGTCTTGAATGAAGACATTGGTTTAAGAAAGCATCTGTCTGTACTACTGTCACTGTGACTGTACTATTGCATAATCATATCGGTGCAAAATCTATGCACAATCCAAGGCCTGTTTTCATTCCAGCTCAAAAACTCACTATATCGGTTGCATATCGGCTATCGGTGATTGCACCCCCTCTAATATCGGCTATCGTTATCGGGCAAAAAAATCCCTATCGGTCGGACACTAGTTCAAGTCAAGTTGAAAGTTGTCAGCAAACTACACTACAGGAAACCCCCACATCACCATACAACAGCTGTGTTTTAAATGAAGCACTTTACACTGTATGTCTTAAATACATTTCTCTATCGTCTCAAGACTATCTCTCCACTCCGTTACATATTTCATATGTACAGGGAAACTCTTTAAGACACCCCGTGAGGAGACGGTGCAGCCCATAAGTCCAAACACGAACGTGCAGCAAATGAACTATCTACAAATGTGCATCATTCACAGACCAACCAGGTCAGGTCCTGGCAAGACACAAGGACAAGCCTGTGAGGCAGAGGGCCGCACAGGTCAATCTGCAAGACCGACCCCAGAAACACAGAAAACGGCCGTACAAGGCATGAAGACCATTTCCTGTGAGTGACCACTCAGACCGACCCGCAGATGCTGAGCCGATCGTGGGACAACACAAGGTGGGAAAGAGGCACAGTCCAGTTGCCTACTAACAAGTCCTACCCAGCTCCCGTTCCACGAAGGAGGGGCTGGCTGCTATGTTTAAACAGCAAAATCTCAGAAGCGTAGACTGAGATGACCATGTGGCTGCTGCGCATATGGCAGCAAGAGAGGTTCCTTGCCACAAGACCCACGAGACAGCCACACCACGAGGTGGGTGTGCCTGAACCCCGGATCGGATGGGCACACACAAGAACACATGTGTTTGTATGTGAACACATATGCCTGCTGAACCACCATAACCCGGTAGTATAACTTAGGCCTTGACAGAAGTCTGCCCAAACAACTGGACAGCAGATGAAGGGCTGATCAGTCCCCCTGACAGCCTGTGTGCACTGAATGTGCTCTGTTAAGGCCCTGACCAGGCACAGCATAGGCTGATGCTGCTCGGTCTCCCCATCACCACCAGAAGGAGAGCCTCTCTCAACCGACTGAGACAAGCTCTCCTTGGGACTCAGATAAAGCTTCAGGTTTTATGGTTAGGTTCTTTGGGGCGGAGGACTACACTTGGCCCGTCTGCTGTAAATCCGCATTAGTAGCACAGAAGCATTGCTGGCACACCAGTCTGTAGTCACTGTGAACAGACAGCGCCTGGAGCTCACTCATCCAAACTATGGCTAGTAAAAATGCAGTTTTAAGGGGAAGCCATTTCAAAATGGCAGCCCCAAGGGGCTGAAAGGGAGGATGCCCAAGCACAATAAGAACCATATCCAGACCCCACGGAGTGACTACAGGTCTAGCTCCGTGAACCACAAGCCTCTGCGCAACCTCAAGGAACTGCGAAGTCGAGGAGCAGCAGCTACCTCTCACTCAGGGAGTGTTCTCCAACACAACCGCTTCGATGGCCACCACCATACCTCGGAGGGCCGCGGCAGGCTTCACTGCCTCCAGCTGGAACTGTGAGAACAGCGGGCTGTCTTGGGCTGTGGCTGAGTAGGGATCTGCCTGGTGGGTTCAACACCAAGTGGAAAACACCCACCAAAGATACAGTAAGAGCAACCCTAGTACATGGTGCCTGGGCTTCCTGCATTGTCCTCACTACAGGCACTGGCCAATCTAAAGCCAGGAGCCCGTCTCATTCAGGGGCCACCACTGATCCGAACCATGCTGGGAAGTGGTGGAACAGGGTCCCGCCTGCCTGAGACAGAAGGTCTCCACGCTGTGGGAAGGGCAGCAGAGTCACTGAAACCCACAGCTGCATTTCTACTTTCTCTTCTTCTCTCTGGAAAAGAGTGAAAGGAGGAAAGCGTAGAGCAGGCCTCGGGTCCAGGCATGCACCAGGGCATACCACCCCAGAGGCAGGCTGGCAATCTTCACAGAGAAGAGTGGACAATATACCGACACTCTGCCACTCTGCTCCCTTTAGTGAGCAGAAGAGGGGGCGAGCCCATCACAGCAGTTTGCCCGCTACATCGGTCGTACATCAGACCCCTGAGCCCTGGAAGGCAGTCCTCCGCCTTGCTACAGTGGAGGTTACATAAAGCTGCCACTGGGGCCAGAGGTCGCCCGGTGCCCATTCCGGGACCTCAGGTGCTGGTCGAGGTGCAGGAGTTCCTGCATGCTGCAAGCCCCTGGAGCATGCTCTCACCATTTCCCCTTTCTCTTAGAAAGGCTCCCTGAGGCTTCCTGTGTGCAGCAGTGACTCCCCTGAGCCTACTGCAACAGCCCAGCTGCATCCGGTCCAAAACTCAGTGGGGGCGCTTTCTCTTTCTTCCTTTCCACCAGCAACTTCAGCGGGCAGTCCCCTCCTAGCCGGAGCTGGGACTGGGACAGCCATGGGTGGCGACTAGCAACCCAGAACGATGCTGAGCTCCGCCTGCCCCTTCATAACAGAGGAGAGGCATGAGGAAGCCGTCTGAAGCACAGCCGCGAAGCTGGACCCCCCTGAGCCTTCCTGCACCTGACTGGACAGGTGACATATGTACAGGGACATACTAGTCCCAGTGTTGGCCAGACGGGAGTGGGGTGAGAGCTGAGTCCTCCGATGGGAGGGACCCCTCCAACACGAAGCAGACAATTTACTCATGGCAGCTGGAGAGTTGAATTGTTTCCCACCAGGTCCTTGAAGCCGGCTAGGACTGCTTGGACAGCCGATCCAGTGCAGTCCACTAGACTGCCAGCTAGACTGCACTCACAACGGGGTCCACCTCACTAGTAACTGAGGCACTGTCATCAAAAATGGCCACAGCGTGAGAGTACGTGTCTCGAGTGCTCTGTCTGTTTAAAGCTTGTAGCCGATAATATTGAAACTTTATGCATCTGATCCACTCTGACCAGCCTGTGAAGTTTTAAACATTATAATCGTTAAGCTGTGAACTCTTTCTGTGACTGCTGTGCACAAAAATGGCAACTTTAACACTACAAAGCTTGCTGGACGCCATCGAGAAGAGTAAGACTGAAATGCTGTTGCACATTGATTCAAAAGTTGATCCTATTCAGTCTGGCTTGGCAAATATTCAGACCTCCCTTTGGACATTGGGTTCACAAGTCGAACTATTAGAGGGGAGAACCAGCGCAAATGAAAACTGTATTGATGATCTTACCGAACGAGTGAAAGCCCTTGAAGCAGACAACACATCTCTCCGTGAAAAGATTGAAGACCTGGAGAACAGATCTCGCCGCTCGAACCTCCGTGTCATCGGGATTCCCGAGTCTGCTGAAGGTGATGATCTGATCCATTTTATGTCCCAGTTTAAACCATCGCTACTGGGCCGGGAGAACTTCTCTACTCTTCCTATTATTGAAAGAGCACACCGCTCACCGACACAACGTCCGAGTGACCGTGTCACCCCCAGGCCTATTATTATGAAGATGCTTAACTTTCAGGACAAGTTAAAAATCATCCGACTGGCCAGGGAGAAAAAAGTGAAATATAATGGGTCTCGCATCTACTTCAATCCAGACCTCAGCGCTGACTTGGCAAGGAGACACAAGAGCTTCGCCAACATCAAACGTGAGCTCCGTAGTCGTAAGATGAAGTACTTTGTTAGATATCCATGCACCTTGTGTGTCACTGTTGATGGGAAAGAACAACGCTTTGACTGTCCCAAACGTGCTGAAGCTGCACTGTTTGCGACACCGATCTCTCCCGGATTTATGGAGTAGTATAGGTGATGGCTAGCCTTGTCTGGCTAGGCTGGGCTGGCTACTGTCACCTGCATGCTCTGATCGTATGGCTGGTCAAAGAGTGCGTAAGATCTGCCGAGTGACTTTCCTACTCATCTTCATTTATCTCTTTTTGCTCTCTATGGGGACTGGCTGTGTTTTGTGTTTAAATTCCAATGGTTTCGAGCTATTTGCTCGGTGTTGACTACAGCCTTGACACCATGTTTTCCTTAAAAGCCGTGTTTACGTTTTGACTGTCGCGGATGATGTACGTCACCGCATTGCGTCCCAAGTGGGAGGTCGCTCACATTATTATAGGCTGTATTTCTCTCTGTCTGAGTTTATGTTTGCGTATTTATAGATGTCCTTGTTTCTTTCTGGCAAGCTACAAGAAGATATATACTTATATTTATTTATATTTTTCTTTCTCTCTGAAAACAGACAGAGCACTGGGTTTATAGTAATTCCTTTGCTGGCTTGCTCTGGGCTATGGAACCCAAGGAACCTGTTGTTACCTGGGTTAAAGCCTGGGCATCCCTAATGGAGTTAATTGTTTTTTTGTTTTTGTTATATGTTGTGAGAATGTGTGTGTGGGTTTTGTTCTGTGTTGTTTTGATTTGTAACTGCAACCCTATTCTAGTTTTAACTACTTTGTGTGGTGACGGTATTGACTACAGAGAACAAAGCACTGGATGATATGAAAGGATTAAAAGTAATTCATGTAAATATTAGAAGTCTTGTACCCAAGATTGATTTACTCCGTACATGGGTTTATCTGCATAAACCAAATATCATTACACTTTCTGAAACATTTCTCAACAGTGATATTTTGGATAATGAAATTAATATCACTAATTATGTTTTATATAGAGCTGACAGAATTACTAGGTATGGAGGTGTTGCTATTTATGTATCGGCTGACATTGCTTCGGAAATTGTTACCCCCCCTGTTGCTCCACAGTGCTTTGAGTCAGTTTTTGTGAAAATTGTGTTACATAAGAATAAGTGTTTACATATAGGCAGCATTTACAGACCACCCTCTTCCCCAATGGAGTCCTTTAATAACTTGGTTGCAACTGTTACTTCCATATCCTCTATGAATTAATTAATTCTCCTAGGAGATTTCAATAAAAATTGGCTAGACAAATCATGTGAAACGACTAAAAGAAAATTCTCAGGGATAAATCTTACCCAGCAAATAAATGAACCAACAAGGGTTACTAAGAAAACAAGCTCTTTGCTGGATTGGATACTGGTCTCACATCCAGATAGGATTATTGAATCTGGTGTCTTATCTGATTGTTTCAGCGATCATTCAGTCATCTACTGTGTATGGAAAATTAAACTTCCTAAATCACCACCAAAGTTAATTAAGATCAGACAAGATAGGAAAATGAATCCTAATTTATTTTGCAATGATTTGATTAATATAAACTGGGACCGATTCCAATTAATACCTAATGTACAGGATGCTTGGGACTATTTTTACACTGAGTACAATGAAGTGCTTAACAGGCATGCTCCGTGGAAAATGATTAAGGTTAGAGGTAAACATCTTCCCTGGATTACCCCAGAACTTATTAGTCTCTTTAGGCTCAGGGACAAAGCATGGTCAACCTATCGAATGACGAGAAACAATGCTGACTGGGAAGTGTACAGACAACTCAGAAATCAGAGTAAGGTCAAAACTCGTAATGCTAAGTCCAATTATTATAATGAATGTCTGAACTCTGATCTCAAAAATTCAAAGCAATTCTGGCGTAAGATCAAATCTATTACAAATACCAAAGTAAAACATACCATTAATCAAATAAGAATCAATGATACAATTCTAAATGACTCTTTATCGGTTGCTCAAGCACTCAATCAGCATTTTGTCTCTGTCTGTTCAAATCTTTTTCCTGTCTCATATGTTAGTAACTGGTGTGATAATACTTTGCCTGTCAGCTCATCTTTCTCATTGAGAAAAATCATGCCAACTGAAGTTCTGAATGTCATTAAGGAATCCAAGGGAAATAATAATGCAGGACTTGATGGACTGGAAAATAGATATATAAAACTAGCTGCCAATGTTCTTATGTATCCCCTAGCAGATCTGTTTAATCTATCATTCTTAACAAATGAAATACCTACAATCTGGAAACATGCAAGAATTACTCCCCTCTATAAAGCAGGTGATGTTTAGACTGTAATAATTACAGGCCTATATCTATCATCTGTTCAGTTGCTAAAATCCTGGAAAAAATAGTCTGTTCTCAACTGACAGAATACCTTCAGATCAATAATATTTTATCACCTTTTCAGTCAGGTTTCAGATCAAATCACTCAACAACCACTGCCTTGTTGAAAATAACAAATGATATTTTTACTGCTGCCGGTCAGGGAGAAGTTACTGGTGCAATATTCATTGATTTAACCAAAGCTTTTGACCTTGTTGATCGTTATCTATTACTAGATAAGCTCTATACCATAGGCTTATCTAACAATTCAATTCTGTGGTTTAGTTCCTTTCTCCATAATAGGAAGCAATGTGTTGTCCTAGATGGGAAATGTTCTGATATGTTGGTCCAGGAAAGAGGGGTGCCACAAGGTTCATCCTTGGGACCCCTTCTCTTTTCTATATTCGTAAATGATCTACCACATATTTTCACCAACTCTTCAGTACAACTGTATGCAGATGATACTGTCATCTATACTTCGAAATCTGATATATGTGAAATTCAAGCCACCCTTCAGTCTGATTTTAATATTCTCGAAGATTGGCTCGTTCAAAACAAATTACTTCTAAATAAAAATAAATCCGTCACTATGTTCTTTGGCACAAATTCAAGATTGAAATCCAGTTCAGATTCCTGTACAATATTCTGTAAGGATGGTACACCTTTGCAGAAGGTTGATAAAGTTAAATATCTTGGGGTATGGTTGGATCCTACATTGTCATTCAAAACGCATATTAATCATACTGTACAAAAAGTGAATTGTTGCGTCAGTCTATTATATAGGTCCAGAAATTGTTTCACTTATAATGTCAGGAAGAAACTGGCCACACAATTTATTTTTCCTATATTAGACTATTGTGACATTGTGTATATTTCTGCCTCTAAATGTGTGCTAGCCCCCCTTACTAAAGTATATAACAGAATCTGCAGATTTATACTCAACTGTCCTTATCATACCCATCATTGTTTAATGTACCAGTCTCTTCAGCTTTCCTCTCCTCATACAAGACGACAGATTCACTGGTTTCAATTTATATATAAGTGCATTTATTTCAATTATCCCTCTTATCTTAAACAGTACTTTGTGTTACCTACTTCGAATTATCAGACTAGACACTCTGCTTATCCTTACTTTTCTGTTCCACATATTAGGACATCAATAGGCAGAAAAGCATTTATGTTTAAAGGTCCTAATGATTGGAATCATTTACCTGTGGCCATTAGATCTTCTATATCTCTTAATTGCTTTAATCAAATCCTGACCTCCAATTTTGAACTAATCTGTTCATGTTTTCATTGACTCTGTCACCATCTCTCTTAGTACATTTGTCCAAACTCTGGTTGCAGTATGTTTGTATGATTTTGTATGTCCGTCTTGTCCTTGTATTGTTTTGTATTGTATTGTATTGTATTGTATTGTATTGTATTGTATCTTATTGTGATTTTTTTGTATTGTTCTGTCTCTTTATTGTACTGGTTGAGTTCTGTTGTATCTTTATGTGATGTGTGTAGGACCCCCTCGAAAACGAGTTGTGACAACTCAAGGGGTTTATCCTATGAATAAACTTTAAACTTTGAAACCAAGCGTGACAGCTCACAAGCTGCGAGTAATATGTTGGTATCAGGGATCACAGCTGCTGCCTGAGCTGGTGTGTTGTACTGCCTTCAACCGACTTCAAAAGTCTGTGTTTACGGGGAGGGGCCTTGTTAACCAAGCGTGTGAGCTCATGACCTCGAGCAGTACGCTGGTATCGGGGAGATGCCAACCCGACCAGCTGGAGTATGCTCGCACTGCTTAGCCGACTCCCAAGCCCGCACTTAATGGGGCCCCACCGAGCCCACATGAACCGTGGCCAATACACTGGTATCAGGGATCAAGGCTGTTAGCAGTCTGGCTGCTGTTAACAGCAGCCAGACTGCTGTTGGGAGCCGTAGGGAGCACTGAGCGTGTAAGGTCACGAACCGCGAGCAATACACCAGTACCAGGGATGGCAGCCATTGAAAACAGCCTAAGCTGGAGGTTTTATACTGCTGCCAGCTGACCTTGGAAGTCTGCGCCTAACAGGGGCCCCACCAGGCGCGTTAGCCCACTAACTATGAGCAATGTGCCGATATGAAGGATCACAGCCTTCGACGTCAGTCTGGGCCTGAGTTTTGTACAGCTGTTAGCCGACTTGGAAAGCCTGCGTTCAACAGGGCCCCCACCGAGCGCGTTAGCTCATGAGACCGCAAGCAATACACTGGTAACGGGGAGACGCCAGCTCAACTGGCTGGGTTATGCTGCAGATTGAAACGTCCACGTTCAACAGGGGCTCCACCGAGCGCGTTAGCTCACGATCCATGAGTTGTCCGCCGAAGGAATCACAACCGCTGATATTAGCCTGGCTGGAGTTTTTGCACTGCTGTTAGCCGACTTAAATGTCTGCGCTCAGCATGGGTCCCACCAAGTGCGTCAGCTCGCAAACCCACAAGCAATACGCTGGTATAGGAAATCACAGCCGCCATAGCCAGGAGCTTCGCCACCAGCAACAGTGCAGAAAGGAAAGAGAGAAGAAACAGAGAAGAAGGGAACAGCATCCAGGGAGGCTGCCCGTAGACAGACACCCACTCTCACTGAAAACAGGTAAGCGGAACTCGCTGTAACCCAAACACTCATACACACTTCTCTTTCACTATCACACTTGGACTGTCACACACTGCACCCTGACTCAGGTGGAGATCAAACAATCACTGATTCCACGCCAGCACAGGTGCTTTATAGGTAAACCTGAGGGCGTGACCGGGCAAGCCGGTGTGTCTTAAAGAAGTATCCACGTACCCTGACATGCAGGGGGGTCATTCCCTGTACATATGAAATATGTAACGGAGTGGAGAGATAGTCTCGAGACGATAGAGAACCCTCCTTTCTGTCTATGTGTGTAGACAAAGTCAGAATCCTGCAAGTACGACAATAAAAATTCACTGTCAGTCAACTGCCAATAAATACTCCTCTATATACATTCACAAGTGGATGTCATCACCTGTCTTCACACACAGCAGTTAGACTGGCAGCAGATCGACAGAATAGATTCATAGCTTTAGTTCTCCTTATGAAAGACAGCAAGGGGTGAGAGAGCAGGGCAGCAGAGAGGAGTCCATCTTCAGTACAGCAGGAATATAAAATGCAGGACCACACTGCTCGAGGTTATATATAATTTATCACAGCACACCAAAATATTTCCACTTAAGCTAAGACATGGGAATAGAGAGGCAGCAGCTCACTGGGCCATCACCATCATCATCATCTTCATCATCATCATCATCATCATCATCACCATCACTATCATCATCATCACTATCATCACTATCATCATCATCATCATTATCACTATCATCATCATCATCATCATCATCATCATCATCATCATCACTATCACCATCATCATCATCATCACTATCACCATCATCATCATCATCATCACTATCATCATCATCATCATCATCATCATCACTATCATCATCATCACTATCATCATCATCGTTGTCATCATCATCATCATCATCATCACTATCACCATCATCTTCACTATCATCATCATCATCACTATCATCATCATCATCATCACTATCATCACTATCATCATCATCACTATCATCATCATCATCACTATCATCATCATCACTATCATCATCATCATCATCACTATCATCATCATCACTATCATCATCATCACTATCATCATCATCATCATCACTATCATCATCATCATCACGATCATCATCACTATCACCATCATCTTCACTATCATCATCATCATCACTATCATCATCATCATCACTATCATCATCATCATCATCATCACTATCATCATCATCATCACTATCATCACTATCATCATCATCACTATCATCATCATCATCATCATCATCACTATCATCATCATCATCATCACTATCATCATCATCATCACTATCATCACTATCATCATCATCATCACTATCATCATCATCATCATCACTATCATCACTATCATCATCACTATCACCATCACTATCATCACTATCATCATCATCATCACTATCACCATCACTATCATCATCATCATCACTATCATCACCATCATCATCACTATCATCATCATCACTATCATCACTATCATCATCATCACTATCATCATCATCACTATCATCATCATCATCACTATCATCATCATCACTATCATCACTATCATCATCATCACTATCATCACTATCATCATCATCACTTATCATCATCATCATCATCACTATCATCACTATCATCATCACTATCATCATCATCATCACTATCATCATCATCACTATCATCACTATCATCATCATCATCATCACTATCATCATCATCATCATCACTATCACCATCATCATCATCACTATCATCATCACTATCATCACTATCATCATCACCATCATCATCATCACTATCATCATCATAGGGCTGGGCGATATGGCTGAAATCTCTATCACGATATAAGTGTTTCATATCGGTCGATATCGATAATTATTGAAATATTGTATGACCTATTTAATCCTTACTCTAATTGTAGGCAATAAGCATTTAGGGAAAATGAATGTCAACACATATGTTCAATGTTAAAATCACAGTTGAAAACTGAACAATTATCAATAATAAAGTGCTTTTTATTAAGTGTTATAAAAACATGTGCATAGCAAACCTGTGCAAACGTAACCTTCTCGACCGCTGTTTCAGGAAAAACACACGACCACGAGACAACGAGATGGCTGGCACAACCAAACGTGATACTGTTACATGATTGGCTATTAGCGTGTCACTGCTCATTCGTTGCTAGGCACCAGATGACAAGTGCCTTTGCTCATGCAACCAAGCTTGCTTTGCAACAACGATTTAAACCAGAGAGCGCTCTGGCTAAATTTACGCCGGTTTCTTGAGAAAAAAAAAACATTCTATCGAAACGTTCTATCGAACACATTTTCTATTGATATCGAGTACGTGTCTATCGAGATACATATCGTTATCGTTTTATCGCCCAGCCCTACATCATCATCATCACTATCATCACTATCATCATCATCATCACTATCACCATCACTATCATCATCATCACTATCATCATCATCATCATCATCACTATCATCATCATCATCATCACTATCATCACTATCACTATCATCATCATCATCATCATCACTATCATCACTATCATCATCATCACTATCATCACTATCATCATCATCATCATCATCATCATCACTATCATCACTATCATCATCATCATCACTATCATCATCATCATCATCATCATCACTATCATCATCATCATCACTATCATCATCATCATCACTATCATCATCATCATCATCACTATCATCATCATCATCATCACTATCATCATCATCATCATCATCACTATCATCATCATCATCACTATCATCACTATCATCATCATCACTATCATCACTATCATCATCATCATCATCACTATCATCATCATCATCATCACTATCATCACTATCATCATCATCACTATCATCATCATCATCATCACTATCATCATCATCATCATCATCACTATCATCACTATCATCATCATCATCATCATCATCATCACTATCATCATCATCATCATCACTATCATCACTATCACTATCATCATCATCATCATCACTATCATCACTATCATCATCATCACTATCATCACTATCATCATCATCATCATCATCATCATCATCATCATCACTATCATCACTATCATCATCATCATCATCACTATCATCATCATCACTATCATCATCATCATCACTATCATCATCATCATCATCACTATCATCATCATCATCATCATCATCATCACTATCATCATCATCATCATCACTATCATCATCATCATCATCACTATCATCATCATCACTATCATCACTATCATCATCATCATCATCACTATCATCATCATCATCATCACTATCATCACTATCATCATCATCACTATCATCATCATCATCATCACTATCATCATCATCATCATCACTATCATCACTATCATCATCATCACTATCATCATCATCATCATCATCACTATCATCATCATCATCATCATCACTATCATCACTATCATCATCATCACTATCATCATCATCATCATCATCATCACTATCATCACTATCATCATCATCATCATCATCATCACTATCATCACTATCATCATCATCACTATCATCATCATCATCATCATCATCATCATCATCACTATCATCACTATCATCATCATCACTATCATCATCATCATCATCATCATCATCACTATCATCACTATCATCATCATCACTATCATCATCATCATCATCATCATCATCACTATCATCACTATCATCATCATCACTATCATCATCATCATCATCATCATCACTGCTTGAGAAAACCTTTGTATTTTTACCAGCCAGGACATTTTGGTTGTATGTCATTAGAAAGGCTACACTGTGACTGACTGACGACATGACGTTAGCACTGTTCTCTGCTCTGTTAGGTAGTTGAGTGAAGTCAGCAGTTGTGGGTCAGACAACAATGGAAGAGAAGAAGAGATACAAGGACTGACAGACATGCTAGTCGGTGACCCAGAACAGCAGCGAGCACATCAAACCATTTCATACTTCTCTTTGCTCCCGCACACACCGTGACCCTTTATTTTTCCGGAATCTTAGTTCTTCTTTTTCATCTGTACCAAACGCTGTTTGACTGTGTGTTGCTTTCCCATTTCTGCCAGATGTTGTGTTTATTGTAGTCAACCGAGTAGTGATGTCATATGAACAATCACAATCGACAGTCCTGCTGCTGACCCCTGAAAGAACCTGGACATTTGGTTTTCCCATCACCTCTGGAGCAGTGTCCAGATTTAGCTGCAGGAACATGTTGGCTGTATGAGTGTCACTGAATGGGGCTGACAGAGAGTGATTTGGATAATTATGAATCCCATTTAAACTAAAGTATGTGTAAGTGCAGCTCATGAGTTTGCATATATAGTTAGCATCACACCACAACCATGGACCATAGTGCTGCATTGGGTGACATGTTCCTTCATTACCATGAACACACACACAGTTTACTTTGACTCAGTCCCAACACACACACACACACCCACACACACACACCCACACACACACACACACACACACCATCCTGCTGCTAGAAATACTCATTAGAGCATTAAATGTGGATTAATCCACTGTTTGTGAACTGTTTAAATAGTCCCAACATATGCACTATGTTTTCTGTTTGATTAAAAAAAAACTAGAGTGGAATTTACTGAAGCTTTTTTTTAGAAATGAAACTAGGCACTACATATCTGTGACTGTCAGCTTATTTACAAGATTTATGTGTTTAGTAGGAAACAATGGGCCTGAGAGCCTCAGACAGGGTGGTAAGTCAGTACTGAGAGATGGACCAGCACGTCGTTGGTTTTGTTCTTTTTGTGGAATTGTTTAAAATAAGAAAAATACAGAATAACACCAGAATAGTCCTTCAATGACTTTTCGGATAATATAAGTATAGTATGTTGTCATAAGTGCACCAAATTCTGGTTAGTGTGGTTCAGTAATGCTGTGACAAAGCAACCTCAATACTTCACTATTTACTATCTTGAATTTCCTTCGGGATCAATAAAGTATCTATCTATCTATCTATCTATCTATCTATCTATCTATCTATCTATCTATTAGTCTAAATTAAACTTATACTGGCCAGAAAATTGAAGTTTTAAAGTTGATTAATAAAATAATTGAAAATAGATTCAAATATTTTAGTCAAGTAAAACTTACTTCAAAAAAGTTGATTTGAGTTCAAATGTACTTAGATAAGTAAAGAGAAGTAAGGAGATAATAAGTAAATAAAGAGTGGGTCAGTTAAAAGGGTTAGTACTATTAAAATGACATCTGCTGGATTAAGAATACCCTTCAGCTACAAAATAAAGTGCATTAACGTGTCAGTGTATTTAAATATATCCCGCTGTTCCCAAGCACGAATGTCCAAGCCAACAGTAAATTCCTTTTCTATAGATGGTCACATCACAGTCTGTGCGTGAAACTGATTATCAGAATACAACTCAGTAGTTTTAGAATAACCAGAAATTGTGTCAAAACTCACAAAAATGCATTTAACAAGTCCACTCCAACTCTCTTATCCCTGTGCACTCCACAAACACACAACTGTGACAGAGTTCATCAAACGCTGCAGTAACAGCATAGCTCACTGAAGGTGGAAGTTCCTGCAGTCAGTAAATGTCACCAGCATCAGAAACTGCAACCAAAATGAAGATAAGCAGTGAAAAAAAACATTATAAACTGAGTAACTAGCAAACAAATTTTGAAAACTAACTAAACTTAAATTGAAAAGTTAAATATGAAATAGAATGAACCCTAAATTCAACACTATTATTAGTTATATATATTTTTCTTTTGTTCATTCTCACGGTCCATCAGGACTTCTTATGTGAGATAGGAAGGTGAATGAGGGATGGTGCAAACCTTTACCAGGAAGGTTTGTGCAGGGTGGGGAACTGTATAATACACCATCATGATCAGAAAGTACTGCAGAGCACACAATGATAATATTTCCTCTGGATAACTGTGATCAAAGGGGAAATGATGAGAATGTCATAACTGTTTTATTATTTGAGCAGTGATAGAAACTCAAAACTCTGAAGGCTGACCACCATCCATTCAAATTCACTGCTGCATGGGACCTGGAACTGCTGCTCTGAGTGTGCCATGTAACATAGTTGATCTTGGATATTATGAATTCCCCTGCTTCAGGAACTAATGAGAGAGTAACAAGAAGTTCAGGAGGAAATAGGAGGTGTATAAAAGTGACCACTCTTCTTTTCAGACTTGAATTTGGCTCCACAGTGGTCTGTGTGGAAAGGTTGGACATCAGACTGAAAAGATCCCAGAAGAAATGGTCGGCAAACAGATGTGACATCCAAGTGTTGAAATATTTCAGTACTAATTATCAGAGGTAGTTTTCATTTGTTGCAGAAAAAATGCAAAGAGGAAAATGGACATTTTGCATGGAAAATGTATTTTCTTTTTGAACATTCCCAAATGGATCAAATTGTTAGACGCAGTTTGTCACGGTGACTGGTAACATACAGGTGGAACTCATTTTATTATTGGCTCCATTCCACCAGTTATTGGAATGCAGTATTTAAAATGTTTTTATTGACTTGTGTTTGACGAGTCAAAGTCTGTGTCTAAGGTCTAAAAGCTCAGAGCCTCACTACTCAACATCAGAGTTTTATGTAGGAACCCTTCATCCAGTTTTTTAACTGTGTGTTGCTCTGCTGGATGAACAAGCTATCTCACACAATGAAGGCAACCTGAGATGACCCACTGTAAACCACAACACTGTGGTCCATTCACAGTGTTTTACCGTATAACTGAATGCTGCCTGTTCTAATTAGTCTGACTCGGTGACCACCATTTGACCTTCACCATGTGCAGACCGCTCAGTTTGCAGCTATTCACAGAAGGAAAATGTTTGTAAAAATACATTTCCATCATATTTGGCTTTTTCTTTTTGCGTCTCAGCGTGTCAGCTGTTCTCAGTACTACTTGGAAAACTACCCAGAATTTTCCACAATCTATGACAATCCTGCATTAATGTATGTCTCTGCATCCTCAGTAGTCTGAAGTAGATATATGAGTGTTGTGAAAAGGATTTCTCTCAAATTAATACATGAAAAAGTGGAATGGGACAGGTTGAAGGAAAAAAAAAAAAACCCTCCACACTATCATTTCATGAGTGCAGTGAACATCACACATGGAGTAGAACTCACAGTGGAGGAGTAACAGGCCGTTCAGAAAGAACTTGTCACGTTACACACTAAGTGTCAAGCCACTCATTGTGTTCACACGAGATGTGTTGTCTAGGCAGCGCATCAAAACCAAGAGCTGTGAAAGTACCAACAGGAATTCACTGTGACACCACAGCTGACTCACCAACTAGCTAATGTATTGAAATAGTTTGAAGAAGGTCAGAAACGAACTGTTCTTTCAAAACTGCACTCGAGAAAGCAGAAGAGCTTAAACAGCACAGCAGTGTCCTCTCAACATTTTCCTTCGTGCAGTTGATTCTAGAAGCACAGTGTAGTTGTTGCTGTTGGAATGTCTTTCTCCCTACCTGATAATCAATCAATCAACTTTCATTATGAGACAGGAAGTCACCTGAGGTCAACTACAGAGTTATACAGGTAACATGTATGAAACATGACAGACTGACATTTGATAGACCACTTCTGTGAACAGTCATGTTTCAAACAGGAGTATCCAGAGTGGAAAACAGTATCTGAGATATGACTTAGAAACCATGTTATATTTGCATGCTTTACCGCATGCTCCTGAAGGTGTGTGAATGCGTATGTATGGTTAGTCCCTATAACTGATAAGCAGTTGGCACCTTGCATGGCAGCAGAGATATGTAGTGTAAAAGTTGATTGGGCAGAAGACTAGAAGGACACTTCATGTACAGTCCATTTACCCTCAGGTACAGCTCAGGTGACATGCACAGCCATCAGTGTTTTGGAAGCATGTCACACATACACGACATAGGATTAGATTTACGTGCTAATTAACAATCATGTCAACTAACGACAACTGAAAAGGCCGCTGATCTCCCTGCCCAATTTAACATAAATGATTAATTGAGTCATTCATTTGGCAGAGGAGCACAACATTTATGAAATATAGAAACTGTGGTAATTCATCAATCTGTTTTACATTTAAAACTCAGCCTGAAAATGTTCAAAATTAACTAAATAAAACACATCCGAATAAATTGTGTAAAATATATAAATGAACAATTTGTGAAAAAATGGAATAAAATGATCAATTGATAATTTATTATTACATTATTTAAGACATTTTTATTTAATACTCAACAATTTGGAGCTGCACACCTGGCTTTGAGCAATTTATTGAAAATGTATCAATCGACATTACAAGCATGTGTGTGTGTGTGTGTGTGTGTGTGTGTGCACGGGGAAAAGAAAGCTCATGATGCTGCTCTAACAGAAACAATAACAGTATTTAATACTTACATGACCCCCATTAACCCAGCACTTTCACTTCATTTCACTCTGGGCCTTTCACACAAGCTCCCATGAGGGATATCCTGACCCTCAGCACAAAGAGAACTACAACCTAATACAATTACGATTCAGACTGTAAACAGTGTGTAGTACTGGTGAGACAATGAAATACAATGCAGGACGTATTTGGAGTAACAGAACAATGTATTGAAATGCTTCAACAAGGTGTCAAAACACAATGACACAACTACAGCCAGGATTTTACAACTCTGGAAAGTAAACAGAGTGGCAATTCTTTTGTCACAGTAATTTGGTGTTCACATTACAAAGTCATCTACCAGGAATGTGTGCTTCTGTGTTTATGGTCGGCTACAGTGATTTGCCCGATGAGCAATCATTTTACACATACTTCAACTTTTATGCCAGATGACCCTGGGTGGTTTTCCCAGATCCCTCTCCACTGGCATCCCACTGTATCCATGGAGTTGTCGCAGTCAGATGAAGACTCCACCAAGTACATGATCCTTCACTGGTTTCCCATTCACAAATACTGCCAAATGGAGTAGCGCAAGTATCTAGCCAAGTCAGTGTCAGTGGTGCTAAGAATTGAACCCATCAGTGCTGTGATGGGTGGGTCTTTTACATTTCCATCATCTGACATCCAGACTGACTAGGGCATAAAGGTTTAGATATGCATTATAAACCAACTGTTAAACTGGCAGACATGGCATAGTTAGGAAATATCATGATGATTTTGAACTCTTTTGAAAGGATCTTTAGCTTTCAGAATCTGTCAGTTGTCCAAACTATGTCTTATTACAAAGTACAATAAAGTTGTACAGATATACACTTAATAAATATTAGAGCAAGCTGTGATCAAAACTTTCCAATGACACTAAACATACTTTGAACCTTAACATGGAAACTATGTTATTTTCAGGCAAAGTAGCAGTCAAACTTCACATTTTACACTCACACTGACATAAATCCATGTTCTTGCCTAAATATATAACCAAGCCAATGTTATTTTCACCAAAACAGCAGATTTTAGTTACTTATATTTCTGTGAATAAATTTAGATTAACGCAGAGTCACAGTCACCATTTTAATCCAGACAGACTGAATCCTGTGGTGAGAGGCTCCTTATCACCATAACATTCTCTGCCACCTGTCTGTTCAGTAATCTAAAAGTCATCCAGGTAGCACGTGAATCCAGCAAGCCACAGGCTGTTCCATATCTCCTCAACATACAAGACTACTATAATAAAATTCCAGTCTGGTTTTCATCAGAAGCATTAGAACGTCTTCTAATGTGGGTGAATCTTAGCACAGCTTTTGATTCCGTAGATCACATAATCCTGACTGAAAGGGTTAAAATGGGCAACGGTGGGTGTCTCTGTGTGCACCCTGGACTGGTTCTGCTCCAACCTCTTTGGATATAAGTTCTGTGTTGCCTGGTCCCTACAAACTGCTTCTTTCCTGTGGTGTACCCCAGGGTTCTGTTGTGGGTCCTATATATTTTGCTTATGCTTCTTTAAAAGTTTTTATTTAAAAGTTTTCTCTTATCATTGCCACACTGATGATATTAAACTTTCTTTTAAGCCTGATGAGACTAACAAACTGACCGTTTTTCACAATTGTCTGTCTCCTATTAAGGACTGCATGGTTACAACACTTTTCACAGTTAAAGCCCAGATAAGACTGAGGTACTAATCAATGTTTCAGACTACTAGACTACTACTGCAAGTTGTTGATTATGTTTTATTGTTTGACACATTTACTCCAGTGAAGCACTTTGTGAGCTTGCCCTGTGAAATGTGCTAGTGTGTAAGGTGTAAGTAAACTTTATTTATTTCCCACTACCCTCATTCCATCGCGTCCAAGGTCACTACACTCCTGTGAGTTCCCTGGCAACCATCATCTAAAATTTCCAAGTTTGCTGTAGCTACTCCAAAAAATTCATTCCTTTTCAAAACAGACAACAAAGCAAAGCTTTCCAACGCTTTCATGTCAGCCTGTCATGACCACCGTTCAGTCAAATGTGATGTGATCTCACACAACACACTGTGATGTCAGAACCAAATATCACCAGGATATGAGCACACCTGCCCCTTACTTCCAGAAATAACAGCAGCTGGTTTTGGTCGGGATATTTGGCACAAGGACGCCAGAGCCCCCCGTTGCCCACTTCTAGCAACTGCAGCAGCTTTTGGCACTGGGATAACAGCGTTACCGATATCTGGCATCTCTCCCATTCATTACTCAGGACACTCTTTCAGGACCTCAGCCTCCTGTGAGCCTCAAGCTTCACAAACCAATCATCATCCATTAATAAATCAATCGTTTAAACACATTTTGTTGATGGTGTGGTCTTTGCTAGTGAACCCTATATTAAAGTCAGTAAATCGAAAACACAAAAACATTTTTTCAGTTGCCCCTCACATAACTTTGGTTTTATCTGATGAGATCTTGAGATTACTGCTAACACCACAATGAACGTAAATAGTATTTGTCGGTGAAAATTAGGGTTTCAGCTCAATAATTAATTTCATGATCGATTAATTTTTTTTTAATATATAAATCTCAGCATGTAAAAATTTTCTCAGTGCCTAAAAAATGTGCTCTGTAAATAAAATTGTCATTGCAATCCACACAACAGATTTCTTAATCTTTGGTCCCATTCTTTTCTCACTGCACATGCTCCTCTTTGGTTTCTTAATTAGCCAATTTAAGTGTATTTATTATCACTGTTATGTATGCCACTTTTTCTTCAAACCAAAGGTGACCAACCCTTTGTAGTTGTGGATCCCACTCTCTGGAACCTTCTTCCCCTAATTAGTTAGTAACTAGTCAGATGGTGGCTTTAAGAAGTTGCTAAAAACTCACCGGTTTCCTGCACTTTGTCCTTTAATGTGTTTTTGCCCTCTGCGTAGTTTTCATTGTTTTTTTAAATCATTATCTCACTTTCTAATGTTGTACAGCACCTTGTAACTCATCCTATTCTATAATGTTCAATTCACAGTGATAGGCTAACAGGGAAAAGCAGCAGTTCTTATCTTTGAGAAGCTGGAACCAGAGAATGGTTTGTATTACGTTTATGAACTCAAAGCCTGCCAGGAGGAAATGTTGCACTCAGTCTGAATCCAGACCTCCGTGTGACAGCTTCCTTTGGAGCCACTTTGTACCACACTAGAAGATTCAACCCTCTGTATGAACTAATGAATCACATTAAAATGCATTAGCACCCTTATGTTATGCATTAACATACAAGATATTGGGTATCACATAAAGAACCCGCCCACCCTGTAAGAAAAACTAAATGAAAGTGATTCTACTGCATTGAGTGGGAATAAAAACTGAATCATTTCTGAGCTGACACTCTGTCCACCCTGTTATCATTACCAGTTGGTCTTCTTGAATTAGAAACACGCTGAGATCTGCTTGTCCTCTCATCCTCAGCCACAGGCGACAACTGACGAAGGCGAGCTCCTCTGAGCTCACAACTTCTCAGTGAGGCGGAAGATACAGAGTGCACATCCCCACCGACAACCACACACAATGCACACCGACCAGTACTGCACCTCACAGCACTTCTGTGCTGACATCACATGAGCCTTTTTTTATATTTCATCTCTAGGCTGAGCTGACTATCAGCCAGTATAGCAACCATATGAGCTTCGGTCTTTCCTCCATAGCAACCCTCCATGAGCCGTCTACATATGCAGCATCGGGAGGTCTTGCAGCAGGTGTCGGGGACCCCTGTTGTGATGTCGGTGTGACCTGGAGCGAATGTCACGTCACATTTCTGACCATTTGCAGTGTGTCTTTTAAAGCTCCTGACCTAAACCCTGTGAATGAAGTGATTATTCCACCACACACCACACATAAGACCACTGCAGCTCTGTTCACAGCGCTTCGGCTTCTCCTCAGCACTGAACTGTGTGCTGCTGGCCCGGCGACAGTGAGCCGTGTTACCGCGTCAATCAATCCACAAACTTTCACGTGCATTGAAATGAGCGGGGCGTTATGTGTTCGCTCTGTCTTTGATGGATTTCTCGGGAATTCACTCGAAAATTTTTCGTCATATTTTACGGGACATTTCGTGACGTTACAGCACGGAGACAGTGGTGTGATTCACCGAGTCTCCCCCACGCGCGACAGAGGCACGTATCAGGGCTGCTGTGAAGCTTCCGTTAGCGCCAATGCAGCCGACAGCCTCACGAACGTTAAAGACGGCGGTAACCGTTCCAAAGGACGGCTCTATCACCGGTGTGAGTCATTCGTCAAGAAGCAGCGGCGGGAACGTTCCAGATAAGCTGTTGAATCTAGAGTCCGTCACGCGCTCGAACCTTAAATGCATGAAGACGACTGAGTCTGTCTGTCTGTCTGTCTATCTGTCTGTCTGTCTATCTGTGTGTCTGTCTGTCAGCCGTCTTACCTGAAGCAGCTCTCTCTTCACAGCATCGCTGGACGGAGGCACCAAGGCACCGGCTGCTAAATCCAAAAGCACGCCCGTTTCTGGAAGCGAGGCGAACACAACAGAGTCACTGGAGGAATGTGTGTGTGTGTGTGTGTGTGTGTGTGTGTGTGTGTTTGTGTGTGTGTGTGTGTGTGTGTGCGTGTGTGTGTGCGTGCGTGCGTGCGTGTGTGAATGTGGGGGCATCAAGTGGCGCAAGCCTGCGGTCCATGAATTGCGGTAAGTTCACCACAGTTAGACGGAACGACACCGGAAGACGGGTGATTTTGCTCTAAAAAATAAAAGCACACAAACCTTTTCTTGTGTGACATTAAGGCAAAAATGGAGTGTGAGTCTATTCTGAAGAATAGAACTTCTTTAATCTATCTGATTAAAGCTCCCACATGTCATCCTTTGACTGAGGTGTGGTTATTCACTTCTCCTCCTCAACGTATCAGATCTGTTTCATGTAGAACAATGTGTTGACAACAAGCGGTGATTTTGATGTGTGAAGTATAAATACACCAACACCAACATATGTGGCCTTCGACATGAACTTCTCCACAGGCGCGGTCACACAAAGTTACTGTAAATGATAAACAGTATGAGCATGTGCCGCCCTGATTCCTTATTATTATATTATAGACATATTATATAGACAGATTAATCGCATCTCTTCCCAAGCAAGCAAAACATTTTGGCTTTGTTAGAGTTGAAACCAGCCATGCTCCACTCCAATACTACCTGCTCCAGGTTAACTGTGTAACTTAGTCTGTGGTCATTTGATTAATAAGAATAAGAGTGATCGACAATTTGTTTAATCAGAGTAATCAGAGTAATGTAAGCACGATATGAAGTGAAATACTGAAGGTGTTCAGCAACATTTACACAAGAACGACGTCTGACACAGGATGACTCATCTAGACAAATGTGATTCAGCCTTGGTCAAAAAAACTATTATTATTACTATAATTCAGTTCTGACACTGATTAATTATGCTTAACATATGAATATGAACTTTATTTTGAAAGAAAAAGGGAAGTTGGATATTGTTACTGCAATGGACTTTGCACTCTGGCAGATTCATACAACTGAGAGAGAAAGGGAAGAGAGAGAGAAGGACAAATCTTTGACATGTTGCTTGTAAGACCAGAAATGGAATAAGTTGAAATTTATTTCAATTCATGTATTCAAGTGCAAAATGGAAAAAACCCCAATAAGGCAAACTGGTAATGACATCACTGTCCAGTCTTTAGGCTATACATGTATAAACCATCGTGACATACAGACACATTTGCACAAGCAAAGAATCCCAACATATTCGCTCTGGCTGGAAACAAGGCAAACAAGAGAGCTGTAGAACTTCAGCAGGCACAAGCGTACGCCGATGACAATGGTCTACTCTTCATGGAGACCTCAGCCAACTGCCATGAACGTCAATCACATTTTCATGGCTATTTTGCGAAGAACCTACCGAAGCTACTGAGGCTACTGAAGCTAAGCTAACACACTGAGCTAACATTTGCTAACAGCATAATATATCAACATCCTCGACCGCTTCACCCTCAAAAGAGGAAGAAAAAAATCCACATTAAATTCATGCATGTCAGAACTCACTTTACATTTGTGGTACAATCACTCAGAATGCAGTTAGTGCCTATAACAGAGTTGGTGAACGTGATAGTGTATTTAGCTCAGGGAGTGCTAATGACTAAACACTTAACACAGCAATCAGCACTTCATTATGTGGAGCAGGAGTCACCTGAAGTAGAGCTGTGAATGCTGGGACTGCCTGATGAGGGGGTGAGGATGTGGCAGGTAGGGGGGCTACAAGAAACTGGTAGAGAGGGAAGTCTTCACAAGAAGTGAACACAGACTGAACCTGATTCAATGAGACAGTTGAGCTTAACTCAATCAACCGCTTCCTCCACCCTCAGACATCAGAAGGCTGCTGTGCCAATAATGTATGCAGGAGAGTGTTGAACAACAACATTATCAACTACAACAAGCACCCTAAACTGGTCAAATTTCATTGATCCATTCATCTGTTTCCATAACCATCCTTATCGGGCAGCTGGAGCTGACACAGAGCAAGACATTGAGTAAGACATTGTAGAGAATTACATAAATTTAAAATATATAATGTAACCATGAAAGTATGACAAAATCCAATTCATTTTTCATTCATAATAACACATTATTGAATCACATGTTCATTTCATTCCAGCAGTTTTTTGTTCTTGTACCAGAAGGCTGTTTTTATTTCTCAATGTCTTCTTTATTTTCATATGCCACTTCAAGTCTTTGTCTGTCAATGAAAAGTGACGGAGCAGAGCCAGTTGTGACTGGCTATCCACTTATTCAGACCAAAGCAGCAAAGCAACAGCCAATAAAACCTGCTGGAATGAAATTAATATGACCACTCTCTCATGTGTCTGAAACTAACAGCTAAGCAATAGTCCCATGTATCTTAGCCAATAATTTGACATAGCACATCTGAATTGACTCTAATTGAAAAGGATTTAATATGACTTCACTCCACAGATAATGAAAACACTTCTGTCCCAGTCGTCCACATGCAAGCCTGCACCCTTCCCTGTTATGAACGGTGTTACTGTGAAAAGAAAGATAAAATAACATTTCTTACAATGAGCTGGGTTTGAAAGTTTATTAAATTATTTCACAATTCCAGGCTTCTATGTGTGTATGCTTGTATGATCATTTGGTTCACAATGGATTATGTATTCATTTACTTTTAAACTCCATACGCTGCTATACCAGAAGCTCCCTCAGTCGGCAGCATGTTATACACAGTGTATGCATATGGATGTTCACATACACAAACATGCACAGTCATATTTGTTCAAGTTTGTTCAACGCTTGTAAAAGAATTTCACATCATGCTCTGAATTCTGCTCGCCTAGCGATGGATCAAACAGGTTTTACTGAGATCTTTGCAGTATTTGCTGCACAAGCCGTATACCATCTGAGCGAGGCATGAGTGTGGGTGAAGCTCTTTGTATTTTTTTATTCCACCATGTGAGGGACGGAGCTGGCAGGAGTTGCAGGTGGTATTTCAAAAAAGTTTTATTTATCCAAAATGACAAAAAATGACAAAAAAGCAACAAAAGTCCTGAAACTTTAACGAACTATACAAACTGAGCATGAAGGGGAACACATATAATGCAGATCAGACTTCCAAATACAGTCAAATCACTTTAAGTCTTTAAACAATTAAAGAACCAGAGTCTCCATTCAATGCCTTCCATTAGTACTCTTCTATGTAGTACTCTGTGTACTTCCCGGTGTAGTGCTCTAATTTCTGCAGGGTAGTGTTGAATCAATTCAAGTACGACCGCTGTGCAGTTAATGGAAATTATGATCGCAATTTATGTACAACTTACACTTGTATAATGTATATTGTATATGTCAGCTATGTAGACTAAATGGTGACCAATGAGGGCAACAAGTGTTCAGTATTCCACACTCAGTTTTCTGACCGGTATGACATTTTGACAGAACTGACAGTGTGAACGCACTTATGTGAACTGAGATAGGATTTAGTGGCACCTACAGGTGTAGCTGCTGATTTACAACCCCCTTGCTGCACCCTTTCCTTCCTCTCGCGAGACATCTGAAAAATGTGAAAGGCGCTATGTAGAACCTGTGTTTAGTTTGTCCATTTTTGGAAACAATGCAGACTCTGTGAAGACGACCCACATTATCTGTAGATATAAAAGGCTCATTCTCTTATTTATTATTTGATTATACACTCATGAAAATAGATTTATAATTATTATATTTCTGACATATTATATAAACTGATCCCCTAAATCTGACACAGTGGACCTTTAGGTAAAACACAAGTACCAAAAACTAGAAATGTCAATCCCTCCATGATGAGGGAGGCAGTCTAATTGGCCACTTCCTACATTTAACAGCTCTGCTCTAGCAGGCTAGTATTGACTGTACAGAAGTACAGAACTTAATATGTGCTACAAATATTCAATTCAATTTTATTTATATGTACTCTTTATAATATTATCCCTAACTATAAGCTCTATCAAAAAGGAGTCTTTAGCCAACTCTTAAAAGTGTTGACGGTGTCAAAATGAGAGCTTGTTCCACAGAAGAGGAGCTTGATAGCTGTAAAGACAAAGACTGTAAAGTCAAACCAGAGAAACGGATCATTTTGCAGTGCTCTATTCATTTTTTCCATCTGATTTATGTGCAATGTGAATGTGAAGAGCATCAAGTAAAAAGGTCAACAGAAACTAAATGAAGAGAAAATGAACTGCAGAGACTAAAAAGGTAAGGCTGCTGACATTTAAACTGGCAGTGTGTGTCTGGAGGTGCAGCCATCACACACAAGATTAAATAAACAGTACCACATGGAACCATGTGGTTCAGAGCCTCTAAAGAACATAACAGCTTTTTGCAAGAACGTGATCAACACAAGGTCCAACTCAGGTTGATTACAAGACGTTTTACTGTATCTTGTGGCCTTCCTCAGAACCACACATCGAGTTCACTAGTGAACACATGGTGTTCATCACCTCCATCACCATTACCACCACCATCTGTAAACATACATGTCTCATTAATGCATGTTAATGCATGTTACTAACTAAACTTCTTCCCTGGAGTTTCTGTGCTCTCTCGTCCAGCAGGTTCTCATGGATCGTGACTGCTGCTGTGGTCCTGCATGACGTCCACTACATATATTATTACTGTCATTATTGTTACCATATCTCCATTACAGTTTATAGTTAGTTAATGACTTGCTGCTGCTGTGCATCTGTGTCTCTGTGTCTGAAGCCTTGACAGTCTGCATGGTTCTACTCCTACTGGGGAGCCTGAACAATCTGGTCAGTGTAGTTTTATATGCAGGCAATATGACAACAACATAAAACAGCTCAATGCCTGTCCTACTCAAGCTGTGTCTCTGTGATCTATGCTCCATTATCAGAAATGAGAACAGCTATCTTATATTGAGCCACAAGATGGCAGCAAGTTACTGTTGAAGCACAGTCTGTTGAAGTGAAGCACAGTCAAGTCAATGTTAGCTCACGATTACAAATGACAAATTGACCTCAGGGGGCTTTACAATCTGTACAGTATATCCTCTATGCTTATACTGCTCTATGAAGTTCAAAAAGATTGAGTTCAAATAAAAGTATGTTATTATATTATATTATATTATATTATATTATATTATATTTTTATTGATATGAATACTAGATTGGAGTATGACATTTAACACAATTTAACCCTGTAGCACCTTTCAACAACATTACAATTCACGTTTGTTTAAAAGATGAAAATGAAATAGAGGATAAAGGTGAAAGTGAGTAAAAACAGAAGTGATGCAAACAGAATCTTTAAGATGTGTTTTGAGGTTTTCTGGCAGATCGTTCTATATATGTAACAGATACAAAATGAAAGCTTCTCTGTGTTTAGTTTGTTCATGAAGGACAGTGTTTGACAGTGGAGGCCTGTGATGTATATTCAATTCAAAAGAAGTAGCAGACCTATGAGCTCAAATCTTGCCCCTCCATTAGGCTCCGTCATGTTCCCCTGTAGTGGATTTCACTGATGCATTTTGGTGACTTCCAGCAAGTTTTTGGTTTGAAACCTTTGATTTTTGTTTAATGTTAGTTGAATTACTATTTTGCGATTAATGTTGCTGAAAATGCAGTTGACTTATTTCAAAAAGTCTGCTGCTGTGTTGCACTGATGAACTTTGCTGTGAACAAATCAAACCAGCAGATAACTTGTTACAGATTGTGATGTCATGTCTTTCCAAATATTCTGATGGCATATATTTATGTATACACGATTCTTATGGAGGGAGGTGACCAACTCAGAAAAGCACTACCCTTGGTGGGACGCACTGCTTGAAATTGCCACTGAGTCCTGCACTTAAAGTACAAATGATTTAAACTTTGACCTTTCAAAGCTCAACCAACTTGAATGGCAACCGGCCAGAATGTCACCAGGAAACTCATGTCGAAATGTCAGCGGTCAGCTGAAACAACAGTTTATGTATGGGATGGTCACTTATGAACTTAGCTGTTTATGTATGTTATGCCAGACATGTGCCAGCTTTAAATACATAACAGTTACACATCCTGATTATGACGTCCATTAGTGCCCCCAAAAAATCCCATCTAAAGTGTAGTTGCTGATTGCAACTGCCTCACCTCACCCTCTCCATCCTAGCATGAAGAAGAAAGTAAGGCTGTGAAATGCATGTAAAACACGTGGTGCTACTGTCATGTTTCTCTACACAGACGACTCTGTGGAAGAGAAGCCACAGCAAGAAAAACATATTCTTATTTTCAGGTGATTATACACTCATGAAAACAGAGTTATGAATATTATAGTCATTTTCTGCCATATTCTAAATCTGACACACTGGACATGAGGATTGTAAGAAGTTTTTCAGAGATATAACAAAACATCTTGACTGCATTATTTACCTTTTCATCAAAATCAAATAACTCATCTGTTCTAATTTCTTCACCCAGTCTCTGCAACATGTCTGCCACACATCTGCTAGCAGTTCCTGTTCTGTTACCATGGATACAGTAAACTGGATCACTGAGTAGGCTTTTATATGATCTTTCAATGTTATGTCAATTATATGATGTATGTTCATCCACAACACACGTCAGAGGATCAATCACTGGAGAGCGTAAGTCTGCTGAGTCCACCTGTAGTCTGTGTAATATTTAGTTATGAAATACTGAAAGAAGAGGTGTCATGTTTAACTCTAAACCTGTTAGTGAGGCCACTGTGTATATTAGTGCTTGTAACTCACTGTTTTACAGGGAAACGTAAATAATAATGAAACATTTAGGACACTGAGAGTTGGGGTTGGGAGGTGGGTTGGAGGGTTCTGCTTCGGGTCCCAGAAAGGCTCCGTCCGCCCCTGCAGAGAGCCACAGGCACGCACATACCATGCAGCATGCAGCCGTCATAAAGCCGCACACAGGAAGGATCAATGAAGGCTGGCAAGGGCTGAAAAGAAAATGTCGAGTTCAGGATATTGCACTAAAAATCCTCACAGCGCAGCTCTGAACCTGCACTGATCCTGAAACAGCTGAGAGCGGCGCGGGGTGCTCAGATGGACATGGTGGGTGTGTATGGATGAAGAGCGCGCATCGGGGATTAATCCGACTGTGCACAGAGAGATCAGCACCACATCTCTTCAACAATCACTGAATATTCCGAAAAAAGAGTCGGAGTGGAGGACAGGGAGAGGAGGAGAGGAGGGGAGGTGGAGAGCTCTAGGAGTGGACGCCACCGTCACAAATCTGGATGAATGCGCTGTTCTCCTGATTGACCGGCCCGCTGAAGGACCGGCAAGCCAAACCCACCGGTGTGAGGACCCACAGAGTCTATATAAAGACCCGCAGCGACGTCTGTCACATCATCATCCGCCTCTTCTGCCGCTCTCCGACCTGCAGACTTGGATTAACCATTCCTTTGTGTTGTCAGGGTAGCACGCAGCAGCAGCAGCAGCAGCAGCAGCAGCCATGTCTCACGGATGGGGATACGGACCAACTAATGGTGAGGATCTCCCAGCATCCAGCCGGGTTACATGTGTTGATGTCCAGGTTGCAACATCCTGCCTGTCACACTCTCAGCTTTATTTTGCCTTAGTGCAGACAGTAATAGATTACAGGCCTGTTGTCATTCCTCAGTAACAATGTCATTACATTACCATAGCAGCCTAATGAAGTACAAGTTGAGGGTCAGAGTTAGAACATGTAGTGCACAGGAAACTTTTACAAGATGAACTTTAGAGTTCAGACTTTCCCACAGAATAAACCGGACTGTCTACATTACATACATGATTTTTGTTAATTGCTCACTGTACTATGGATGGATTATTGATTATAATTATTGAATTGAGGTATCATGAAGGTTCTGGAAATAAGGCAACAGAAGTCAGAACAGAGCACAGGATTATTCTCCGTGGTACATTTATAAAATACTTTACTGACAACTTTCAATTTCCATTTTCAATGTTTAAAATGTTGCAGAAATATTAAAATAATTATAAAATAATGCTGAGAGAGGCTTTTTGGCACCTTCAGTGAGCATTTTGACTTTTATTTAAGTCAAAGATCTGAACATCAGACTGCTGCCAAAACTGAGTAGATTTTCAGATGATTACTTTTCAACTGTGTGATCACGTGTTATCTAAGCATCTAAAGAGAGGATCACAACAGGAAAGAGGAAAAGAAAAGACAATAATAATTCATAGTCATAAATCTGTTGTAATGACTTTAAATTGTTGGTGTGGAAGTACTCCACACACAGAGCAGGACAGAACACTGAGTTTGGTGGTCACATATTAATGTATTATCTGAATATGTATTTGTAGGACCTGACAGATGGGGAGATGATTTTCCTGTCGCTAACGGGCCCAGACAGTCTCCCATCAACATCGTCCCCAAGGAGACTCAGTATGACTCCTCTCTGAAGGCTCTGAAACTCAGGTATGACCCCTCCAACGCCAAGGGCATCCTTAACAACGGACACTCCTTCCAGGTGGACTTTGATGACGACACGGACAGCTCCAGTAAGCACTGCTTTATTCGTTTTTTGTACAGCCCTTGCACCAAAAATGTATTTGAATGTAGTATAACAAAACATAATATAGAAGTCCCAGTATTAGCAAACTTTATCTGGCTGTCATGTTTAGACCTCCACCCGTGCTGTGTGTACTGTAGCAGATAAGAGCGTCTGATGATGTCAGTTAACCCTGATAAGCCTCATCATTATCTGGAGGTCAACAGGACATCTGAGCCACCTCCCTCTGCTGCACTGACGCTGTTATTCAACTTTCATCCAGCAGTGCAAACCATAGAAAATATGAATTCAATATATGAAAATCATATTTTATATTTACTGTTTACAGTGTCATGGTTTTTTACAGTGATGGTGTAAATTCAGAATAAACCACTGTAGGAAAGAAGCATCACAGCAAATGTTCTTTTGTTTCTACTCAGGACATTATCAGTTATGTAAAATGCAATCTGAACAAAAATCTGTCCCCATGTTGCCATTTTCTACATTTACACCATGTCCTGATCATGCTCGGACTGCATGTCAGTCATCCCAGGTCCCCGATACATTGGTATTAAAAAACAACTAATTGCTACAGAAACAGAAAAAAGTTTCTAAGAAATAGGAACACATTTATTGATAAAGTCATGAAAAACTGGAAAAGTAAAGTAAAGCTCTGGGGGTCTGCAGGTCCCCCTGTTGGGAGGATGAGGGTTAAAGGGACTCTTCAGTGGTTTAGTATTGCACTTTCATGAAGCTGGGTGACTGACTAGAGGCAAATTAATAACAGAATGGTTATCAAGTGTAAGTAATAGGAACATGCAGTGTACAACCATACAGGTCCCAACATGCCATAAGCCTACTGACTTTGATAATGTGCAGATTACTGACTGGCATAGAATTATTGAATTGTTGATGTTAAGTCTCCTGAGTGATCTCTGATGAGTCTGTTGTTTTGTCCTTACCAGCCCTGACTGGAGGTCCTATTTCTGGAACATACCGTCTGAGGCAGTTTCATTTCCACTGGGGAGCCAGTGATGACAGAGGCTCTGAGCACACTGTCAACGGCATCAAGTTCCCCTGTGAGGTACTGAAGCTACTGAAGCTACAACTACAAACACCTACCTCTACCTCTGTTCATATCATGGAATAAACAACTCGGATGTGTGGTGTTAACAGTGCTCCTGTATGGTCCTGAAAAAAAAAACCATAGTAACAAATCAGTTTATAATGGTTCTTATTGTGTTACAGTATTTTTCTTAATCATAGGGACTTGGAAAAAAAGATTCTGCGGCAGGAGTGCAGCTTTATACAATTACAGTGGCCAGTAAATTGGTCGATTCCACTGTCTTCAAATGTAACTGAATGTTCAGTCATCCCCCACCAGAATGAATTCACCGCCGTGTGAAGAGACTTTTAACAGTATCTTCATGTGGAAACAGTATTTACAGATTAACTGCTGAAACAGTTAACTGGACATATGACAGTAAATTTAGGTTTGGAATTTGAACTTGTGACCTCAGTGTGTCTACATTTGTGACTGTGGCCTTGCCATGAGATGATTAAAGAGCAAATCAACAGGAAATCAGTCAGATAAGACCCTACATGATCACAGCACCTCCTCACCTCTTCTCTGCCCCCACCCAACATTTTTGGATCTTTTATAATTGCCCAAGATTAGCGTCATGTTGCTGCTGTACATCCATATTGTTTATTTATTCATTTCACTCTGTTTATACTGGCATCATTATCTCTAAAATATCAAGTCTCCTTTTCTTGTTAGCTTCATCTGGTGCACTGGAACACCAAGTACCCTAGCTTTGGAGAGGCAGCCAGCCAGCCTGATGGACTCGCTGTGGTCGGGGTCTTTCTCAAGGCAAGTAGTTCATCACAATCCATCTGCACAACAGACTAGGTGTGTAAAAGGTACTTTAAAGGTCCCATAGGTCCCCCCAGGTCCCATCCTATTGTAGAAGGTAAGATTTTGATGTCTGTTCTGATTGTAAAGCAGGTCTATATGCTGCACAAATACTATCATGGAGCTCAAAATGTGCTAGCGTGCTACCTGGACACTGTCCAGCTTTTTTTTCTTTCTTTTTTTTTCTAAATGTATTAATAACACAACACCAAGCAGTTATCCTGCCCAGCAAGACAGAAATGCTGCACAATCATGCTAACAACAAGTAACTCTCTCTGTCCAACAGGCAAGGGCAGCTGCAGGGCCAGAAAATATTTTCTCCATAAAATATAAGATAAAATAAAGTTTTAATCATTGCTGGGAGGAAATTCATGTGTCATATAATCCAAAAATAAATACCAGATTAAAAAGTATAATCCAGTTTCACCATAAATAGCAAATAAAGTTATACAGTATTCAGTGAGGCCCGGCCCCCTGACACACTCCATTCCTGCCCCATCTATCAGTGCAGCCCAATGACAGTGTAAAGAATGGACAGAGCCTGAGTGACGCTTCTTTCACCTTCCGTCTAATCTAAATATCAGTAAAGACGTGGCTCATTGGCTGACCTGAGACGGGCCGAATGACGCCTTTGTGCTCTAATAAGCCATCTGTAACAGCACTTACCTGTCAATCAAGTGGTCACGCTGTTAATTATGCATAACTTCGATTCGATTTTAATACGGGCACTTAAAGAGACTGACTCACATCTGCAGCCTGTCTCAAGCTGCCGCTCGAGGAATTACAGTTTTTACCACTTCTGCACTGGCTTCATTTCCCAGCTCCAGAGGTTGACGCTTGGTGTGGCCCCTTGACAGGCTTATGGAAGTTGTCCAATCAGAGCGGCTTCTATGGAGGGGTCCTTAAAAAGACAGGAGCTTTTTTCAGATCAGGCTGTCATGATATTAGATTTTCGTGGCAGAAAAAAGTTAAAAATAATCATAATAATCCAAATTCATCTTGAACTTTTATTGTGTGTTTTGTTTTTGTTGTTTTCTCTTTTTGGCAAATGAATTAAACTCAAGATAAGAGTGTAGGAAGGTGCAGAGAGAGCGTCTGTAACCATAACTGTAAAAAAGTATAACCACAGAGTGAAAACACAAAGAAACAGAAATGAAGAGTCACTTGATATGACTCTATCATATGTGTTTTAGTAACATAATATTGATATTTGATATATATATTTTTAATATCATGGTCATTGTCAATACTGGTATGTCATATATTGTGTGTCTTTCTGTCTACTATAGATTGGTGCTGCCAACCCGAGGATTCAGAAAGTTCTGGATGCCTTGGATGCCATTAAGATCAAGGTAAACACCTGTCTGAGAATTCACAAAACACAAACAATGTATGTGTAACAGTGTATAAGAAAACTAGCAGCTACATGTTGTGGTTAACAATGAGTAGCAGTCTTCTTTCCTTCCTCATTCCCTCCTTTCATCCTTTCAGGGAAAGCAGACCACCTTTGCTAACTTTGACGCAAAGACTCTTCTTCCTCCTTCTCTGGATTACTGGACCTATGATGGCTCTCTGACCACACCCCCCCTGTTGGAGAGTGTCACCTGGATCGTCCTCAGGGAGCCAATCAGTGTCAGCCCTGCACAGGTACTTAAACCATAAACTCACACTAACATCAGACAGAAGATCAGGACACACTGATGCAGAATTCTGCTGAAACCACTTGTAGATGTTTGGACCTTCAGGACCAGCTCTACTTTTCTTTTTACATTAAAACAGATCAGTAGCATAAAGTTCATTCATGACAAAAAACTGGGAAATTATTATACAAGTCACATTTTTTTAACCACCCACCACAGTCTTGAACAGTACTACTTGAGCAACTTGAAGTCACAGTGACATTTGTTTTAGCTATCGCTGCACTCAGATAGGAAGGCTGGTCTGCACAGTGTAAAGTAACAAATGCATGTAGTACTGAGCTTTAGTATGAGAGCCAAACAGCTGGATTACACACAAGAAAGAATTCAAATATAGCTAGAAGGTCATATGGGTGTTTCAGTGCAAGTACACAGTGTGTGTGTGTGTGTGTGTGTGTGTGTGTGTGTGTATTTGTGGCAGTCCTAAATACAGACATTAGTCTTGGCAGCCCATCTGCTGGTCTGTGGGATGGACACGCTGCTTCAGTACAGCTTTCCAATCATGTCGTCCAGTGGGACTGCTGTTCAATTCTCCAGTGGACCTGAACCTTAAAATGAGAAAATAAAAGGCGTGAAGTGTTAAGCTTCAGGAAGTCACACAAATACAAAAAAACTGCCAATTAGTCACTCATACACACTTTAGACTTTGAGTCTAAGGAGCCAGTTTGTTGGTCCAAACGCTGTCAAAGAGTGTAAGAAGCCATATCATACAGAGCAGGGTGTGTGTGTCCTGTGTTTCACTCAGATTACACTGACTGTCAGTATCTGCAGTGGGCAGTTTTCACGCTATCTCACAGTATGTCACCTCTATGTGACATAAAACCCACACTGTATATTCTATGCTAAGTTCCCCCCTAAATAAAGTCTATACGTACAAACATAAGATTTGCTGACAGGGTACAGAGAAATCTTTCTGTTCTACACTGTAGAAGTGAACACACTGCAATGCTGAGTGAGACTGCGGAGGGTTAATCCAAACTCACCAGCTCGCTAAACAGTAAATGACTCCCAGAGGAGTTGTTGTTTATGCCATACTGCTGCTTTAGTCAATACACACACACACACACACACACACACACACACACACACACACAGTGTTCAGAGATGTGAGATGTTTCAGAGGAAAGTTAACACTGTTTCAATTGTTGGACAGTTCATTCATCTTAATGCTGCTATATGAATTATGGGAGTAGTCTGAGTGTCAGGAGGGCTGTGTTTCCATCACCATGTGCACACGGGAGATAACCACCACAGCAGGAGGGTGTGAGGGGGCGGCCAATGGAAGCAGCTCACTGCATGAAATGATCTGCTGCTGGGTAATCATTGAACCTGTTCCAGGTGCCACTGTTTCCTTCAGAGTGAACACGGCCTGTTTTCTCTGACGGAAACCAAAGTGCACTTCCATTTGACCAACTGAGGATTGAGGGCCTCATGGGATTTTTCATCATTCGGGTTCCTATGCAACACACACCCTGCGTTCCATTTGTATTTGAGAAATGATTCTATAATGTGTCTGATTTCATGACAGCGTTGTATATCTGGAATGTCTAACCATTTTTGGCACTACAGTATATGTAGAATCATGCATTATGTTAACACAGACGATACATGTGTGCTTAAAACTCACTACTGTGTGTGTGTTTGGATTTGAAAGCTCAACTCTCTGGCTCCTCCCTACACATGGCCCTTCTGATAGCTGTGTTATATTCTGACTGGGGAACAGTAAGGTTAAGTTAACCCGTCACTGGGAGAGCCTCTCTTCAGAGAGCTGCTGGCCCAGCCACACAGTGACTGTCGAAGCTCCACCAGACTCCAGAGGAGTCCCCTGTCACTCAGTGTGTCCTGTTAAAAAGTGACTGGATGTTGTAACATAACTTTAACCTTTTGTGTTTTGTGATACTGAGCTATATAAATATTTAGATACCGGATGTACAAAAGTCAAACCAATCTTCATCGACTATAACCATCTTCATCATGAGCTATTTTATTTTGTTGGCTGCTATTATCTTATTAATATACATCTATCTAATCTACCTCTAATTGCAAAACTGTTTATGTTGGCTGAAATACAGTCAGCCACAGAGAGCCACAGCCACTTAAGAACAATGTTGTGTTTTAAATTATGATGGTCAGGTTAATTTTAGATATGAATTGCCTTTTCACAAGCAAGGACCACAATGTCAACAAGATCCCTTTAAATGATTCATTAACAAAACACAAAGATTGTGAGTGAAGCGCGACCCTATGGAGAGTAGGAAGGAGAGGAATGGAATAGAGGGGAGGGTTAGGAAATGTCAGTGTCAGTGTCAGTGGCAGGTTTTAGGTGTTCTCTTGAAACTTTAATACATTTTAGGTAACCAAGCACAATACAAACTAAGCTAAATAACTTGATGATGCTAAACATGTGGCTCTCTTCCATCATTCAATTTTTCCAGTATCAGAGATCCCAGGGCTAAGTTGAACACACACAAAGGGAAAAGAGGAGTCAAAGTGGAGTGGGTGGTCAGGTGACAGTCAGTGTGAGGGGGGTCTCAGGCCTTGTTGATGAGTTTGCAGCCAGGAAACAGTGTTTTGTGGTGTAAGGTTAGGGTCCTGTTGGTACAGTAGATGTGCTCTTTATATTTATTCATACAAGCCATCCTATATTTAATGACTATGTTCATATTCCCTGTTTACAGTCTGTAATATTTATATGATCTTTCTCTCTTTTGTTTTGTCTCTCCGTCCTCATCAGATGGCCATGTTCCGCAGCCTCCTGTTCACTGGAGAAGGAGAAGCTCCGTGCTGCATGGCGGACAACTACCGTCCCCCTCAGCCTCTGAAGGGCCGTCAGGTCCGCGCCTCCTTCAAATAAACCCTGCTTCATCGTCATAGCTTCCATGCCCCCTTAACTTCTCCTCAGCTCCGTTCCCTGAACCTTTTTACTCATCTTGCTCTCCACATGCAGTCTGTGCTCAGCTTAAACTGGCCCTGTTGACATCAACCTGAAAATTAGAGTAAAGACCCAGCTGCTTATGCTTTCTAGGACATAGACTACCTGGATGTATCTTGAATAAAAGAACTTTAAAAGTGATTTTTATGCTTTGACACTATTGAGACATAGACCATATTTACACTTATGATTCCAAGTGTCTCCTAACCAGATGATATTTTCATTCACACATGAATGAATCGTATTTATGAACCGCGAGCAAGACAGAAGTATTATCGTCTTCACGGCTCCATGCAGATCAACACTCTGTCACTCACACAGAAATTGAACTGATTGAGAATCAGAGAACAGCTCACTGCGCCTTATCTTTGATCATATATGAAGGAATCATTGGAGCTTGGACAATGGCTATTTTCTCATTTGGTCATTTTGGTTAACTTTTGCCATTATCAGGACAGAGGAGATAGAACTTAAAAAGTCAGACAGTGAGAGGTTATTTCTACAGACTGATTATTGACTAAGTTGCACTATGGGAGGAGTAAAGATGTCAGTCATGACACTGGCTTAACACAGACAAAGAGTCCTAGTCTATCCCAGCTAACACAAGTAGAAAAAGACTAGTGATGTAGGATTGTACATTTTATGACTAGTAACAACAGGACAAAAATTCTGGCCTCCTCTGTCTGTACCATGTTTTATTTCCCATTCCAATAATTCCTTCATCCTTTGAAGAGTCTTAATAATATGCTTGTTTGTCATCTACCAACATCCTTTATTGAAAATGAAAGCCTTTATCAATTTCCCTATGAGCTTCTTTCTATGCATTCCATTGTGTTGTGAAATGTGCCGCAGACAGCTGCTCAGATTGTCAAACGTCATGTTTTTTATTGATGCCTCATTTTGTTGTTTGAGACAAAGTGATCATACTGATCTTGGAAGTTTTGATGCACGGTGGCCAACACCCATCAGCAAAGCACTATGCAAGTTTAAGACTTAAGATCACGTCATGAGGGCAATGTCTCCAGTATATTGTGAAGGACATCTTGTGAAGTGTTGGCTGATGGTAATATGTCATGTTTTCTCTATGTTGGGCTTCTGATAAATGAAGCTTTTGTTTTGCAAAAATGAACCAGCAGGCCACTGACACATCTGGATTGCTGGTGGTCATAGCACTAACCATTCATTCTGTCACTGGCTGGACAGTGTCCCTCCATTTTTTATAAAAACTATGACAACTGAACTACCTATCACCACAGTGCATTAAACACTTTCTTCAAGACTTGTGTAAGACAGAGCTGTCATGTTAGAAAGAATTAGTCTGCAGTCGATATTTGAACTAAACTCAGATCAATGGCAGACATCCAGTGTGACTTTTTAGGCTTTGTATCAGTGTTATAAAAAATGAAATGTTATTTAAAAATCTGCTTTCAGAGTGTGGTGATTGTGAAACAGCGTTAACCCTTTAAAGTGAATCATTGAAAACTGAAGTCAAATTATAGATGGAAGAATGTTTTGTGTGACTCTGTCATGCCATTAATAAAAACTCTTAGCTTACAGATGGCTCAGATTGTCCTTCTTTCTCACACCTCTTCTCTTCTCTTCTCTTCTCTTCTCTTCTCTTCTCTTCTCTTCTCTTCTCTTCTCTTCTCTTCTCTTCTCTTCTCTCCTCTTCTCCTTCTCTCTCCATCTGTCTCACTAATGCATGTTACTAACTAAACTTCTTCCGGAGTTTCTGTGCTCTCTCGTCCAGCAGGTTCTCATGGATCGTGGCTGCTGCTGTGGTCCTGCACGACGTCCACTACATATATTATTATTATTATTATTATTATTATTATTATTATTACAGTTTTTCTCAATTGCTAAAACACTAAAACCTATTGTCTGAATCAAATGCTCAGTTGCCTGAACCCACTGATTGAATCAATCACTCTTTTGGCAAAACCATAAGCACTTTTCACCTGTTTAGACACAACTTGCCAACACATTTTCATTGTGATGCACCCGTGCTGCATAATGGTGAGCACAGGTGACAAAAGTCAAACACAATTAAAGCACAGGTGTCACCACTTGAACACAACAACTCAAAATTGATCACACTTATGGCTAATGATGTGAGGGAACATATAAGCCAGTTCAGAGAGCACTGGTTTGTGAGGCCCTACAATGGATAGAAATCTGAGAGGAAGAGTTCGTGTGAGAGGAGGTCGAGGTGGTCAGCGAAGACAAAGAACAGTAATATCTGATGAAATCAGAGCTACTGTGATTGACCATGTTCTTGTCCATGGTATGAGCATGAGGGAGGCCGGACAAAGGGTACAACCAAACATCAGTAGATTCACTGTGTCCACCATAATCCGAAGATTTAGAGAAGAGAACAGACAATTACCTTTTTTGACATTATAGTACAGTATGTAAATGTTGACAGCAATTACTGTATGACATACTATATACTGTACCACAGTATACTGTAAGTAAATATATGTTTCAGTACATCACTGTACCAATGTACTGTAGTATTGTAATGGAGGGTTGGTCTAACTGTTTGTAGGCCTAGTATTCCATGTATATTTTTTGTAACTGCATGTTCCCTTTTTGTAGAATTGAAAGACTGCCACATGGGGGTGGGAGGACAGGTATGTTCTCCCCACACCAAGAGACCCTAATTGTTGATATGGTCCGTGAGAACAACGCCATTAAACTGAGTGAAATTCAGCAGAAGATCATTGAGGACCATGTAAATTTTGAGGGTATCAACAGTGTCAGCCTCTCTACTGTTGATCGCGTCTTCAAGCGCAACAGACTGCGCATGAAACTGCTGTACAGAGTGCTCTTTGATCGCAACTCAGACAGAGTCAAAGAGCAAAGATTCCAGTATGTACAGGTTGGTATATATCCAGACACATTCAATGTTGATTACTCTAAGTAGTGATTTACTGTAGTGGCCTAAATCACTTTTTCTGTATCACTTACAAAACTATATCTATTTCTACAGAGGGTTTTTCAACTGGATGCAATGGAAAGACCCCATGAATACATCTACATGGATGAAGCTGGGTGTAATCTCACCAAAAGGAGAAGAAGGGGCCGTAATGTGATTGGCCATCGGGCCATTGTTGGTGTCCCTGGGCAGCGTGGTTGCAATGTCACATTATGTGCTGCCATCAGCAATTGTGGGGTTGTCCACCATCATGCCAACCTGGGGCCCTACAACACTCACCAGCTCCTCATTTTCCTCAATCACATGCAAGATGCTGTGTTAGGGCAGCAGGATGAGCATCCCATCTATGTTGTTGTTTGGGACAATGTGAGTTTTCACAGAGCCCTCCAGGTTAGAGAGTGGTTCAATATGAACCAAGGTTTTATCAATCTTTGCCTTCCACCGTACTCCCCTTTCCTAAACCCCATTGAGGAATTCTTCTCCTCATGGCGGTGGAAGGTATATGAACGCCAACCTTACACCAGGTAAATCTCCTGCAAGCCATGGAACTTGCCTGTGGTGACATAGGTGTGGAGGCATGCCAAGCCTGGATACGGCATGCCAGGGGTTTTTCCCCCGTTGCCTGACCCAGTACGGAGACATGAAGCTGTGGCTGAGTAATGCACTTATTTGTATATTTTTGTACTTTATTTTTACATGGGCTTACTGTACACAAGTGGCAAATACATAAGATTTCTGTTTGTTTTTACAAGTGCTACGTGTAAATGCACAAGATTTCTGTTTTTTGTCTTTTTGTACAAGTGCTAAATGCACAGGTTTTTTGTTTTGCAACATGCATTTAGCCTACAGTGAACAATAAACATTTATTTCTCCAGCTTCATGTCCTGAGCATTGTGTTTTCTATTTTTCTACGTAGTGTTTAGTGACTGTTCAGTAGTGTTTTTAATTTTGATTGACTCGGGGCACGATTTGACAACATAGTTCAGTTTTGAGCACAGATTGAACTGTTTTGAGGTGAAAGTTTGGTTTTGCAAGAAGAGTCTGAGGTTTTGTGAATGTAGCTTGAAAATTGGGTTTTGTGTTCACAGTTTAGAGAAAAGGAGAGCAGCTTTCAAGAAATGTGTCTTAGCAATCAAGAAAAACTTTAATATTATTACAGTTTTTCTCAATTGCTAAAACACAGTTTCTGATGGGGTGGCGTTTAGCTCAGTTGGTAGAGCAGCCGCCCCATGTACAAAGGCTCAGTCCTTGCTGCGGAAGCCCAGGGTTCGAATCCAACCTGTGGCTTTTTCCCGCATGTCATTCCCCATCTCTCTCTCCCCATGTTCCTGTTACTCTTCAGCTGTCTCTATCAAAAAAAAAAAGGTTGAAAAGGCCAAAAAATATCTTTAAAAAAAAAAAAACAATTTCTGAAACCTTGCTCCATTTTCTGAAAACATTAGAGACAAAACCTCATCTTCAAGCACTATTTACAAAACCTCTGACTCCTCTTGCAAACACAAACTTTCGCCTCAAAACAGATTTATTCGTGCTCAAAACCAAACACTGCTCAAATCAAAATCATCAAACCCACGGATTGAATCTTCTTTGATTACTTTATGTTTTTTGAACTGAGTTCGCTTCAACAGTTCATCACTTCATCAGGTTTTATGTCACGTTTTTCAGTATTCTTAAATATGATTCAGTAAATTTCAGGTCATTCATGTCCATCATTTGATGTTAAAATGTCAGATGGCTCTCTGTCTGAGAATTTCTCTTTTTTTTTTTGTCAATTTTCTGCTGTATGATGAAACTGACGTACAAAACTGCAAAAATGATTTAAACAGCAATTATCCTTTAACTTGCAATAATGATGTTTGGTCCTTGTTAATGGTCCATTGTGTCTCTGCTCCTTCATGTCCTTGTCCACTGTCTCCTGTCTCCTGAATCTAATGAGAGGACAGATAACTCAGACTTGGCAGCAGCAGCACAGAGCTACAAAAGTGGCTAACAAGACAGCGTCCACTTCAAACGCAAACCGGAGAGGTCCACTGTGTGTGTGTGTGTGTGTGTGTGTGTGTGTGTGTGTGTGTGTGTGGCTGTCAGGATATGAAAGGGGCTTTGATGAATGTGAATTGGCTCTCTGCTTCACAGACTAGGCCACTGTTTTAGAGACACACAGAGACAGAGAGGACAGAGGACAGACTGAGCTCTCACTGAGGATGTTTTTGGAGTTTATGAATATGAAGGTTGTGTTGTGATTGTAAACATGATTTTTGTTAATCTGCTGCTCTCCACATTCTGTTCTGCTTTGATGGAGAGATGCGTGACTAATCCTCTATGTTAACTCCAAATATTACATAATGGAAGGATTCCGTCACCAACTTTCTCTCTCCGGCACTACAACCACCCCTCCCCCACTGCACAGTAACATACAATACCACTCTCTCTCCACGGCTGATTGACAACAGTAACCATGGAAACTGCATGTTCATATCATAAAATATAGAAAAGGGGAATGCAGAAATAGCTTTTTATTGGAAGCACTTGCAGGCTGACCTGAGCGATGTGTTTATGTGTAAACAGAACTGTGGCTGCTCGTCCTCATGAAACCACGGCACGTTCAGGACCTTACACATATTTCTATGTGTGAATCAGTGCAAAGCAGAACTATGAGATTATACAGGTGTGCACAAAATGCACCATAGTTGGCTGATGAGATGAGCTGAGATGGGAACCATTTGTGGCTCATTGGAAAAAGATCAAATGATTAACAGATATTGATTTTATAAATATGATCCACAAGTACTGAGTTATCTTTTATCAGAACCAACGGTCGGCTTGTAACAGTTAGTTTTTTTTCCAGTGTATTTCAGTGCACTTTATGTGGAATTCAATGTAATGTTGAAATAAGACTGAAGATTGTGTAATTTGTTGGATTTTTGTATTTTATTTATTTTTTGCAGGCATATGTGTGTTTCATTCTGCTACAAGCTACATGCATTCTGTTTCCAGGAAATTCCATTTGAACTAATACAATACATTTAAAACAGCAAATACGTTTTAAGCATGAACATAATGAGGACGTTTAATGAGGGAATGTTTTGTACAACATTCTGGGAATTTTTCAAAGTTGGAAACTTTCCAATGTTAATTAACAGGAATTTATGGGAACAATTTGAAGGTTGTCCCTTAACAGGGAACTTAAATATAGTTGTGAAAAATATATTTTAGCATAATCTTGACTAAAACAACCAGATTTCATGCAGGTACACTTGAATATCTGCTATTCCTCAATCACATGTACATAGCACACTGCTTACTGCAGGGCTATTGAGGCCACGCCCCCTACCTGCACAGGTGATTTCTGTACCTGGACCACACTTTAGAGCCCAGAGCACACAGAGACTATTGAAGACACACATTTGAGCTTGTGGACTACATAAAGTGAAGTGAGTTCTGATGATATTATGGGGTAAATATATTTGATGTATGGTATTAATGTTTAACTTGCAAATAGCACATGAACATGTATTCATACAGTAGATAGCTAGCTGATAAGTTAGATGCTAAATAAGCTATAGCTAGCACTATTTCATTGACCATTTATGAGGCTTATCATGATGCTAACTTACCCCCAATTTCATAATTCCAATGGAAAGTTTCCAATTTACAAAATTCCCCAGCTTAACTTCCCATAGAAAGTTTCTGGAAATTTACCAGAAATGTTCCACCCCCTTGCATCCCTATAGGCCAATGAATGGAGTATGAAAATGATGTGAATCCTATCACAGTCAGCAGTCAACAAGCTGTGGGACTGATGTGTTAGACAGCGACTTCACCACATCATCTCAACACTAAATGAGGGACGATCTTTTGTTCATCCCTCCAGCAGAGTTCAGAGACTGGTAGAATTAATACCAAGGTGCATTGAAGCTGTTTTCACGTGGTGGCACACACAGCACCTCACCAGACAGTTAATGTTGTTTTTTCTATGAATTTATTAATTTAATTTTAATTTGTGATTCCTGTTACAGTCTGTGTGTCCTTAAAGTCAAGGTGGTGTACAAGGACTCAGAGGAGGATATTATCATACAACACATGGGCAAAGACTGTGGCCACAACCATGACGGATAAAGAAAATGATTTATTGAAGTGTCTCCCCATTACAGTTTTTCTCAATTGCTAAAACACAATTTCTGAAACCTTGCTCCATTTTCTTAAAACATTAAACACAAAACCTCAGCTTCAAGCACTATTTACAAAACCTCTGACTCCTCTTGCAAAATCAAACTTTCGCCTCAAAACAGTTTTACCTGTGCTCAAAACCAAACACTGCTCTCAAATCATAAACAAAGCGATCAAAATTATACACACTATCAAGCAGTCAGTAAACAATACACCAAAAAATAGAAAACACATTGTTCAAAACATATAGTTCTCAGGGAGAAGTACATTTTTAATCTCAAAACAAATTTCATATTTTTCCGTCATTGTCTTTTGATGAATGAAAACATGTTCTATCACAGTAGCTCAAAATTGATCAGAAATTACTACTCTGCTTTGCTCTTTGCAGTTTTTGTTGTTCTTCCTCCTCCTTGTATTTTTACAGTACTGTACCCTGCATCTCACAAACTTGTCCTTTGTCTCTGTGATACTGTAATTCTTGTTCTTTGTTGATATGAACCTGCAACCAGTCAAAATCTATTGAGCAGTCAGTACTGTAAACAAATGGAAAGCACAATGTTCAGGGCCAGACAATTTGTTTATTGCAATTCTACAGAAAGTAGATGTGCAGTTACAAAAAATATTCATGCAGTACAATACATACAGTGATGAACTTTACAAATGTCTATTGAAACAGCTGCATGTAGTGTAGTACAGTAAATTTGATACAGCAGTATACTGTACCTGTTCTCTTCTCTGAATGTCCTTACTATGGTGGACACAGAAAATCATCTCAAATTGGGTTGCACTCTAAGTCCTGCTTCCCTCATTGTCAGTCCATGGACAAGAACATGGTCTATGATTGCTGCTTGAATTTCATTGGATATTTCCACTCTTTGTCTTCCTCTTCCTCTTTACCCTCCTCTTCTTCGGTCTTGTCCTCCTCCTCTTCCTCCTCGTCCTCCACCTCGCATACGCACTCGTCCTCTCACATAGTTTCTTCTATCCATTCTCAGACTTTCTCATTCCCACCTTCAACAACCTGTTTGCTGTCTGATCTGGCTTATATTGGTCGTGTCACATCATTTGAAACAAGTGAAATCAATTTTGAGTGGTTGTGTTTAATCAGTGACATGTCTGCTCTATTTGTATTTACAAATTTGGATGACGTGCATTAGAGCACAGAATGTGTTTTGAGAATGAGAATGTGTTCAGAGTTTTGCTGAAAAGTGTAAGTGAGATCTGCAAATTGTGTTTTACCATGTGAAATGGTTTAAGGTGACAACAGACTGCACAATTAGCTAAATGAGTTCAGAACTTTGTTTAGCCAATGGGTTTTAGTGTTTTAGCAATTGAGAAAAACTGTAAGAGAGACACAGCACATTTATGCACGAGGCACAGCATCATAAGTCCATGAATTATTTAAATCTCCCAACACACAGACAGGATCGCTCAGGGTTCAAGTTAATCATCTGTGTTCTTCTGCACATCACACACAGTCCAGGTTTGTGTTGTGAAACATGTCTGTTATTCACAGTCTTTTGTCTGACCTTGTCCTCTCTGTTCTCAAACTTTGTGTAAGTTCTTACTAATCTTTAGTGCTTCATTCAAATTTTGGGACATTGTTGAACTGACCTCTGCTTTGTATCAATTTCTGTCTCTGAGCTCATCACTTCCAGAAATCCATTTTTCAAGGATCAAGTGTTTGGAGTAAAGCAGCCACACTCCTGATAAACCTTGAAAAACATATTTCAGAAACTAAAAGCTGAATTCTGTTTCCTCTGGAGAGTTTCCTCTGTTCCAGTGCACTCTGGTATTTGTCACAAATCAGACGAAACAATGAAGCACACACACACGATAATGACTAACATTTACTTCACAGTCACCTGACCATCTCTAATTACATTTTAGACATCTGTGAGTGCATTTCGACTAATCACAGTTTGTCAGAATTATGATTGAAGATAGTCAGAAATCTTTTAAGAATAATGATGGTCAAAATTTAAATTGAGATCTCTCTAATTACATTCTGAAAATTAACCATTGTATTGTAATTAGAGATATCCACAATATCTAAGTTTTGCAAAATTTAAATCAGGGATGACTCAGAACATTTTCATTTTCTTTGTGTGTATCTCAAACTAAGCTGACTTCACTCTGTAACCCTCCTATGTTGGTAAGTAGTAGATATTAATTTTCAAATGAATCCCAGCACATGTATGAAGTGATGTGTAAGCCATCCTCCCTCAAACCTCGAGCCTCGTTGCTCAGTAGGTCATACTGTACACCGTCTGTGTGGACAGAATGAAGGGAAGCAATCCTTTGTTCATCATGATGCAGGGCAGACCACCAGTGCAGTCATGTTGTAACTCCTCAGCTTTATTCCCAGTCCCATCTGCTGCTGTGGAAATTAATTTTTAATATGTGGAATATGTGAAGGCACATTCATAAATGATTTTCCCAGGAGGCAGGATGGGTTGATCCATTATGTATCTGCTGGCCTTTCTAAGCTGTCATGTCCATGTAGGATATGAACCTTTTATCAGCTCGGCACCACGGTTGACCTGCTCACAGACAGATGCATCAAATAAAAAGACATGAAACATCTGGATGAATTCGGCCTGTGTGAGAAAAGTTTGATTCTACTCTTTGCTGTCACGTGAACTGTGATATGTATGTAACCATAGCAACAGGGCATCTAACACAATAACTAATCATTCATGGCTTAAACTTTTGGATGACTGTGTATGGATGTAATCGGTAGGAAAAGATGCACACTGTACCCTCGGCCTTATGCAGCTATACAGCAACTCTCTCTGTTCCAGAGTGAATCTAAATCATTAATTAATGATGTGCTCGCCACATTTCCTTGACCTCGATGGAAATGAGGTCATGAGGTTGTGAGAAGAAGAAATGCTAAAAAATGCTAAAGCTAAAAACAGGGAGCTGTTTAAAATGTTGACAGAGAATATAGAATATTTAGAGTTTGGTGTCTGAGCACTGACCTCATCACTCCCTGCAAATATACAATATTTTTATTTATTAATAATTATTTTACTTTTTATATTAATAGTTTTAATTTTCTTTATAAAAACACTAACACTCCATTTAATTTTCCACCTGCTCTATTTCTTGACCCATCAAACCTGTGTTATCTTTGTGTTCACAGATCTCAGCAAATAACTTGTTCAATGTGCAGAAATATAAGATAGATAGATAGATTACTTTAGATAGATAGATTACTTAATAATAAAAGAAGTGTGAAAATCAAACCCAGGTCATAATTATTCAATGTATTGGAATTAAAAAGGACTAGAGAAGAGTTTGCATTGGATACATGTATGAAATAACAGCGATCCCTTTTTATTCTTATCAATTATAATTAAGAATATGTGTCCCATTCCTGGTCTCATCTCTTGTGGGACATTTCAAGCACTCTTGGAGGCCCTCTGGTGGCCATGGTGGCAAGCGCAGGTAGCTCCTCATGCAGTGAACCAGCTGGACCACAGCCACAGTCCTGTTAGCACTCGTCATCCATCATTTTTGAGAAAAATATACAAATAAATGTACAATGCGCTAATACTTAACACTGCTGTGTAAAGCTTTTTGTCTTGGCTCATGCGTGCTACCAAGGGTCAAACTGAAGGTTAATCTTCTGAATATGTTTACAGTAGCAATATTGACACTTAGATAACACAACAAACTCAAACATCACAAGACTCCCAGACTGTACTGTAACATTATCTCATTAGATATGGAAGCCCTAAAAGACAAGGTGACAACGTTTTCTGAATGTTTTCTTCTGGACAGTATCAAACCTCAAATAAACCTTCAGGCTCATTAGTTACCAAAGAATGAGAAGATAATAGATTAATGATCACTTCCAAACTTGAACTGATTCATTCTTCAGAGTAATCACAGACATAGAAATTGAATAATTAGATTGACAATTATAAATTGATTAATTAAATGTGCAACTAAATTATTCATTTATATACTTTGAATGTTGAACCCTGAGTAAAATTGAGATTCTGTAGTAATCTCAAGCAAAATGATGACAGTTTAAACGTTATATAAATATACAGTGGTGGACAAAATGATTTGAACACTTGGCAGGGGGACAGATATAAAAATGAGTGTCTCTTGCCAACAGTTAAACACAGAGGGGGTAGTATTATGGTGTGGGGCCATTTCAGCCTCAGGAACAGGTGACTTAGTGAAAATTGATGCATCATGGATAAGAAAGTATACCACAGCATTCTGGTGAGACACAGAATAGCATCTGGGAGTTATCTTCTTAGGCCTCTTCATCTGATAATTGTTGCGCTCAGAGTAACCATCTGCATGTTTCATGAACATTATGAAATGAAATCATGTTTTGGAGGCAAAAAAAGGTCAATATTTTCAGATCTGCCAGGTTCATTTTGGCGACCATGGTATATAATTTCTTTGGTTGCACTGATTCCATGCAAAACACATTTGATATGATCCTAAAAGAAACAGGAAAAACTTTATGATGTGACTGGAGTTTGTCTCCATCTAGTGTTCTGAGGCAGGCTGACGTTCAGTCCTGCTCAGTGTTTCTTATCAGCTGATGGTGCACACACTTGTGTGATCAGCAGCTATTTAAGCTCAGGTGTGTCTGCTGTTCATTTTCAATCACTTTCTGCGTTGCTCTGTGTTTTTCATATCCAAGTTCTCAACAAGGTAAAGTCTCTCTATTCTTCTCATCCTCACATTAGATCAGAGTGCCATGCAATTCAGATTTGAGTCTGAAAGTTGAACGTAGTTGAAATAGTGATGAAGACTAATTGACAAAAATTCAAGATTGGTGTGTGAACAACACAACAAAAACAGCTCATGTTATTTTGCTTTTATTATTAACACATCATATTTTAAGTTCATATCCTTTCTGTGTCCTAGTAAACCTGATACTGTGCCTGCTAGTGAGACAACTTGAATATAGTTGTTAATGTTTTTAGTCCCATGTCTGCTATAAGAGGCAGTTCCTCAAATTTGTAATTTTAATTGTAAAATTATTTGTCAATTTGTTGAAAAACACAGCTTATGTTCTGCAGTGACGTTTCCTTTAGCATGTGTTGAATATGGAGCAGAGCTTTTTTAGCACTTCCTCTGTACTGCGCTAGAGAGTTAACGCACTAGCTTTGTTTGATACACTCACTTACTTTATAAATCTAAAACACTCAAAGAATTTCTGATCTACTGAAGCTCATCATACTTAAACTCTGATCACCACAGTGTGGATGCACAGATGTGTAACAGTCATCCTTCCTCCACCTCTGTGTAGGTTGAATATGGCAGCAACAGCCGCTATCAATAGACCTCCACCAGCTCATCCAGGACTTATTGGTGGGAATGTACATTCACGCCCTAACGGCAGTGAACTGAACTGTGGACAGCAGGATCCAGGGCTACAGCAGGACCCCGGACCTTCATCCCATCCTCAACACCACGTCACTGCACGGCCTATCTTCTACGTCCCTGCTCCGCCTCCACCCCCTTTCCTCCAGTACCAGTGGCCCATGCCCTTCTCTTATAATCCCTTTGCCGGCGTACCAGGCATGGGTGAGTATGCTACAAAGTGTAGCCACGATAACATAAGCACCTATACACTCGCCCTGAAATATAACATGAGAAACTTTCCAGTGAAACAGTTGATTTACAAATTGATACTGTAAGGTAGTACTTGCGGGACTTCCATTACAGTCCAAGCATTTAAAACTTCATGAACCATTGTCTCCATCATCCTGACTAATTATATTCTACCTCTCAGGCTATGGTATGGTCATGCCCCCATTCCCTCCTCCCCCCTACATGGAGGCTCCAACCTACATTTTGCCCCACCCTCACATCCAACCAGTCGACTACAGGCGCTTGCTCCACCCCCAGGTCCATGCTCCCAGCGTGCCCTACCAGAACCCAAACCAGACCCGCAGGTTCCGCCCGCCTCATACTGTCCCTGTTAGAGAAACTGTGAACTGCTCGGTCCAAACAGAGCCCACACAGAGAGGTGGTTACGGTGATGGAAGCCCACTTGTCATATCAGATTCTGGGCACGGAACTGCCTCAAACTCTTCATCCTCTTCAAGCTCCAGCTCCCAAAAACGGGATTGTGCTGATGTTGAGAACTACGTCTTACCCAACAGTAATGCAAATGACTTGGAGTTAAACAGGACCTGCACAAATGGCACAGTCAAACATGGTTTTAACATCCAACATCCTACAGGAACAAAGATTATCCAATCACCTATCAGAGCAACTGCAGAAACACAGACGTTCCGTAAAAACAGTGTTAGTCAGGAGAATGTTCCCCCCTACAAAAATGGCCACCGCAATATGTGGTCAGTGGGTTCTCAAGACAGCATGGTTCCTGTGTGCAGCTCTTCTCAACAAGAGGATGAGGCTGTTAAAGAGAGACGTGTCTCTGTTCCTGACATCCTGATGAGTTGGGGAGATGGCACGCCACAGGGAACAAGGCTGAAAATTGCAGACAAGCTATGCCAGAACGACCTCCAGCTGCCGTCTTACGAAACTGAAGTAGAACACGAAAAGTCAGTTAACCAAAATGCAACTGGGGCCAAGACTGGTCCAGTGGTGGCTGATGATGCTGAAAATGCCTTAAATTCTAAAGACAGTGAAGCACTTTTTAAGATCCTCAAACTGCCTTCTGCTCTTCATGAGCTTCTCTCAGAGTCCATAAAAGAGACTGAGTCTCTGGGACTGGTCGGCTCTACAAGGCAGTGTCTACCCTCCAGAGATGACCTTCAGCGTTCCATAAGTGAATCCTATAAGCTCCCTGAGGATGAGCAAGAAAATGGCAATGAGACAAATCTACATGATGATACTTCGGAGATCATTCCCTATCAAATGTCTAGAAATAGTTTTCAGATGAAGAAAAAAATGAATGAGTCTGTTTGGTCTGTGGAGTCTCTTGCCCCCTTTATCCCCACTAAGGAGTTGTCGCTGCAGAGAGGTATGTTTGAGCCTGAAATAATCATTGAGATGACAGAAGAAGCTGAAAATGGTAGACCGTCAACCCAGAATGACAACCTAATTGTCAAATCTACTAAAGAAAGGAGGCAGTCTCGCAGGTTTTCCTCTCCTGACTCTATTCCGATGTCAGACAGCTGCCTCATTTTTAGTACCCCAGCTGAGAAGCAAAGGCAATCAGAGAAGCCAGAAATGGAGAGTGAAAATGATGCCTCTGAAATGAGAGGACCAAAACAGGACCAGAGCATGGCTCCTCTAGAAAAGATTCCCTTAGATTCCCTGGCTTACCTGCAAAGTAAAGAGAATTTATCTACCCACACTAAGCAGGACGTGAATGAAAATGGGTCTTCTGAACCGGAGGCTAATCAAAGCCCAAACCAGGAATCTCTGACTATAAATGAGCAGCAGGAGAAAAGCCCCTGCTCTCCTGAGCAGAAAGAAAGTCTCCCCTTGAACTCTGCGACAGGGAAGAATATCTCATCTGTTGGCCAGCTGCTTCTTCAAAATGGAGCTGACATGGAGTCGATGGATAGACTATGTGGGAATGAAGAAGTCAGTCAGCTGGGAAATGAGCAGTTGTGTGTCCCAATGGCTGACCAGACGATAGTCAAAGTGTCTCCGTCAAAGGGACGTTTAGTGGACTGTGGCGTCCAGTGTACTGGATTCCAGTGTCAATGTGAGGAGCTGCAGTATTGCATGGGACTAAGCAGAGGACATCCTTTTGAATGTTCAGGTGATCTGCTTCTTAATTCATAAAGTGCTGTGCCCTTTGCCTTGTCTTGTGGTTTAACTGTATCTTATCTAATAGACATGAGGAAAGCAAACGGTGGCAAGGCTCAAGGATTCTACAAGAATGAGAACATTCACAAGAACCAGAAGAGGCATAGCCATTGGAAGAACAGAGGTCAAGGTAATGGATGTGGAATACAGTAGACTTAAGACCAGACTCCATGATTCTGAACACCTCTGCTTTGAATACATTTGCTGCCCCAAAACAAGCCAGAAAATCTGACATAACAAACATGATTTCAAATTGAATAGTCAACTGTTGTAGTTTTATTTATTAACAGTTGCTCAATTCTGAAATTCACACACCCACACTTATGATCCTCACTTCAAACCATTAAAGGGCCCAGAGCACAAATTTCTGACTTGACGAAATCCTCATGTCCACAGAAAAGCAGAGCAGCCAGCAGGAAGCCTACAATGACAACTGTGGCAAGTCTTGGAAATCAAAAGGTAAGAACCACAGATTAATCCTCATCCATGTCAGGAGGGGTAATGGCGCCCATGTGGTACTGATTGTGGTGCAAGCTAAGTATCCACATAGCTTAAATAACAAAACCTCTAATCTTCTAGTAGATATTAGTTTGAAGGAGACAGGACACATAATTTGTTTAATTTTACAAGTTGCCCATTTGAACTCAATTTACATTCTGGACTGATATGCACTCATATCCCAATCAAAACACTTTGATTGGGCATACAAGGAAGCTGCTCTGCTGATCCCACAGTCTCCTGGACTCTGTTACAAAGCTGAACCAGATAGTGATGGAGGATGCTGACTGCAGTGTAGAACCTGAACAGTACAGTTTAAGCACGTTCTTGGTAATGTTACTGTCGATTTCAGGGTCTGCTCGATGATCATTCCCAGCATTCAGCTCTGCTGGTGGGCTTCCTTTTTGTTACAGGGCTGTCACAGCCCGACTCAGACTGCAACAAGGTGGAGACAACACAAGATGGTAGTGAAGAAAATAAATTTATTTACAAAAACAAATCAGAAAATGTAGTTATCAGTAAGTCAGAGCCCAAGCCAGAAATCTGGTCTTCCACCTTAAATATTTGTTTCCGGTTCGTCAGAGGATTAAAAACACACCAAACACCATGGCAGCCACTCAGGGTGCCATCTTCCCACCCTCCTTGTTTCCACCAGAAACCATCACCAGATGGCATTGTGAGCTTTCAGATCCCACACGGTGGGTTTTATTGTGGAAAGTGCTACCAGTTCATTTTATTGTACAAAGGTTTCTACAGCTCTACTCACTAACCTGCATAATGTATTTGTGACCTCGCAGATGAAAGCAGATCATTGCCTTGATGTGGTTTTTTGCTTCTTCCAGGTGGAAATGGAAGGAACCCAAGGTACTGACAACACTCTCCAAGAAGAGACTGTTTTTAAAGAATTGATCTAATATTACAATGAATTTAAAATGTAATTCTATTTTTCAATAAATGTTTGTACAAGTCATCAATATTCATTTTATTTTTTTTAAAACATGTATCTTGACATCTAGTTTCACTGTTCCCTTTTTGCCTGTTTTCCCTGAGAACTCCAAGACAAACTCCTAAAGTACAGAATTATATATAACTTCACAGCTGTTTGTACCCTTTAACTGTAGTGCTTAAAAACGACTGAACAAAAGTAAAGTATACAGCACACTCTAAAATGTCAGCAGCATTATACAGTGACTGCTGATGTTCCTCTTCCCGATAGCAATTCCACAGGTGATCTAATAAAATGGACTATCATATCTAACATGCATTTAAACATTATTAGCAGAGCAGATGGGGCCTGCAGATGGCCAAAAGTCCACTCTGCTTCTTAATGTTGGAAAATGGGGGCCTTTATGTTGTAGGATAGTAATGCTGTAAGATGATCAAAAGCTGTAATATTGAACAAAGGCTGTAACTGTACATCCGGGCTGGATACAATGACTGCTCATGGTAAAACGATGGCCTCGTAGTCAGATGTATGAACTGGAGTGGGACCAGACATGTGTATCAGGTCACAGGTCATGGCTGAGCCAGATGATCTCATCCAGCAGGAAGTCAATGTCTTCATGCTGTGTGGCAGGATTGGAGAACACACACCTGAAGAAATTGACTTTGGCTCCCAAAGGCTGATAGCCAATCAGAACAGAGCCTTTCTCCATCATCCTGCCTTTGATCTGAGGAGCCACCTGCAGAGATGTGAAGAGAGGAAGACCATCGAGTCTGAAATGAGTTGTCTGCAGTGGGTGCCGTATGTTACTGAATGAGTCCACTGTGATGCTCCGCACTGACCTGATGGAGTCTTGTGTCTCTGTCCTCTCCAGGTGGCAGGCCTCTCAGACTGGGGGGAGTGTACCAAAAACACACATTACAGTGCTCTGGCTGTGTGAGAGGTAGAGAACAAATATGCTCCATAAGGACTGATCGGTGAGGAAACACCAAGAGAAGAAAAAAACAAATCGATCCAACAACAATGCCTGGTAAAAACACATTTTTTAAAGATTTATGTTCACTATTGGATGAAATGAAGAAGTTGTGTTGTTCTAGATATCCCCCATGAAAACAAGCCTTACTTTGTTTTTGAAGACCAGTTCAAAGTCGGCCCTCCTCTGCAGCTGATCATACAGATACTCGGCATTCTCTAAGCATTTGTTGACCTGAGCTCCAAAACCCTCTGAGCCCTGACACACACGCACACACACACGCACACCCACACACACACACACACACAGACAGTGTCAATCAATTCTCACAGTAAAAACACACACAATAAAGGCAGTGTATTTTAGGTACTCTCAATTCAGATTTGTCCTGCCAGGAGATGTCAGCACAGACTGTGGCTACATAAACACTGTAAAGGAAATAAGAGGAGCTGATTTCTTTGAACAATGCGTTCAACCTGCTTCAACCTCTTTCAAGGAACTGAACCAGGAAGTTGCAAAATCCAAAATAAGCTGGTTACATCCATGCATGAGCCCTAAGCCACCAGCTCAGTCTATAAATGAGTTGGTGTAAATATATATTATATTAAATATTATTTATATATTATATTTATATTTATTAAATATATAGAATTTAGTCTTATTTAAAGATTGAATAAATCTGATTTATTCATTTATAAAGATTATTTGTGTTGTGTCAGAAGAGGGTGGAGTAAAAAGAATATGAACCTTCATCACACACACTGGAGTTGCACTGATACTGTACACGAATACCTTTGCCTTCCACATGAGCCAAAGTTTAAAGGCATCCACGTGTCGGCCGCACTGGATGCTCTTATCCCCGGTATCATAGCTCACATCGTAGGGTTTGTCCGTCTGGAAAAGGTACTCAGCCCCCATCTCATTACACTCCTTTAAGAGACCCTGCAGAAGACAGAGGCACTTTGATGCAACAGCTGGAGATTATATATGGATGACCTTTAAGACAGTCTTAGGAGATATACGGAATGCTGAATTAAAGAATAATGAGAAAATGTTTGCCCAGATTCTCTTTTGCTGCCTGACCTGCTGCTAGAATTCCAGTCAGTCCAGTCGTTCACACTGACGAAAGAAGCTTTCTAAAGAGCTTCCACGCTTACCTCTTTGTTTAGCCTATGGAAAGATGGTGGGCTCAGTTAAATATTGAAAAAAAATGAATGATGACTTGAGACTTTTTCAGATTTAAGCCATGCAGATGGCTGCTTTGCATTGTTGGTAATAATTAACCACTAAACTCTGAAGATACAAAGTCTAGAGTGTCACACACACTATTTGGGGAGCGAGATTAACAGTTAACACCCTCACCAGCTGCTTGGATAATTTGAAAGTTTAAAATAATCCTCTGGCCACCATGAACATCCATGTAAAGTTTGATGGCAATCCATCTGATAGTTGTTGAGAAATTTCGAGAGACAGACTGACTGGCATGCTAGCACATTTGAAACATTCATTGAAGAGCTCTCAGAGGTTGTTGTGTATTTTGAAATGTACATTTAAGTTAAATAGTAGAGGAGAATCATTTCTTACTCTCTTCTTGACCAGTATGACAGAGCACTGCAGAGGGACACCCATCATCTTATGAGGATTCCATGTTACAGACCAGGCTCTAGAAAACAACAACTGCAAATTGAACATATATATCATATTTCATATTTACTGATGACAACCTGTTGCTGACCTTGCCAAACCAGCACGTGGCCACGCAGGAGAACTGTTTGGCTTTCATATAATTAAAGATGACGCACCACAGCCACCCAGAAGAAGTCTACACGCATGGCAACACCAGTGGTGGAAGAAGTACTCAGCTCTTGTATTTAAGAAGAATTTCCACAGTGTAGAAATACACCCTAATAGTATTAGGGCAAAACATACTTAAAGTACCAGACTGGCCATCTGCGTGATCTGGAGAATGACAAAACGGCCGGTACTCCAGGACGGCCGGCGGCCCACCACCCGCCACGCAGTCATCACCTGTTTTTTTCCCCCTGCTAATCTACTGTTTCACACTCCAGTACGGTAGGTGGCAGCAATGCACCTTTAAGTTGGATGCCAGCTGCCCCGCCCGTGCCCGAAGAAGAAGAAGAAGAAGAAGAAGAAGAAGAAGAAGAAGAAGAAGAAGAAGAAGAAGAAGAAGAAGAAGAAGAAGAAGAAGAAGAAGAAGAAGAAGAAGAAGAAGAAGAAGAAGAAGAAGAAGAAGAAGAAGAAGAAGAAGAAGAAGAAGAAGAAGAAGAAGAAGAAGAAGAAGAAGAAGAAGAAGAAGAAGAAGAAGAAGAAGAAGAAGAAGAAGAAGAAGAAGAAGAAGAAGAAGAAGAAGAAGAAGAGAGAAGAAGAAGAAGAAGAAGAAGAAGAAGAAGAAGAAGAAGAAGGAGAAGAAGGAGAAGAAGGAGAAGAAGGAGAAGAAGGAGAAGAAGGAGAAGAAGGAGAAGAAGGAGAAGAAGGAGAAGAAGGAGAAGAAGGAGGAGAAGGAGGAGAAAAGAAAAGACGTTCAAGACCATAGAAACAATATGGATAACGCCGGTAAAAAACGGAAAGAAAAGGGTGGGGCTGAGAACTGGCTGAAATGTTCAGCAGCACAGCCAGCGCCACCACCACTGGAGCACAAGTTCAGTTTAATATTAGCAGCATCCAACTGAGTGAAGAAGTGAGCCAGACAGCTGTGCAGCCTCAACATGATAGGGCCACCTGTGATGATGAGGGACAGAGAGATGAGCTGGTTCCACAGACAGATACAGGGCAAGTAAGTATGGAACATGAGAGAGGAAGAAAGAGAGTTACTTGCTAGGGCTGATGTTATGAAATGTTATTCAGGTTGCTACATTTTTATCTAGAGGGACTGCAGTGTGATGATACCTTCATTTCTATTTGAGTATTCAAGTTAAACTAGAATACTATGCTCTTAACACAACATCTAGTCAACATCAGTGCTATTGCTGTAATTTGGATGGTATAGTATCATGAGCCACAATTAAAGTATCGTGACACTCATGCCAGGCGTTATTGTTGTTGTTGTTGAGTTTCCGCGCGCAGATTGCTTTGGGCCGGGCCTAGTCAAAGTCCAGGGCCGTTTTTTAGTCCCAGTCCGTCCCTGGCTCCAACCCCACCGTGACCCTGATGAGGATAAGCAGCTACAGATAATGTCAAACGTGATGGAGAAGTAGAAAGTAATGGGACTGTACCTATATAGTTCCTTTCTAGTCTTCTGACCACTCAAGACACTTTTACACTACATATCTCATTGGCTTCCATGCAAGGTGTTAACTTCTCATTAGTTTTTGGGAGCCATTCATACACATTCACACACCGACGGCACAGTATCTTGCTCAAGGACACTTCAGCATGCAGACTGGAGGAGCTGGGGATCAAACAACAGATCATCTGATTAGCGGACGACCTGCTGTACCTCCAGAGCCACAGCCGCCACGAGCACAAAAAGGAAATAAAAACTACAGCAGAGTAAAAGTTACTTTGGAAGACTAAGTAATGCTCACACATGATTCATTTGTGATTGATGGTGTGAAAAACAACCAGGAACCATAGAATGAAATCCGTTCAGAAGTGCATTATTTATTATGGTAATTTCTATTTGGGTGGTGCTCAGGTGGACTCAGTGTTGTTATTGAAGTCTGTGAGAAGGCTCACAGAGTCTTTGTGGTGGTGTCCTACAGAACTTCACAGAGAAGACAAAGGCTGTGTGGCTGTGTGAAGTGGTCAGGTTGCGTGTTCATGCAGTCACCGTTCAATGCCCTGTAGTTTCATCCTGTGTCTGTCTGACATCAGCAGGCCTCCACCCCATGCTGCCTGGAGGGACAGAAACATACAGACTCATTTAAGTCCAGAACATGTGTGTATGTGTGTGCGTGACACGGGTTACATAATCTAACCAGGTGTCTGTTACATGTGGGCACCTTACATCAACGTGCATCCACAGTGTGTGTCGATGGCAGATATCTGCAATGTCATCGAGAGGATCGAAGGCCCCGTACACGGTGGTACCTGCTGTCGCATTCACGTAGAATGGAACCAAACCCTGAGAGAGAAATGAGGTAGACCTTACCATATATATGCATTGTGCTTTATCAGCTGGTACTGTATCACTGTATGTTCTGCTTCCTGCTCGTCTCTCAGGTTCTCATTGATCGTGGCTGTGCCTAGATCAAATATTGTGGCTGAGCCTGCTGCTGTGGTCCTGTCTGACATCCACCACAAATACTATTGATAGTATTGTTATTATTGTTGTGCTTGTTACTACTATCGTCTAAGTGCTTGCTCATGGTGGGAATTGTTGGGTCTCTGAAAATATTATTACAAAGAGTACAGTCTAGACCTGCTCTATATGGAACACAACTTTGGATATAAACTAGTGCTTTAATAATGTGTGTATAATTATGTCTTAACACATTTAGTATATTCTCATAAAAACAGTTCATTCAAACATTCATACCTTTTCCTCAGCTGTAACAATGGCAGACTCCAGTTCAGCAGGTATCATTTTCCCTCTTAAAGGACCAAAAATAAAGATGAATATTAATATTTACTGTATATAAGACGTACTGACTGGACACCAGCTAGACTCTAATCACATATATACTATACACAAACATACTATATCGACAATAATTCTCTCAGTAACTGTGTTTAAACAGCATAATAGTAGAATATAATGTACTTTTAACTATCCAGTAAACATGTAATGTACAGCATGTTTTACCTGTCCACAAACATACAAACATTTCCCCTAAAGACACACACCAGTCAAATAAAGCTGCAACAGCTGAGCAAACATTTCTTTTGTCCTGCATCACACTGACTGTTAACCAGCGCATGTTTACTGCGTGAGTGTCTAACTTACCCACCTTTCATCACATTTCACTGTGACCACATTCTCACTGCCCAGCCCCAGCACAGCTGCAGATTTCTTTACTGAATAGTGACTCTGAATGGATGAAAAGACAGCTCATAAGCCATTCACCGTGACTGACACTACAAACAGGTACATAATTCATTCAGCTGAAAGAAGTGGCTGCATTGTTTGATTCTAAGTAGAGGAAGGAATTCCCAGAATAGAGACGTGTCGTTACATGAACTTTCATACTCGATTTTACAAGCCAAAAGTCCCAAATGTGCTGTGGATGAAGTCAGGACATGAAACAAACTGACATGAACACTAATTATTAGACAGATCACACACAGTAATACATGGGTAACATTATATCTGGCATAACCGGTGGAGGAAATAGAACAAAGAAGAACAGAAAATATAAAAGGAAATTGCCCAGACACGTTCTGGAATACAACCAGAATTTAGTATAGATTTGTGGTGTTGCCACAGCATCTGATTTCTAGAGAAGAGAAAATGAAACTTAAGTATCAGTCTCATCACGCAAGTATGGATCAATACCGATACCAACGTTGGTATCGATACCATCAATATTTTAGATCCATCCACCACACACACATCAGTGAGGTGTCACCTGTCTGTGGATGTGCTCATGTGTTCCCTTTGATTATAGAGAAGCATTTAATAAAATTACTATATGTGGAGAATTAACATTTGGACTGTTGACGAAATTTCTTTCAAGGCAGATATCATCTTTAAAATGGGAAAGGGGGAAAGACAAAATGCGTGATCTCTGGAGGGAATGTGTGGATGTATTGTCATGTTTAGCATCTGTTAAGTGAAACCCTGGAATGGCGGCCTTTTATCTGGAGGTAATAAAGAACAACAAAGAATCTTTTTTTAAGACTCTTCATGAAAATGCTTCACATGAACATTAAAGGATTCATGGGCGTCACAGGTGTGTCTTTGTCTTTGTAGGACATTGTTTCTATTATCTATATATTTATTTTACTGGGTTATTGTTGTTTCCAAAATCTAACTCAAATACGTATGTCCATAAACAGATTTGCATTATTGCAGGTGGTGCTGCTCAGGGCAGCGCCAATGTTGTGTGAAATATGCTTTCAAACTAAAAGTTGGTCACTATTTAATACAATCAGCAGGAGGTTACAGCTGTCCCAAAATAACTCTGGGACTGAGGCTTTCCAAGAATTTTCTAAGCTCTGAGGGCCAATACATACAGGTCCATTTAAGGCTCTGACATTCTTCTTAAGTCCCCAAGAGTGTAGTAGTTGGTGTGTGTGAGATGTGATTACATGTTCTGAAGTGAAGAGGGCTAGCTGAGGCAGAGCTCCCATCCCTCTGGTCTTCACCTCTGGATAGAAGTGATACCTGGCCACCAGGATGCTGTACAGGTTGGATATTGTGCCTCCTTCAAAAATCAGAATGCACGCTCAGAATGTTTATAAGACAAGTACTGTAGCAGTCACACTCTACAGTTGTCCTGTGCCACTGCTTCAGTTACATGCCACACTTATAAAGTAAGGGATACAGTGTAGGAGATTTACGAGGTGTGCTAGGGTACCACAGATTCCAAAGCTCTGGTTAGAGGAAACACCCTTTGTGCAACCCTAACCCTAACCCTGTTTGTCAAAGGAGAAGTCAGGTTTAGTTTCAATTACACTGCCCACTGAACTGTGATTGAACTGATTGGGTTTTCAATGACAACATTTATTATTAGCAATAACGAGTCAAGTTTCACTGGAACCAACTTTGAAAAAAGTCCACAGCTCTGTAATCACACCTCTGTTCACACGCTTCATGTTCTCAACTTCTCCATGCTTCAGTCAAAGTTAGTGAAACTCTTGTTTAAATGTAAAGTTTAGGCAAAATAAAAGTAACATAGCAATGCAAGCTTTTGTATCTGCAGATGTGTTATGTCCATCCACCCACCTCTTCCTTGTATTACCTGGACAGAAGATTCCATCTCCTTCTTCGTCAGACCACCCCACAATGCTCTGCATCTTCCTCAGCAGAACCTCCTCCATGAGGATGAAAACAGGAGACACTTCATATGTAAACCTAACAAAGAAATGGTTTGGATTAGATTGTATATTGTGAGATGTTATAACCTCTCTGGCTTCTTGGGAACGTCTTGCTTTTTGAACTGCAGAGATTAAATTACTTAAAGGGATTAAGCAATTCCCAAAACGTCATCAGGCCGAGGTTTACTGTGTGTAAAGTCAACACAGAACTATTGCAAAGACATTTTAATGGTATCCTTAAGTGTATGCTAAGAGTGTGTAGAGTGCACCACAGCTGAGCTGGCATCCAGTGTCAGATTTAAACTACACGTCAAGGAGGTGCTTTTATAAAGAAGTGAGGTGACAGAGAGCACAAAGCATGTGCGGGAACATCTCTTTTGTTAAAGAAAGTCATTTCAGGGGGTCTGTGCACCAAAACAAATACACTGCACACAGCACAGTACAATGAGGAATGCAGTCAGTCCTAATCATCTTTTCCTTTGCCATCCACTTTGCAACAGTCAAATGCAATGAATAATGTGAGTGTTATTATGTGTTAAGTACAGTACTTGAGTGAGTGTACTAGTTACTTTCCAGCACTGGTGATGAGATCTTACATGTTAGTGTTGGCAGTGGAGGTCAGCCACTCGCCAGCTACACCAATCACATCCAGACCTGAAGACAGCTGGTTAAAGAAACGGGGATGGCCTGGAAACACAAAGATCATCGGTCATAGATCAAGAAACAATTAAACAGAGCCGAGACAAGTGGTGTGGCTGCCGGGCAATGAAAGGTACTTTGTTTGTTGTCTGTCCTCTAAGATTAAAAAATGATTCATCTCTGGGTTAAAGTCCCAGGTCCCAGATCCAGAGCGAGCCTATATACCACATTATTTTAACATCATAGCTGGTCATGCTCTCACTGCACCCTGCACCTGTTTTAAATAAATGCAGGAGTCTGACAGCATGTTTAGTTCACTTTTAATCTGACTAAACTGTGTGAAAATGGTCAATCTACAAAGGCAAGAATAGCACACTGAGCATGTCTGAATCTCAGGACATAACAGGACCTGTTCCACTGAGAATATTATATATATAATATATAATATTAGATATAATCCCAAAGAAAACAACAAAAGTAATCTGCATTCTCCTGTGCAGCTTGTCGAAAATACTCCACATCTTCAATATTTCTCTAATATGTACTGTATGTGTGACAGGATTCCTCACAGTGCTGCTGTATTAAGATATGAAAACATGACTATTGCAAAATTTACGTTGAAATGATGTGTGAGGAAATGATGAAATGAGACATAACACTGCTTAGAAGTTGGAATTATTATTATTATCTTCATTGTTCTATGCAAATTAAATATATTTAAATGCCTGAGGCAGTGGTGGCTGGCCAATAGAGGGCGATAGGGTGCCGCCCTCCCTGAGCCAGAAAAATAAAATAAAAAAATTAAAAATAATCATCATAATATTAAATCATTCATATTTTCAATATTTGTGTGTTTTAATAATGGAATACATCCATTAATAGATAGAAAATCCACTGCGCAGCAATATGCTGTCCCTTGTCTTCATGTCTCAGCTGCTCTGGAGAAAGTGCCCCGAGGAGGCGGGTCTATAAAGCAGTTAAACCAATCGCTAATTTAAGGGATGAACGTTTGACATACGATTTAGCCAATCAGCGTCCTCAAATCTACTCCAGAAAGGGCGATTATTTTATCGTCCCAAGCCAGCTACGGCTAAAGTTAGCAGCGCCGCTACGTACAAGCGCTATTCTGCATGACAATGGCGTACGTTACGGTACTCCTCCAAGACCCAACCCTCTCTACGGTAAAATCACTCCTTCAGCATCCGTTGGAGAGGAGAACTTTGCTGGACAAACTACGTGTGAAAGAGCTGGACCCAGATCAACCTGACCATGATATCAGACAGCAAGCTAGCGAAAAAGGGAAGCTAATATTACTGTATATGTAAGGTTTGAGTTCAACCACGGATATGCATTTCTATATTATACATCCTTTATACAGTGTAAGAGTTCATATAAACATTTATTAATCTATATAATTTGATGTTATATATTGTTCTGATGGTATGCCTCTTGTGTTGCCTATTAACTACTAACGGCACCGTTTCATGAGCTCAACAGCTGATCACCTCTGTCACAGCTGATCACCTCTGTCACAGCTGATCACCTCTGTCACAGCTGATCACCTCTGTCACAGGGGGCACAGGTGTAAAAGTCAACAGCCTTGTTATGTTAGCAACATGTTCTGAAATTGATACATCAGTTGTTTACAAGTTCTGTTTTACATGTAAAGCTTGTGATTGTGCAGTGTTTGTTTTTGTATAAGAATGCCTCAAATTTCTTTATATTAGCATTAAATAATTACTTATAAAGTTTAGTCAACATGTGAGAACACGTCTGACACAGAGAGTCTCCTGTTGTTGCTTCATGTGTGAAACAACGACTCTACTCTGCACATGTGTAAAACTTTGTAATGATTCTCAATAAGAAGTTTATGGTTCGCATGACTGTACAAAATCACTAAATACTGAAAAGTTCTGTACATGGTTAATTGCTGGAGTAAAACTTGAAACAAGCTTTGCACAAAAAGTTTGATTTCATAGACTGAAAATTACATTGAAAAGACAAAAAAGAAAAGTGTGAATAGAACAGCTGTTCACAAGCATCCTCCTGTAAAACACTGTTGGTCAAGTATACTTGATGTCTTCATTAGAGAACATGGTTATGTGTGGAGTGGTACTGAACTCTTAGGCATTGTGTCATTTCTTTAGCAGATATCAAGTAGCATAACTCAAATTATGTAGATCAGGGATGTCCAAAGTACGGCTCGAAGCCAATCACGGCCCACGGTCAGATTCCATGCGGCCCGAAGCTTCATTTTTATAATATATTATTTATGGCCTGCTAGGATTGTCAGATACTGTATGGCTGGAAGATTTGTCTTTTTTGGTTGACATAATGAAGCATTTGAACCTTTAAGGACATAACTGCTGGTGTTATATATCTGTAGATGTGACACAAAATATTACTTTCTGAATGATTTTGTTAAAGACAAGAGCAAGAGTGATACGTTTTAAACTTAAATGTTAACAGACTTTGCATTACTCATAATAAGTCATGTTTAAAATGAACATGAGGTTCAGATTTGTATCAACTTCATGCAAGTTTAACATCTCCAGAAAGGAAGAATTGGTTTTTAGATTTGTTCACGCCTGATTGGCTGATTGGTGACATTGTCATTTAAAAAAAAAGATAATTGTGACAAAAATTGTTACAAAACATTTGTATGTAGTATTGGTCCCCGGGCATCTTCACATTGTCAAATCTGGCCCTCTTTAAAAGAAGTTTGGACACCCCTGATGTAGTTGGATCTATCTACAGTGTTCAGATGACTGACAACTTGATGGGAGAGCAGCCATTAATATCAAATTTCTGTGCTGCTAGTATGCCCAGTACACCGCTCCAACCGAGTCCCACCACCAGTCAAACTTCCACTGCAGCCATCGCATCTTCTCTGAAAGTCGCTTTGGATAAAAGCGTCAGCTAAATGACTAAATGTAAATAACTAAGGGATTGACAGTAACAGTGTGTGTGCCCTCCCATTTATCCATCCTGTTTTTGCTATATGACTAGAAGCAAGTTACATTGAGGTTTTAAAAAATATTTAGAAGGTATTAAAAAGGTATTAAATGGTATTAAATTTAACCTCAGGATTCCTGCATAAACCCTGTTATTATTTCACAGAGCACTGGTATCCTGCAGTTTGTGTTGTATTGTGTATATTGTGTTGTAAATTGTATCGGGATGGGATGGTTTCTGAAACTGACTGAATAGCCTGAACAGCCCCACCTAGAATAATTTTCACCAGCTGCCACTGGCCTGAGGCCTGACCTATATATCACTGAATTGCATTTTCTCCACTGAAGGCGTACCCTAGAGTTCACTTACAGTTTTTTTCCAGTTGCTAACACTCCAAAACCTTAAACACATTTTCTGCTTTACACACATTTTGCAATTCGAAATGGCTCTTTTTAAGTGTAATGAAAGCGGTTCTCTGCATAAGACACAACAATCTGACATAAAGTCACATGTTCAAAACACTGCCATTTAAAATGACACTACATGAGCTCATTGGCCACTATATGTGCCACCTGGCCAAACAAGTGTTACAGTATGTAACTGTTAACACTTCAATCAGGAAGGCGCTTCTTCCCTCGATGTCTGGCAGGAGAAGATATTGCCTGTGATGTGGACGAGGCGTTGTGGCCAGACCCAGCTGTCCGGCAGGATGCTGTCTAATTATTTTGCTTTCCTCTTTATTTTATTTTTTTTTTTCTGCACATTTTTTCTGCAATTGTATTTTTCAGCTTCCTGTTTTGTGAGCATATTTTAGTTCACTCCAATGTAAATATATCTGCTGTGCATATGTTGCACTGACTTGTTTGGTGAAAAATAAAAAAATAAATATTTCAATAGCACGTGTGTGTATCTGCACATATTTCTGTGCATGTGAACAATCTGAAGAATTCTCTACAGTTTGAACTATGTTAGTATTTTGGCAAAGCATACTAAAGATGAGAGTGCTTTTCATTATGCCCAACAGTGTGTAGTTGGTTAGACAAAAATCTGTAATACGAATGAAATGTGTGCCATCTGGTGCAAAAGTTTGATTTTGGTTGCAGTGCTTCATTTTACGGGATATATGAGGTATTTTGCAGTTTGGGTGTGTGGTTTGGTGAATTGTGTTAGTATTTTGATAAAACCAGCCTAGTTTGCAAAATTGTGTTTAAGCAATTGGAAAAAACTGGAATTGTATCTACACCATTTTTAGATTCATTATTCATTCAATAAATTGTATTGTTAATGCAGTTGTAACAGAACCAGCTCATCTGACTGATCCCTGGTTGGGCCAAAGGTTCGTATTCTACTGTGTAAGTGGCTGCTGCTGCAAAGTAGTGAGCAGACAAAGGATACACTTTTTATGCTTTCAGTGATTCATACACACACACACACACACACACACACACACACACACATACACACACACACACCTGTACTGACACCATATTTGAGTGTGTCTCTGCAGTCCACTAGTAACTGCTCCAGAGTTTCTGGTTGGTCCGGCAGATTGAGACTGAAGCCCTCCAGTCCCTCCTTCAGCTGGTGAGGATGGTGGAAGTCCAGGACCTAAACCACAGGTAGCATTATTTTTGTCCATTATGTCATCTACTATGTCTCATATTTAATAATGTACATGTTCATAATAAACATTTTCCCAATAAAACCTCTTCAAAGTTTTGACTAATTAGGGCGAATGTATCCAAAATCTGTTATGACACACAAAGCACATGTCTAAACATAGTATTAATACGTTCTATCAAATATCACTCAAATTCTATCAAATTTCTTGCAATATATATTTTACTGTATATATCAATATTCACACTTAATGTTATGAGTTTTATCTGACTGTCAGATGCTTGTGATTGTCCAATGTGTGTGTGTGTGTGTGTGTGTGTGCGTGTGTGTGCGTGTGTGTGTGTGTGTGTGCTTGTGTGTGTGTGCGTGCTCTTTAAGCTTCAGTCTTTCATTCTCACCATCCTTCATCCTGTATTTACTTTTCAGATCTACCAGCACCGAACAAAAATAAGTGGAATGGAAATGGAAACACTGTACTGTTGTCTCTGCCCTTTAGGTGTTTCCTTCATCTGTTTACTTACTATGTCCTGCCCTGCAGATACACACACTCAGCTGACTGTTGAGGCACTGTCCAAACACAGCACTCTTACAGTATATTCTCTGTATTGACAGTTCACTGTTGAGTACCTTGGAGCTCCTCTGATTTGACTTGCAGATATATCCCAACAGGATATTGACCAGCTCCTGCAGAAACCCTCTGGTCAACTCCTCACCACGTGAAGCTGGGAGCAGGTCTGCACACACAGTGGATTACATTTTTGAGCACTATAATGAGGAAACATTGTTAAATAGAAGGGCACATGAGGAGCCATATTCTGTCTCCACAGCGATGTCTGAGGTGGCTGCTATGTTTTGTTGTAGGTTTTGTCACAACCTACCTCACAATGTCAACAAAAGTGAAAAATAATTGGTGCATCCTCGTCCGTGATTTGGATCTACTTCAGAATGTAAGGGCTTCTTCCTTGGCCCTGCTACAACTTTCCAACAAGTTTTATGGAAATGGGGCCAGTAGTGTTTTTGATAACTTGCTAAAGGTTGGACAGTGGGTTCATTCCCAAATCACAATATCACTGTAGTCAACTTTTCAATGTCCAGATCCAGTGATCATGCTTACAGTTTTTTTCAGTCGCTAACAAGCGTTTGTCCAACCAGTTGTCACATTTTCAAAACTCTAAACACAATTAGCACAGCATCGGTCTTTTGTGGCCATACCATTCACACATTTCATGTCGTTTTCACACAACATGCAGTCAGTGAACACATTTCCACAATGCTTACATTTTCTTAACAGACAAGCTATACCTCCCAACAAAATTATGGATTGTTTTTGTATTATTTACGAATGTTAACACACAACATCCCACAATAGCAAAAACAATATTCCAAACCTTAGATACAGTATAAAAACCTCTGCTTCTGCAATGATATCAGTTCAAAAACAATATATCTCAGCTGATAATACAGTTTTTTTCAATCGCTAACAAGCTCTTACCCATACTTCAGATACTTTTTCTAAACTGCTGGCTGTAGGGACATCACAGTTGATGATTGCCAAGGGTGGATCCGACATACCAAGTGGTTTTATCCTAGGTGCATCGCCTTGGATAATATCAGATGCGATGTTGATGAAAACATGTGGCCTAACCCTGAAGATCACAGAGATTAGATACAGTAATTTTGTGCTTTTTTTAGTTCCCCCCCTTTTTGTCTGGGCTTTTTGCTGTTGTTTTTTTGTTCAGAATGCTCTTGTGTGTTTCATGGATATTTTGTTCACTGTAAGCAATACTGTAAAACTTTTTCTGTTCTATCATACTGGATACAGTATTTCTACTGTACCTCCTGTAATAAACAGTAAAGGAAAAAAAAAAGATTTGCTTTTTACTGGAATGCTTTTGAATGTGAACATTACATGTGGACATACAGTTCCCAACCAAGAAATTTAGTGTAAAAACGGTGGATTGCATGTTTTGCATGCAAATACCTGTAAAACTGAAACATAAAAGTCTATGCAGTTTTTGTAATGTCAACAATAGCCAGTATTTTGAAACCTGGTGTACTTTGATTGACTGCATGTACCTTGTGAAGTGAAAACAGCATTTCATGTTGAGTCAGATTTCCAGTTATTTATTGCAATTCAAGTCGTACAAGTCCAATGAATAGCTTGAAATGCTACAAAGGTAAGTACTGAACAGCCAGAGGTTAAAAAAAAGGTTTGGTTACCCAAAACTGAAAAATAATGTACATTTCAGAATTATACAAATAGGCCTTTTTCAGGGAACACGAAGTAGGTTAACAATTTAAAGCTGTTCTGCAGCAATGAAGGTTGAATCTGCCTTGAAAGCTGGTGCTACTAGTTCCTATATGTGTTTCAACTTTTCTTGATTACTTACAACCCCCTCTGTCTGCATAAAAGCCGTGTTGGAACACACTGTGGTACCAGACCCTCATGAGCATCAGGTGAACAGTATTGTACTGCAGAAAGTAGTGTGTTGCTACAAAAATGGCAAGAAAAGGGCAATTAACAATGGAAGAGAGACAGACCATCATAACGCTTAAAAATGTAGGTCTTTCATACAGGGAAATTGCAAAGAAAGTCAAGGTGTCAGTGAGTACAGTTTTCTTCACCATCAAAAGGCACTCAGAAACTGGGGGAAACTCTGACAGGAAGCGGTCTGGCAGACCCAAAGCCACAACTGAATCAGAGGAAAAGTTTCTGAGAGTTAACAGCTTGCGTGATAGGTGGCTCACAGGACAACAGCTTCAAGCACAGCTTAATAGTGGTCGCAGTAAGCAAGTCTCAGTTTCAACTGTGAAGAGAGGACTTCGAGCTGCAGGTTTGACAGGATGAGTTGCAGCAAGAAAGCCATTGCTAAGATGTCAGAATAAGAGAAAGAGGCTCTCCTGGGCCACGAAACACCGCCATTGGACTACTGAAGACTGGAAGAAGGTATTATGGACTGATGAATCAAAATTTCAAATCTTCGGTTCATCACGCAGGATCTTTGTACGCCATCGAGTAGGCGAGAGGATGGTTCCACAGTGTGTGACATCAACTGTCAAACATGGAGGAGGAAGTGTGAAGGTCTGGGGCTGTGTTGCTGGATCCAGGGTCGGTGACTTGTACAGAGTGAGCAGCATTCTGAACCAAAATGGCAACCGCAGCATTCTGCAGCGCCATGCAATACCCTCTGGTATGCGCCTAGTTGGTCAGAGGTTTATCCTACAACAAGATAATGACCCAAAACACAAGTCCAAGCTATGCCAAAACTACCTCAAGAAAAAAGAACAAGATGGTAAGCTTGAAAACATGGAGTGGCCAGCACAGTCTCCAGACTTACAGTTTTTTACAACCGCTATGACCCGTTGTTCAATACTTTTAATGCTTTTTCAAAACTCTTCACACAGTTACCACAACATCAGCCTGTGTGGGCTATACAATTAACACAATTCTTATTCTTTTGACACAAAATACACACATTTTACACGTTTAAAATTAGTTTTAACTCCTTTTACACACAAGCTCAATCAAGACCAAAACAGTAGATGTTAACTGGTGAATTTTCAATTGCTTTCACACGGTTTGTCCAAACAGAAAACCTCATGTTCAAAACTAATGGATTGAAGATTACATTGATCACAGCTGATTCCCGTCTCACCCAGCTCAGGTGCTGGGCTTTTTTCAATCACATCACCAATCACATCACCTATATTTACTGTATAGGCGGATCTTGTGAGGGAAAAGAACAAAAGATAAGACAAGGGACAAGGTGGAGGACTTGCAAAAAACAAGTGAGAAAAATGCCTAGAGGTAGAGGTAGAGGGAGAGTTAGAATGCGTGGTGGGGTTCAAAGAAGGGTCAGAGATAGGGTGACAGATGAAATACGAGCTACCATCATCGACCATGTAATCAACCATGGGTTGTCACATAGAGAGGCTGGAGAACGTGTGCAGCCAAATCTCAGCCGGAGCACAGTGGCATCCATTGTCCGGATTTTTCGAGCAACCAACAGGTAGATTACAGTATTCACTGTATTGTATAAGGGCCTTTCCTACTGAACAGTGTAACATGAATTACAGTAACTGTATTCTTCTGGCCCCTACAGTAATATATAACTTTGTTCCTCTAAGGGTTCAACGTTAACATCCTTCAGGGGGCAGGGGCAGTCTTCTAAATGAAGAACAGGAGCTTGCCATTGTCAACATGGTGATTGCTAACAATGAAATAAAACTGAAAGAAATTCGGGCCAATATTTTACAAGACAACCTTGTCTTTGAAAACATCAGAGCAATCAGCCTTACATCTATTTCTCGGACTCTGGCTAAACACAGAGTCCTGATGAAGCAACTTTATAAAGTCCCTTTTGAAAGGAACAGTGTTCGCATCAAGGAACTCCGTCACCAATATGTCCAGGTAAGGTTATTACTGTAAATCCAAAATACACTGTACTAATTGTGCGTTTTGCAGTAAACTACTATGACCCTATATACGTTAAGTACTCTAAATCATTTACATACATTTTGTTTGATTGCTTACAGAGAGTCATGGAGTTGGAGACCAATCAAGTCCCACATAACATAATATACATTGATGAGGCTGGCTTCAACTTGGCCAAAAAACGTAGGCGGGGCAGAAACATCATTGGTAAAAGAGCCACGGTTGCTGTGCCAGGCCAGAGAGGAGCCAACATCACCCTGTGTGCAGCAATATCTAACAATGGTGTGCTCCTACATAAAAGTCAAATTGGCCCCTACAACACCGAACGCCTTCTCCAGTTTTTAGAAGAGCTGTATGATAGACTGGTACCTGAGGGGGAAAGGGGACAGGGTGAGTTGGGGGGTAACTTGCTAACATATGTGATCACCTGGGACAATGTGGCATTCCACCATGCACATGCAGTCACAGCTTGGTTTGATGACCATCCCAGGATGATGTCCCTTTTCCTTGCCCCTTACTCCCCTTTCCTCAACCCAATAGAGGAGTTTTTTTCAGCCTGGAGGTGGAAAGTATTCGATCACCATCCACATGACCAAATGTCCCTCCTGGATGCAATGGCTGCTGCATGCCAGGACATCACAGCTGACAACTGCCAGGGCTGGATAAGGCATGCAAAAAGATACTTCCCAAGATGCCTGGCCACAGAAGACATCAGGTGTGATGTCGATGAAAATATGTGGCCCAATGCTGACGACCGAGCAGATTAGCTTTTTTTTCTTCCTCTTTTACAGTGATTTCTTCTGCTCCTTTTTCTTTTTGTGTATTTGACAATACAGTAATGAATGACAGCTAAATGCTGATTTTTTTCCCCTCTTTACTCTACTGTAAGTCATTTTCATTTGCAATACAGTAAAGTGTTTACCGCAAATCCTGTCATTTACTGTCTTCTTCTTTCATAAACATTCTGCAAAGCTGCTCGGACATGGGTCGTTCACTTTTTGTACTGAGTGTTGTACAAAAAAAGGAACAAAATTCATGCCCAACAAATGAAAAATGAAGAACATCATCACAAACATTAATTTACATGTATGATCAATACAATAATCTGTTGATTGTAAAATAAAAAGGAAAAAAGTAGATTTGACACATGCAAAGTGATTCAGTTTGTGTTATTCCATCAGTTGTCAGTGTTTTTTATGACACTGTGCTGTGACTGACTAAATGTTTCTGTTGGAAGACAACGTGTGTCAGTGCTTTGGTAGATTTGGTGAACTGTGTTAGTGTATTATTGTATTTTGGAAGTGTGTGTCTGTGTTTAGTTGCACTGCGTGATTTTGAGCATGAAATTAACTGTTTGGGGAATTGTGTCTTTCAGGTGTGATGTGCGTTAACAGTTTTGAAAAAGTGTTTAAGGTTCTGACAAACGGGTCATAGCGGTTGTAAAAAACTGTAAACCCCATCGAGCTGGTTTGGGATGAACTGGACAGAAGAGTGAAAGCCAAGCAACCTACAAGTGCCACACATTTATGGGAACTTCTGCAACAGACTTGGGAAGAACTTTCTGAAGAATATTTGATTTCTATTGTAGAAAGAATGCCACGAGTGTGCTCAGCTGTTATATCTGCCAAAGGTGGCTACTTTGATGAGTCAAAAGTTTAGAATACATTTTGGTCTATAAATTGATTCCATGATTTCTTTTTCAACTCAGATTGCTTATTTGTTCTATGCTTTCATTTCACAGTGCAATGACACAATAAACTGAATAATTTTCACTAAAAAACTGGAAAAAGTGTGGTGTTCTAAAACTTTTGACCGGTAGTCTATATTTAACAAAATGTGTTTTTGAGAAGAAAATGATCCATTTGGCCAATTGTGTTTTGTAGGTGTGAGTCTGTGTTAAGAGTTTAGAAAAAGTATCTGAAGTATGGGTAAGCACTTGTTAGCGATTGAAAAAAACTGTAATATAAGATCAATTTGCAACTTCATTCTTGTCGTTAAGATGAACTTTGTACACCACTCACAAAGCTAAAGACCATTATGCTGCCCATCAGTGACAAAAGCCTCCAGTCCTGGCATGACCACACCTGGCATGACCCTGGATGACCTGAGCTCTCACCTTTGCTGTAGATGTTGCTGAAGTCCGCAGGTGTCTGTCTTCTGTCTCTGCCTGCTGCTGAGTCGTCCTGCTGTTTGTCCCTCACAGCTGATTTATCAGTGATTCTGTCTGAAAGTACAAAACATGCATGTTTGATAAATAATGAGCTGCTGATGACTTAGCTACGTGTTTGGGAACATTCATATATATATGTATATATATATATATATATATATTTTTAGATACTTTAATGATCATGTTGAACGTGAAATTACTTCTCCGCATTTAACCCATCCAGGCCGGCACCTGTTGGAACACACACATGCACATGCACAGGGTCACACACTCAAATTGACAGATGCCAGATTCACTGGAGCGGTGGGCATCAACTCACAGTGCCCAGGGAGCAGATGTTGGGGGGGGTACGGTGCCTTGCAAAGTAAGTCATCAAATTAGTAATAGTAGTAAAACAATGAATATTAATGAGGAGTCAAATAACTCAGTAAGAAAAGTATTTTAAGCTGCAGTCGTAGTCAGTGTCCTCATTTAACATCCTGGCCTGAGTATGAGAAGATCTTTCTGAACCTGTTGGGATCCCAACTGGAACTAACAGAGAAGGAACTGGGATTCCTCTAGACTTATTTTTGCAGCATGTGGTATAGATATCTTTTAGACAGGCAGAGCACCACTTATTATACAGTCAGTAAAAAAAACAAAACACTCTTTGCAGGACTGTTTTTGGCAGTGATGTGTAGAGTCTGTACTTCCTTCAGGCCCTTTCATTGTTATCTGTGATCAGGCCCACAACAGGTGTGTGTCTTCTTTCATTACATTAAAAACAGACTTTGTATTAAAAAAAACTTCAAAGCACTGGTGGCTTGTTATTAGGGTAACAACCAATATTATAATAAATCAAAATAATTGATGATCCAATTCTATCAATGGACAAATCTATTCAACTATTCCTTTTGTTCTAGTTGAACATCACATCCTCCAACAGACAAACCTGTTGTGACCTGTAACACTCAGGTATGTACCCTCGAATTGATGCTGTGAAGTCTGAAGAATTCTGCAAAAACTTGTCCAGTCATGTGCCGTCCTTCCTTCTGCTGTCATTCTGATCAAGTCATCTGATCCTTCTATGTATCTATCTATGTATCGACAGTTGTGTTCAAAATAATAGCAGTGTGTTTAAAAACGTGAGTAAAGCCCAAAATCCTTATAATAGCTTTTATTTCCATACACACAAATGCATTGGGAACACTGCATATTCTATTCCAAATCAAAACATGAAGAAAAATAAATCAAATGTGTTATTACTTTACAGAAAGTGAAGAAAAAGGAATATTAGACTGTTAAAAAATAGCAGTGTCTGCATTTTTCTTTACAAATTCAAACATTTACTGTATAACCTGAAAAATGTTTGAAGACTTAGCTTTCCTGGGAATCACTGAACTAATATTTAGTTCCGTCAACTGCTTTACATCTGTGTTGCATGGAGTCAACCAACTTCTGGCACCTGTGAACACATATTCCTGCCCAGGACGATTGGACTACATTTCACAATTCTGCATTTCTTGGTTTTGCCTCAGAAACAGCATTTTTGAAGTTTTCTATTAATTATATATATAATATCTATTATCTATTAATCTTGTTGGTCTGGAACCAAGATGCTGCTCGCTTACTGCTGGGTCGGTTATTGAAACATCCATTTCAAGGGCATATCTTCTCCAGCATAACTCAACATGACCTCAGTGAATTCAGTGTTTGGGGGTCGTCTGACAAACTGTCTGTGGCCCCTGGACACAAAAAGAACAATCTTGCTTTCATCGGTCCACAAAATGTTGTGCCATTTCTCTTTAGGCCAGTCAATGTGTTCTTTGGCAAATCATAACCTCTTCAGCACGTCATTTCTGCAACAATGTGACTTTGCAGGGGCTTCTTGCTGATAGTTTGGCTTCACATAGGCATCTTCCAATTGTTACAGTACTTACAGGTAACTTTAGACCTTCGTTGATCTCCCTGGAGCTGATCATTGGCTGAGTCTTCTTTTCTTTTTTTTAATTTTCTTCTTTTATTTTGGTCTGGTTGCCATTTGAGATTATTTTAGCTGATTTAGCCTATCATTTTCTGCACTTCTTTATATGTCTCCCCTCCGTCCTGGGCAGGAATACGTGTTCACAGGTGCCAGAAGTTGGTCGACTCCATGCAACACAGATGTAAAGCAGTTCACGGAACTAAATATTAGTTCAAAGGAACATGCAAACACTGCTGTTTTTTTTTTAACAGTCTAATATTCCTTTTTCTTCACTTTCTGTAAAGTAATAACAAATATAATACATTTTTCTTCATGTTTTGATTTAGAATAGAATGTGCAGTGTTCCTTATGCATTTGTGTGTATGGAAATAAAGTTTGGGCTTCACTCACTTTTTTAAACACACTGCTATTATTTTGAACACAACTGTATCTATCCTCTCATATTTTCACTCTGTCTCTCTATGAAGGGCACATCAAGGGTACAAGTGGGCAGGAAATTGATCTATTATATATTTTGCATAATATTCAAATAGATGGAGGTATAATAATACCAATGCTGCTTACTGTAGTAGGAATCAAGTTTAACTTTAACTGTAAGTCTCAAACTACATTTTTCTCCACTAAAAGTGCCTCATCATTTTCAGGCATGCTGCTGATGTTGAGGACATCCTTTCAAAGTTGCTGTACACTCTGCAGTTCATCTAAACGCACTGTAAATTTAATTGTACAACGGGATGCGTCATTTTTAGTCAGTTCACGTTTAAACTTTACTCCTTAAAAATAGAACATCATCAGATGACTTCATTACTTACATGGCCGTTGTAAGAAATCCATATCACTACAAGTCAGTCAGTTCTTCGAAGATGTTTGAGAGCAGTTCAGTGAGCCTCAGTGATGTTAGTCAGTGTGTGTGATAGTTTGAGTGTAGAGCCAGGCTTTAAAGAGCCTCATCTGAGTGGAGGTGTGGTCTGACTGCAGACAGCTGCTGCTCGGCTGTCACCTCAGGGCACACAACAGTCCCGGCCCTAACCAATTTGACGCCCTAGGCAAGATTTAAGGTGGTGCCCCCCTTGCATGGCAGCACTGCCAATTTACATACAAACACACAAGAAACTGAATACAATATATACATTTAATATAAATAGCCTACACAGAGTATAAGATTTAACTGGCCACAAAATAAAAACTGTAAACAAGAGGTGGAGGCGACAGCAGGGTCGCTTGATGTTGCTGAAGTGGAGATAACTGACGACACCCAGTTATATTTATCGATCAAGCCTGATGAAACCAATCAATTAACTAAATTCCAAGCATGCCTTAAGAATATAAAAAGTTGGATGACCTACAATTTTCTGATGTTAAATTCAGACAAAACTGAAGTTCTTGTAATTGGACCCAAACACCTCAGAAACTCTCTTTCTAGAGACTTAGTTACTTTAGATTGGATCGCCCTGGCCTCTAGCTCCACCGTAAAGAATCTTGGAGTTGTTTTTGATCAGGATTTGTCCTTTAATGTCCACATAAAACAAATTTCAAGGACTGCATTCTTCCACTTACGTAACATCGCCAAAATCAGACGCATTGTATCTCAAGCAGATGCAGAAAAACTAGTCCACACATTTGTTACTTCTCTTTGTTATCAGGCTGCTCCAAGTCTCTTAGGACTTTGCAGCTAATTCAGAATGCTGCTGCACGTGTTCTGACAGGAACCAAGATCAGAGATCACATCTCTCCCATTTTGGCTTCCTTGCACTGGCTACCTGTTAAATCTATAATAGAATTTAAAATTCTTCTCCTTACATACAAAGCTCTTCATGGTCAGGCACCATCATATCTAAAAGAGCTCATAGTACCTTACTACCCCTCTAGAACACTGCGCTCTCAGAATGCTGGATTCCTTGTAGTTCCTATAGTTTCCAAAAGTAGATTGGGAGCCAGAGCTTTCAGCTATCAAGCTCCTCTTCTGTGGAATAAACTACCAATCTGGGTTCGGGAGGCAGACACGGTCAACACTTTTAAGAGTAGACTTAAGACTTTCCTTTTTGATAAAGCTTATAGTTAGGGCTGGCTCAGGTCATCCCTTAGTTATGCTGCTATAGGACTAGACTGCCGGGGGACTCCCCCTCCCTCCCCCCTCTCTCTCTCTCTCTCCCTCTTTCTCTCAATTCAATTCAATTCAATTCAATACAGCTTTATTGGCATGGGAAACATATGTTAACATTGCCAAAGCGTGATATCAACAAGAAGCAAAGATAGATGTCTTAACATAAAATACAGGAATATGAAATAATAATAATTAAATGTTCAATATGTACAGAGTAAATGATGTCCATCAGGAGGGGATGGTTTATGTCTGTCCTTCCTGTACGCTGGACCTCCTTCTGTGGTCGCAGCAGTTCACGAATCTTGCAGCTATTTGTGCACATTGCTGTACTTCAACAGGTATGGAAGTTTGTGGATGTGGTCTAATGTCTCAAAGTCTTTCTGTGTGTTTCTGTTCTCTCTCTGTCTCTGTCTGTCTCTTTCAGGGTTATGCCTAGTCAGGCATGGTATTGGTTGAAGATGCAGTCACATCTCCCTTTACTGAACCCCCCCCCCCCCCCCATATCTCCATTACAGTTTATAGTTAGTCGTTGATTTACTGCTGCTGTGCATCTGTGTCTCTCTATCTCTATCACAGGTTCCACTGCTACTGTAATCATTTTATCATTCATTGTAATTCATTGTCATTCTATCATTCATTGTAATTGTACAATATGTTTGTGTTGATTTGTTCTGTACACGTGACATCTATTGCACGTCTGTCCGTCCTGGGAGAGGGATCCCTCCTCTGTGGCTCTTCCTGAGGTTTCTTCCACCTTTTTTCCCTGTTAAAAGGGTTTTTTGTGGGCAAGTTTTTCCTCACTCGAACCGAGGGTCTAAGGACAGAGGGTGTCACTCCCTGTACAGATTGTAAAGCCCTCAGAGGCAAAATGTATTTTGTGACTTTGGGCTATACAAATAAAATTTGATTTGATTTGATTTGATAACTGGTGACTGTGTGAGATTCAGATATCTCAACAGCACATTTACATTTACATTTACATTTAGCAGATGCTTTTATCCAAAGCGACTTACAGAGAAGGGAACAATCAAGGTACAGTGCGATAAGAAGCGTTAGTGTAGCAATAAGTGCAGGTATGTTTTCTGTGTATTAATGTATTGGACGCAGCGCGCCCTTTTGCTGTTGTACTCCTTGGGAGAGGGGCTCAAGTTGATAACGATTGACCAGAGGATTTTGTTGTTATTTATACCTTTTGTCAGAATAAACGGAGATCGCCTCCAAAGATACCCTGGTCTGGGCCTCTTCATCAAAACACAACGCAGACAACGCTAGAAACTGACCGGTTACACTTGGTGCCGTGACGACCCGTTGCATCCCCGATCAGCGCTCATCTGATCCCCGGGGTATACCTGCTGACACCGGGCTCCTCTCTCCTGCTCCCCCCGCTCTGCGGCTGCGGGGAACTACGCTCGCTCCCGAGCGGGCAATTAAAGGGTTGAAGAGACGCTCATGCACTGTTTTGAAGTGTATATATATATAGCTGTATATACATATATATATATATATATATATTTTTTTTTTTTCATCTTCTCTCCTGATTTTCTTTCTTTCTTTTTGGTTTGTGCTGGTTGATCAGTTGTGGCCAGCCAGTGCATTGAAGAGACACTTTGGTCTTGAAGAAAAAAAATAAAGATGAACTATACTGTATATGGGAATAAGAGGACATAATGATCCTAATGAAGACAGGTTAATTAATAATCTTTATTGGTCAAGTATTCTGTGGGCCTATTTGTTTTACATTAGTGCTGCAACATTTCCCTGTCATCCCATGTAAGTCGTCATGCACATATAATTTTAGTTGTCTTGTGGGGTTTTTATGCTCCTTGTTTATAATATGCCATGCTAGGCTCATACTGTTGAATTGTACATAGCTGTTTATAGTGTGTTTTCAGCTTAAGTTATTATTGTTTTTTTTTTTCCTGTTTCTGCCAGTATTGCTCTTCCTTTGTAATGTCCGGGGAGGATACTTTTAAGGTTTATACTATGGCTGGTCGTGGGCGGGATATCACCTTTGGGGTGGGGAGGGGCCAGCAGATTTCTTCACTGTGTTATGGCAGGGGTAGGTCTGTGTCCCCCAGTGTTCTCAACTAGTTGATCAGTCAGTTGTTGACCCACCGTTGGCCCCCACTGCTACTTCCACGCCAGTTACCCTGTCGGATCAGAAGCCTACACAAGTCATCTCTATCTCTATATGCTGCTGCACGTGTTCTGACAGGAACCAAGATCAGAGATCACATCTCTCCCATTTTGGCTTCCTTGCATTGGCTACCTGTTAAATCTAGAATAGAATTTAAAATTCTTCTCCTTACATACAAAGCTCTTCATGGTCAGGCACCATCATATCTAAAAGAGCTCATAGTACCTTACTACCCCTCTAGAACACTGCGCTCTCAGAATGCTGGGTTCCTTGTAGTTCCTATAGTTTCCAAAAGTAGATTGGGAGCCAGAGCTTTCAGCTATCAAGCTCCTCTTCTGTGGAACAAACTACCATTTTGGGTTCGGGAGGCAGACACGGTCAACACTTTTAAGAGTAAACTTAAGACTTTCCTTTTTGATAGAGCTTATAGTTAGGGCTGGCTCAGGTCATGCCTTAGTTATGCTGCTATAGGACTATACTGCCGGGGGACTCCTCCTTTCAGGGTTATGCCTAGCCAGGCATGGTATTGGTTGAAGATGCAGTCACATCTCCCTTTACTGAAAACCCTCTCTCTCTCTCTCTCTCTCTCTCTCTCTCTCTCTCTCTCTCTCTCTCCATCACCACCACCATCTGTAAACATACATGTCTGTCATACATGTACATTAATGCATCTTACTAACTAAACTTCTTCCCCGGAGTTTGGATCATGTGGATCATGACTGCTGCTGTGGTCCACTACATATATTATTACTGTCATTAATGTTACCAGATCTCCATTACAGTTTATAGTAACTTAGTTAATGATTTGCTGCTGCTGTGCATCTGTGTCTCTCTATCTCTATCACAGGTTCCACTGCTACTGTAATCATTTTATCATTCATTGTAATCCATTGTCATTTTTCATTGTAATTATACAAAATGTTTCTGTTGACTTGTTGACTGTACACGTGACATCTATTGCACGTCTGTCCGTCCTGGGAGAGGGATCCCTCCTCTGTGGCTCTTCCTGAGGTTTCTTCCACTTTTTTCCCTGTTAAAATGTTTTTTTTGTGGGCAAGTTTTTCCTCACTCGAACCGAGGGTCTAAGGAGAGAGGGTGTCACTCCCTGTACAGATTGTGAAGCCCTCCGAGGCAAAATGTATTTTGCGACTTTGGGCTATACAAATAAAATTTGATTTGATTTGATTTGATTTGATTGAGACTTTTGGGGATATGATTACAGATTTGGCTAAACAGATTGGAGATAACATCTCAGCCAGCCTTAGCACTATGCACCAGCCCAGTATCGTCCAGCCTCAGTCTCCTACGAGTCAGTCATCCAGTCATGTTAGTCTGACGCCAAGGCCCCCGCCTTTCTTCAGGGGTGATCATGCGTTCTCTGTTTATGAATGGGAGGACATGATGAGATATAGCCTGAATAGGGTTAAATGTGACACTCATGCTGAAATGTTTGACCTGATAATGTCGAGACTAACAGGCAAAGCTAGGGACGTGGTGACGGTGTCACTCCGCAGCCGCCCTGAACTGAGTGCGACTGACCTACCCACGGCTGTGTTTGACATAGTGAAAGGTAACTTTAGTGAGCTGTCATACTCCAACTTGCCCATGAAAGACTTCTATAGCACGATTCCCCATTCTGATGAGGGTGCTATGGACTACTGGATTCGCCTTAACAAGTCCATCGATGCTGCTGACGGTTGCCTCTGGAGGCGAGGCAGGTCTGTAGAGGACCCCATTGCTGAAGTGGTCATGATCTTCATTAATCACTGTCCCGACCCCAGTCTTGCCATGTCATTCCAGCTGAAGGCACCTGAGCGGTGGACCACGGCTGAGGTTCAGGAGCGTCTGGATAGTCACATGAGAACTGTGAGAAAGACAGCAGCCCAGTCCCGACACGCGGTGGGTTTATCAGCTTACAGTCAGAGCCCTGTGACTGATTCCTTTCAACCTTTCAATTCTGGTGTGTCTCAAGCTGCCTCAGTAGCATGCCAGCCAAAGTCCCCTCATACCTCTCTACCTGCTTCTACCCTGGCCTGCAGTCACCCTCGGTCGGACAACATGTTGGTGGGCCCACACAATCCTGCTTCCTTGTCCCTACCTCCTACTGCAGTCTCTGATCCAGCTCCTGCTGCCACTGACCCACCAGCTACAGACCCTGGTGTTCAACAGGTCGTGGCTATGTTTGACAAAGTTCTGTCCTTGTGCAACGCTTCCCTTGCAACCATTCAAAGTCCAGGGAACCGTCAGCCAGTCAACCGTCAGCCAGCCCACCGTCAGGCTGGCCGGCCCCGTCACCAGCAGGGTTCTGAGCCCTTTACATGCATGAGTTTGTGGTTCCAGGGACCACTCAACCCATGCACATTGTAGACTTTACAGATTGTGCCTCAACTGCTTCAGTCCTGGTCATATAAGACATGAGTGCCAGCAGGCCTCCCGTTCCCCAGCCATGCCACCCCCTTCTCCCTCCAATGCTGATTTAAACTAGCCCGCCCATGTAGTGAGAGGGGTAACATGGGCAGTGCTGGTGAAACCCTCAGTAAAGAACAGGATTTGCAGTCAACCTATAAGAACTGCTGCAGTAATCTTCCTGATGACAAAACAGTGATTGTTGTGGGGTCACAAAGAGTAGCAGGAGCTAGTGACCTGTTTTATGCTCCAGTATCCATCGGGGGCCAGTCTACATTGAAAGGGATGCTTGATTCAGGGAGCATGTCATGCACGCTCAGTGTGGAGGTGGAGTCCAAGCTTAAAGCCGCTGGTGTTCTCCCGAGTCCTCAGCCTGTGCCCGATAAGGTTGTCCTTGTTGGCTGTGGTGGCCTTACGACACAACCCAGATGTGTCTACGACCTCAGCATTGAGATTTATGGATCCAAATTCATTGTGCCGACTTTCCTTGTTCCAGGGCAGAGGGACAAGCTTATCATTGGAAGCAATGTAATCAGGCCCATGATACAGAGGATGAAGTCTGATGAGAAGTATTGGGAGCTCATCTGCTCCAACACTTCAGACACCGAGTGTGAGCAGTTTCTTCGGTTGCTCAGTTGCATCATCCGTTGGTCTGGTCCTGAACTTCCTGACAAGGTTGGCACTGTTAGGCTACGTCAGGCTGTCACCCTTGCACCACAGCAGGAGTATCTGGTGTGGAGGAAGCTGCCAAGTAGTGCTCCTGTGTCACCTGGGAGCACTATCATCGTGGAGCCCACCTCTTCCCGTTCCGCCCCTAAAAACATCATTGTCGGACGGGTTGTGGCACCCATGTGGGGAAATCGCTGGGTCCCGATGAAGATCCTCAACCCAACTAAGAGACCTGTGACACTGCGCCGCAATGCAAGAGTGGCAGATGTCTTTCCTTGTGTTGCTGTGGAGGACCTTCCCATCTCCCAGGGTGTGAGTAGGCCACAGGCTGGTCAGACAGCTGACCCTATCTCCAACTCAGATACCTCCTCTGCCCCCTTTCAGCGGCTTAAGGACTGTGGATTGGCGGATATCAACCTTGAAGGCTGTGAAGTGTCCGATGACTGGAAACAGCGGCTGGCTGACCTTGTGATCACCTATCAGGATGTCTTCTCCAAGGACAAACTGGACTGTGGGGAGGCGAAGGAGTTTGTACATCGTATTCACCTCACTGATGATCGCCCCTTCTGGCTACCCTATCGGCGTGTCCCTCCAGCTCACTATCATAAACTAAGAGAGGTGCTGTCTGAGATGGAGTTGAAAGGTATCATCAGTAAGTCAGTCAGTGAATATGCTTCGCCGCTGGTCCTGGTCTGGAAGAAGTCAGGAGACTTGAGGATCTGCACTGACTTTCGCTGGCTTAATGCCAAGACCATCAAGGATGCCCACCCGCTGCCCCACCAAGCTGACTGCCTTGCCGCCCTTGGTGGAAACGCCTTTTTCAGCACCATGGATCTTACATCGGGGTTCTATAACATCCCCCTCCATGAGTCTGACAGGCGGTACACAGCCTTTACGACACCCTTAGGCCTGTACGAGTACAACAGGCTTCCCCAAGGCCTGTGCAACAGTCTTGCATCCTTTATGCGGATGATGATCAGTGTCTTCGGTGACTTGAACTTCTCCAGTCTCCTCTGATATCTGGATGACCTACTCGTCTTTGCTCCATCTGAAGAGGAAGCCCTGAAACGAGTGGAGACGGTCTTCTCACGTCTCAGAACTGTTATATTCTGAGACGATTGTTAAAAATTAGAATTATACTGGGGTCAGATGTTTTTTAATCATAAGACGTCTGTGTGTGTTTCTATTTTTTACATGACTTGTGGACACTTCCCCTTTTGTTTGCGTATTTGCTGATGCTGGCAGGGAGAGATAAAGTTCAACTATATGTATAAGTTGAGGAAGTTCAGAACAGAACAAGGGTCGGAGACAGGTCGGGGAGGTGTCCTTTAGACTAAGGGATATTCTGTTGACTTCTGATTAGAGAACAGAAAAAGATGTTATGATGCTATCTGTATCTATGGGGAGGTGTCCAAAATAGCCAATTAGAAAGTGTATAAGAACTAATTGTCAAGGTTCTTCTGGGAGCCTTTTCCTCTGTAACCCCTCTTGTGTGTTGCACTGTTAAACGCTCCTTCTTGTACAAGAATAATAAATTCAACTTAAACTTTGGTACTTCGAATCCAGTCTTCATTATTGAAGGGTCATTCTTGAAAATTCCCATAACAAGAACCAACAACCTGAAGTTGGCACAGAAGAAGTGCCACTTTCTTCTGAAGTCTGTGAGGTTTCTTGGCCACATGGTGGACAGCAGTGGTGTCTCAGTCAACCAGGAGAAAGTGAAGGATGACGGCTGCACTCCATCTCAGCGGAAGGTTAAATCTTTCCTTGGGATGGTGTTGTATTATCAACATTACATTCCTGGCTGCTCTTCCATCGCAAAGCCGCTCTACACCTTGACCGCAGGGCAGAGGAGGAGTACTAAAGGCTCTTTTGGTCGGCGGAGAGCAGGCACCTTCCGAGAACTGACTCCTCAGGATTGGACTCCTGCCTGTGAGAAAGCGTTTGAAGATTTGAAAAGCGCACTCCTCAACAGTGTGGTGCTGGCACATCCGGACTTTGATAGGCCTTTCATCCTCTCCACCGATGCTTCCCTTGATGGTCTGGGTGCTGTGCTGTCCCAGGTGCCTGCTGGCGAGGAGAGAGCATGACCCATCGCTTTTGCAAGCAAATCTCTCCGTCGCAGTCAAGCCAACTATCCTGCTCACAGGCTAGAGTTCTTGGCTCTTAAGTGGGCAGTTTGCGATAAGTTCAGCCACTTGCTCAAGGGCCACAGATTCACTGTCTGGTCGGACAACAATCCTCTCACGTACATCTTGACCAAGCCAAAGCTTGATGCCTGTGAGGAGCGTTGGGTCTCTAAACTGGCTCCGTATTCCTTCCAGATCAAACACGTTCCCGGCAGGTTGAATGTGGTGGCGGATGCTCTCAGTAGGGACACCTTTGTGAGGCCTTTGAGGGAGCGGTTGCTGTGTGAACCTTACTCTGGGCTGCTGGAACAGGCCTCTGATGTCAATGATGGATCTGTGCAGGACACCTTCCGCCTCACCTGCCAGCCACAGTCACTGGGTGGTCTCTCTACCTCTGCTGCCATTGATGGTTCATTGTCTAAAGATGATGTCTCCTCTCTCCTCTCCTCTTTGGACGAGTGGGACTCTGCTCCTAGGCAGCGTGCAACCTCTCTTGCTGATCACCTCACCACCTTGGAACCTCCTGGCCAGGACGTGTTGCCTTCCCTGTCTCTCAGTGACCTTCAGTCACGCCAGCAACAGGACCCAGTTATCTCAAGGGTTGCTCACTATGTTGACAGGAAACGCAGGCCCTCCAGACGTGAAAGCTGCAATGAGAGTCAGCCAACTCTGAGAGTCCTTAAGCAGTGGGATAAACTGACACTCCTGAACGACATCCTCTATAGAGTCACAAAGGACTCCTTGACCAAGCAGAAGGTTTCAGAGGTTTCAGTTTGTTGTACCTGAGACCTTGAAGGCAGATGCATTGTCGGGTGTTCATGATCGTGCTGGTCATCAAGGTCAGCCCCGCACACTTTCTCTGGCTCGCCAGCGTTTCTTCTGGTATGATATGGAGAAGGATGTCCGCAATCATGTGAAGAGCTGCCACAGATGTGTCCTCAGCAAGACCCCTGAGCCTTCTGCAAGGGCCCCACTGGAGAGAATTAAGACCTCCGCTCCTCTGGAACTCGTGTGTGTTGACTTTTGGTCAGCTGAAGACAGTAAAAACAAGTCTGTGGATGTTCTTGTGATCACCGATCACTTCACGAAGCTGGCACATGCTTTTCCCTGTCAGAACCAGACTGCCAAGAGGGTAGCCAAGAAGCTGTGGGACAGATTTTTCTGCATTTATGGCTTCCCTCAGTGCGTCCATTCCGACCAGGGAGCAAACTTTGAAAGTGAGCTGATTGCTGAGCTCTTGAAGTTGTCAGGGGTTGACAAGTCCCATACCTCGCCATATCATCCTATGGGGAACGGAGGTACAGAGAGGTTTAACTGCACCCTAGGCAACACGTTGAGATCTCTACCCCTTCGTTCCAAACAGAAATGGCCGCAGATGATCCAGACTATGACCTTTGTATACAACTGCACTGTCTATGAGACCACCGGGTTTGTGCCTTTCTATTTGATGTTCGGGAGGGTTCCTAGGCTGCCGGTTGACCTTCTCTTCAAGAACGTACTCCATGATGTGACTGTGTGACTACGATGCCTACGTGAAGTCCCCTTTGGAAGACTTGCATTGTGCCATGGAACTGGCTCAGAAGAACTGCACAGCTGAGCAGAGACATCAGTGTGACCAGTACAACAAACGGGTCAAAGGTCAGGCTCTGTCTCTCGGTGACCAGGTGCATCAGGGGGAAATGTAAGCTTTCTGACAAGTGGGTGCCTGTCGTTTACACCGTGGTGGCCTCAAAACCTACGCTGCATATCTACAGGATCAGGGATCAGGAGGGAAATGAACGTGTTGTTCACTGGAACCTGCTGCTCTAGGTCAACTTCCTGCCCCTGGATGAAGCCTTGGATGGTAATGCTGCTCCTGTGTCCATGCCTGCCTCTAGCGTGACCAATGCCCCTCCTACGTCTGATTGGCACAAGACTAGGATGTCTGGATTGGAAACTGCAGCTGCAACGGGTGAGCCATCCCTTGCTGGTTCCCTCTCGAGTGTTGACGACTGGGATGATGGCCGCACTGCCTCATGGGTCCGTGAGCAGTCCTCCATTGATGAGTCCCCTGATTCAGACTGTCCACCACCTCCCTCTGAGGTGCCCTCCCCTGCTTCTGATGGTCCTGCCACCGCTGTGGATTCCCCAACAGCTGTCCCTGCTCCCCCACTGCAACCATCACCTGCCCGTTCCGATCTACCTCAGGCATCAAATGTAGATAGCCAACTTACCTCATGATTTGGCAGTCATTAGGCCAGTGTGTCGTTTGATTGAGTCCATGGCACAACTTGAGTCCATTCTAGGGGTTGAGCCGAGCTCCCGTGCTGTTATTCATGTGTCAATCAATCAATCAATCAAATTTTATTTGTATAGCCCAAAGTCGCAAAATACATTTTGCCTCGGAGGGCTTCACAATCTGTACAGGGAGTGACACCCTCTGTCCTTAGACCCTCGGTTCGAGTGAGGAAAAACTTGCCCACAAAAAACCCTTTTAACAGGGAAAAAAGTGGAAGAAACCTCAGGAAGAGCCACAGAGGAGGGATCCCTCTCCCAGGACGGACAGACGTGCAATAGATGTCACGTGTACAGTCAACAAGTCAACAGAAACATGTGTGAGATGCATGAGTCAGAGTCAGGGCTACTCTTTATGCCGTGATAGTATTATGCTGCTGTGTGAAACCATTTTTTATTGGATTTTTATTGGATCCATTTTAGTGGATTGTTTTACAACCCAGAATTTTTTTCGTAATTCTAGGGGGGTGAATGAACAGAGTCAATTGTACAGCCGTAATATGTGTAACAGAGTCAAATTTACAACAGTAATATGTAGTATTATAATTACACAAAATCTGTTTTAATAGTTATAACCTGACATGTCCGGCCTCCTGAGCCAATATGTGGAACGTTTGAGACTCAGTTTCTGTACCCCGACGTTCACTTTCGTTTTCCCTCCTATAAATGTGTCTCACGCTTTTGCCTCTCCCCTTTTGCTGTTGTACTCCTTGGGAGAGGTAAGCGACACTGTGGTCACAGAATTTTCCGTGTTTTAGCCTCTGTTAAACTACATTTATAAGTTTACTTGCTAGCTATTTGTGTAGGGGCTCAAGTTGATAACAATTGACCAGAGGATTTTGTTGTTATTTACACCTTTTGTCAGGTATGTTTTCTGTGTTTTAATGTATTGGACGCAGCTCGCCCTTTTGCTGTTGTACTCCTTGGGAGAGGGGCTCAAGTTGATAATGATTGACCGGGGGATTTTGTTGTTATTTACACCTTTTGTCAGAATAAACGGAGATCGCCTCCAAAGATATCCTGGTCTGCAGTAACGTGTAGTGAGGTCCATGGCTGGGTAGGCAGGATCAGCCAGAGCTTAAATCGCATACAAAAATATATATTATGTAGAACTCAATATTAAAACCACTGCAAAGTCAGTCAAATGCCGCTGTCAAAAATGTAGCTAATTACTGACATCAGCGGATTATAGCGCGCACACAATTACTGCCAATTAATTTTCAGAGACGTACATTCACCTGCATTTCTACAGGATTTACAGCTGAACATAGGAGCACCCAAAGACAAGAACAACAAGAAATCACCTGTATCTCAACAACACAGGACTTACAGCTCCGGCGCACCTATAAGACCAACATTATAATGCTTATTATGCTCGCTCTTGATCACATACCATTAAACCTTTAAGCAAAAATAAGTCTGAAAAGCCTAAAATAGCTATTGTATGACATCACTCACATAAGAGCACAACATAGGAAGACTTTATAACCAGAGAGAGAGAGAGAGAGAGAGAGACAACTGCGCTGTCTGCGGTACTGAAAAAGAAGGAGAGAGGAAACAAAAGTTTTGGTGTCCGCGCACCATACAACACCATTAGCAAGCAAGTGGGGGGACACTTACTTTATTTGTAGATGAAATCCATGCGTCTGTCTCTCTGCACGAACTTGCTGATAACTTGATTGTAGAAGACGTCCTCCTTGTTTGGCGCATTCTTTAATTTCACAAGTCTCTCCTTTTCAATGGAAATCAGCGCCAATGATGAAAGCCTGTCCTGCTCCATCCTATTACGGCTGTAAGTCTTGATGCACTTCAAAGCCGAAAATGTCCTCTCCACAGATGCAGTGGTAGCAGGTATCGTTAAGACCAGCTTCAATAACTTTGTGGCCTCTGGTACAGTCTCCTGGAGGTCATTGTCTCTCAAAAATGAGAGCAGCTGTACAGGTGACATTCCTTGGATCATTTGTGAACAGTATAATCCCACCAAATCAGACTGTAATCTAACCAGATCAAAGAATCTTGCGTATTTTGACAGGCTCTTCAGTTTATCAGTGTCAAAATTAGCTGACATCTCTGCAAATTTCTTGCTGTCAACTAAGCCAAGGAAAGCAAGCTCATTTAAATTTCCAAATCTGGCCTTCATTTGCACAGTGATGTTGTCAAGTACACAGAAGTAGATTCTTCTCCTATTATCTCTTGGGGATTCGTTGCGACAAGTGTTGTCTGTCAGTTTCAGTTCATTTTGTTTGTGTTCAAAACGATCATATAAATTTATAAATAAATATATTTTATATTTTATAAATATCAAACTGGTTGCGCTGATTGCTTAAAGCACACATAGTGTCTCTGACGCGTGCACAGCATAGGCCAATGTCCATTGCCTTATTTTGAAGAACACAAAAAAACGCGTCTGTCACATTAAATATTCCATCATAAGCCATCAGCAGAAAATAGGTGGATGCTTTTGATAGCCAGAGATCAAATCCAGAGGCCATAGCAATGGTCTCACCATCCCATTCATCAGAGTTCTCCATCATTGTCCGGAATAATTGGCGGAGATCTGGTATGTGTTGGATGATAGTTTGTACCAGCCTGGAGCTTGAATTCCACCTAACAGCTGACGCTCGGGGGATGCGGCATTTCACTATCTCGTCCAGAAGATGTGTGCGCTTAGTTGACTTAGTGAAAAATGCTGAGAGCGCTACAACAGTTTTGAAAAACACTTTACACTCGGGGATGGATTTAGCTGATTGTGACAGAACTAAATTCAATTTATGCGCATAGCAATGCATAAAGATAGCTTCTGGCACTTTTTCTTTGATTTCAGCTTGTACACCGTTGAGCTCCGAGGCCATCACTGCAGCGCCATCGTAGGTTTGAGCGACTAATTTCTCAGTACATTCATATTTCTGTAATACATCCAAGACGTATTCTGATATTCCCTGTGCCCTTCTGTCATTGCTCACATCGTCAAATCCCAAAAAGGCTTCTTTAACTTCACAGTTGCTGTTGACATATCGCAAAACGACAGATATTTGGGCTTTGTTTGTTATATCTGTGGTTTCATCCACTTCGACTGCAACAAAAGATGCAGCGTTTATGTCACTTTTAATATGACACCTTACAAGATCACTGATGGCTTCGATAAGGTCATTCTGGATCCTATTTGATGTGCCCACAAATACAGTTGATTCTTTCAAATGTGTGGCTAATTTGTCATCTTTTTCTGCCATCAAATGTAAAAGTTCAACATAATTCCCACGATTGATGGAGTCACTTCCCTCGTCAAGCTCTTGTTTGGCAAGAAATGATGTGGCATCGATGAGACTTTTTAAAATCCTGGTTAGCTTTTACCTTTTTGTTATGTGCAGTGATGTGGTGCCTGTGCTGCTCATCCAGCACTGTGTCTATCCGACTCTTAACAAAGGTCTTCAGGGCGATCTGAGAGTGGATGTGGGCTGTGGATTTCTCGTGCTTCAGCAAAGCCCTTGGCAGGTTGTTCAGGTCGCAGTATCCCTCTTTGACCCATACGTTGTCACTCCCCGCCAAAAAAAGTATGCATGGAAAGCAGAACAGCTTGCTAGCCTGGCTACATCCACACAACAAGTCTTTCTTTTTATACCAGTCTGTCTGGAAAGTCCTCAAAATTTTTTGTCCCTTCCTTTGGATTAAATCCTTTAGTTCAGGGGTTGGTTTCCCAGTTAAAATTAAAATTTTTTTCCCCTCAAAAGTCAAGGTTGAAAATTTTCTCAGATGAGAAATCTCCATCTTTGCTAGCCAAAATCACTGCACAGCGGTGACAACAGCATCGCAAGACCTTGGGGGGGTTCGAGACATGTCGGGATTCCCGCCGAGATTCCCGACATGTCCCGACTCGGACTGTGGAGGCAGAGAAGCATTGTGCCTCAATGATGCCCATTGAAGACAGCGTGAGAACAGACTACGCATGTGCGAACCTCCTAAACTGTTTGCGTTCATTTCACACAGGGCAGAGAGGCAGAGGTTGAGTCTGCCTCAGCCTCCTGTATTCACATACGCCAGCTTTGAAAACAAGCTCTCCTGAGTAGTGGCATTCCTTATACCATTAAAACAACACATTTCACGTTTTAATTTTTTAGTTTTACAACAATAAATCAACAATCAAAACAAAATTATAAAAATATTTTTAAAAAATTAATTATTTTTATTTCTTTTTCTTTTTTCTCATTAGCCTAGGTGAGGCACTGCCTACCCTGCCTCACCTGACTGCACACCACTGCTGGTCTGGGCCTCTTCATCAAAACACAACGCAGACAAAGCTAGAGACCGGTTACAGCAGCACTGCCAATTAACATACAAACACACAAGAAACTGAATACAATATATACATTTAATATAAATAGCCTACACAGAGTATAAGATTTAACTGCCCACAAAATAAAAACTGTAAACAAGAGGTGGAGGCGACAGGAGGATCGCTTGATGTTGCTGAAGTGGAGATAACTCAACAGCACATTTACATTTACATTTAGTCATTTAGCAGATGCTTTTATCCAAAGCGACTTACAGAGAAGGGAACAATCAAGGTATAGTGTGATAAGAAGCGTTAGTGTAGCAGTAAGTGCTGTGACAATTCTTAAAGGGGTAGCTTTCTCATGTCCAGTTGTAGGTAGTGCTAGGAGAGAAGGTATTCTCTGAAGAGCTGGAGGTCTTCAGGAGGTTTTTAAAGGTAGAGATCTGATCTGAGAGATCTGATCCCTGATCTAGTAAGAACTGGTAGTGCGTTCCACCAACGGGGAACAACAGACAAGAAAAGTTTGGATTGCCTTGAGCGAACAGGTGGCAGAGCCAGGCGTCGCTCATTGGAGGAGCGCAGCGGTTGTGAGGTAACGCCTGTACAAGGGCGTTCAAGTAGGTAGGTGCAGTACCATATGAAGAGAGAAGAGGACTGTCTGAAACCATTGGGTGTTACAGTCTAATCATAAAAAAAACATACCAAGAATAAAATGAAACGAAATAATAAAAATGAAAAACCTAAGAGAGGCATGATTTCCCCTATTCTGTACATGTATCATATACAATGCAATTATTTCTGATATGCAAATTAGATTCAATCTTATTATCATTACAGTGAACTGCTGATTAGCAGAATGCAAAGAAGCATTAAACTGCAGTATAATATAACATATAACAAGGTGGGAGTAGTTACCTACATTATTATTTTCCATAACAGCTGTCAGGCCCCTCCATCACATAAACTGACGTTAAAACAAGCTAACGCTATTTATTGATGATCAAACCGTGTTAGACTGAAAGTTACTATCGTTCAGCAACAGACAAATAAATACCTGACATCATCTTTACTGTACCTCTGTCTTTGTCTCGTTTTTCCTCCTCCTCTTTTCTTTTCTTCCTTCCCCAGCACCAGAGAGTTTTTTATCGTTTTCACATTATTATTGTCAATAACGAGGTGACGTCAGAAAACTGAGAGCAGGTACAGTCTAATTAGTCAGAGGAGGGGGGGCATATTATTATTATTATTATTATTTAATAGGCTTTGCTGTTCAGTTAAATTAACGAGGGCTTATTTTTTCATATCAAGAAATAATAGTACCAACTAGTTTTACTATAAGAAAAGTGAAAGTTACTCTTTTTTTTTTTTTTTTTTTCCCCCATTTGTGGCGCCCCCTGGATGGACGGCGCCCTTAGCATTTTCCTATATTGCCTATGCCAGGGCGGCTCAAACATGGAGCTATTTATTGTTTATTTACTTAGTTTAGTTGTTTGTCTATCTACCTATCTAAAGTCCCAAAATGTGATATTTTTATGTTGTGCACACAAGTTATTTACAAGTTATTTACAAGATAGCACCGTGTGGGACTTCAGGGCTCTGTATCAATAAAGAGTGTCTTCACCTAAATTAAAAACATAATCTGTTTTGTCACAAGTGAGTCAAGTTTTGGTTTCATTGGGTTTAAGGAGATGTCTGCCTCCATCCTAATATAATGGAGGTGAATGGAGATTTGTTGATGCAGCTGAAAACAAAAAAACATTGCAGGTGTCAGGGCCTGGTGAACATGCAACAGAGGTTAGAGGTTTTTGTGAGCGGACACGATGCGCCATCGGCCGGCTTCACAGCCCGGCAGGTGGCGGTGTTGGACTTGCCTGGTCGTGAAAGAAGAGGAACCAGCAGAGGCAGCTGATGCTGGGCGGAGCAGCACAGCTCGGAGGAGGAAGTGGAACCACAACAAGAGAGAACTCCATAACTCCGTTAGAAATATTAACGTGAGAATAACAGAAATGTACGACAACCTCCTCCTGTGCCACAGCGGTTAAGTACCCGAGGGTAAGCCTGTTAGCTGGGGTTGTACAGGGAGCGAGCTCCGCGAGCTGTGAGGTGGTGTTAGCCTCTAACCATCCACTGTTAGCTTAGCTAATGCTACTACATTTCTGAGCTGGAAGGTTAAAGTTAATTTGTAGCTGGTTATTGTTTTATGTGGCACTGTATATATGTCGCAGTGAATGCTGCTCACTGCTGCTTCTTACCGCCAAAACAAGAACTACGCTAACGTTAGCTAACCGCTAGCTCACCGTGCAGCTAACGTTAGTTGATGCTGCTGTACCGTGAAACCGGTGAAGGCTTTTAACGATGTCTGACAGCTGAAGAGCTCGAAGCAACGAGAAGACAGGCTGTCTCACAGCTGTCCTGAGCCCGGTCACATTCAGAGCAGGGAGTGTCATGTGGTTGTTGTGTCAGACATCCTCATCATCATTATGATCCACATACTGAAGTTTCACTCTTTCACTGTCAGGCTGCTGGCTGCTGTGTATTTTGTGGCTCCATGGTTCATTAACTGGTAGTCAGCTGACATAATGTAAACTACTGAAATCTGGAATCTTATTATTTACTATTGATGTGACTGTACCTGTAAGTGTTGGACCAAATGGGCCTTTGACCACTGACTGGTATGGACTGCTGTTCCATTGTCTCCATAGAGAGAACTTGTTGTGACCTTTGTAGACCTGTAGTTGCAATGTAATAGGAAACACTGAAATTCTGACTGAATATTGATATTAAATCTTCTTCAGTCAAACACCTCACCAGTCCAGTTTATAATGGAACAAAATTAGTCAAGAAGTGTACATAAAGAGTTTTGTAACATTTACCAGTGTGAGTGATGTGCAGAAGACAAAGACAGACTCTTCTCTTTCAGCTCACAAGTGTTTGGAGGTCTCTGGATAACAGTGGTACTTCATACTGCTGAGCACTATGGAGGAGACAAGTCGGGAAGCAGTTGCCACGGCAGTGCAACGTGTGGCGGGGATGCTGCAGCGATCGGACCAGCTGGACAAAGTAGAGCAGTACAGAAGAAGGGAGGCCCGCAAAAAGGCCTCTGTGGAAGCGAGGCTGAAGGTAATGTGTTAACAGTACAGTGTAGTTAAGTTTAAGTATACAACTCATCTCTTTACACATGTGTTCACTCACCGCTCTCTTCAGCAAACAACTGTTGTGTCCGTAAAGTTATTTTCTCCCCCTCTCTTGCACCATGCATAGGCAGTCAGTAGGTGTGGGGCTTGTTTGACCTTCTCTCTCACTTCTCTGGATTAGGGTGTTCCCATTGCTTAGCCTTAAAATGGTAAATAGTTGTTTGAGGCTCTAAACCGATCAAACCGTTACATATAAACGAGAAACAGTTACTCAACTGATTAAGTCTTCTGATTCAATCTTGATTTAAATTTTTTATTCAGATATAACAATAATAATAGAGAACACCAACATCAGTCTATGAAGTTATTAAACTATATTCATGATGTAGAATTTAAAAAAATCTCTCTGCAGCTGGTTGAAAGCAGACTTTTGTCTGCCAGTGTCATCTCACCTCAGTTCCAGTTGTGGTCCTGTTTCACTTGTGTTCCATTTCCAGTCTGTCAAATGTTACAATAAATGTTGCACAATTTGGGGTGTGTTTTACACGGATGTGTAAATGCTGAAATAATATGTTAATGTTAGGGCTTCTGCATAGGACCAGACTTATGATCTGATTTGTGACAACTGGAATATGTTTGTCCACTTCTTGAATCTTGATGTCACAGTGTAATTGTCCACCCACCTGATAGAAATCACTGGATTCCAAATAGCATACTTTCCGTCCATTTGTAATCATACTCTTATTGTTTGGATAAAGACTCCTATTATTTGTACTTAATTACAGCTAAGTAATACTGCTTCAATGTATTTACCAGCAAGCATGCAGTATGCTGTTCTATGTGGTAATGTGACACATAACTCTAAGAAAGCAAGCATTCATCATATACCAATCAACACAAGACATAGACAGACTTTATTGTCATCCAACTGTACATTTGAGCGAAATTTCGTTGCAAAGGCTCAGAATAAAATAAGAGACACAGTAATAACAGTATAAATATAAAAGTATATGAAATATAAAATAGAATAAAATATAAAAGAAACAGAATAAAATTGTGACTTGTAAATAGACACTATGAATAGTGCAAATAGAGTTAACAGTGCAATAGAGTTCACAGTATCAATGTAAAGTGACTAGTGTAATACGGGAGGGGGGTTATTGGGAGTTTAATAGTCTTATGGCGTGGGGGATGAAGCTGCTGTAGAATCTGGCTGTTCTGCTTTTGATGCTGCTGAACCTCTTACCAGAGGGCAGCAGGGAGAACAGTCCATGGTGGGGGTGGGAGGGGTCTTTGGTGATTTCTCTCCGCTGTCCTCACCACTCTCTCTACACATTTCCAGTCTGAGGCGTTGCAGGCCCCAGACCAGACAGAGATGCAGCTGGTCAATATGCTCTCTATTGTCCCTCTGTAGAAGGTGGTGAGGATGGGAGGGGGGAGGTTTGCAGAGGTGTGAGGGGACCAGGTCAAAGTCTCTGTGATCTGCACCCCCAGGAATTTGGTGCTGCTGACCAGCTCCACTGCGGCGTCGTTGATGAGGAGGGGGGTGTGACATGGCTGATTTTTCCTGACGTCAGCGACGATCTCTTTTGTTTTGTTGACATTCAGGATTAGATTGTTCATGTCACACCAGTCCACCAGATGTTTCACCTCCTCTCTGTAGGCCAGTTTGTTGTTATCCCTGTTGAGGCCCACCACTGTCGTGTCGTCCGCATACTTAATGATGTGGTTCGTACTGAACCTGGCACGGCAGTCGTAGGTCATCAGGGTGAAGAGCAGTGGGCTCAGGACGCAGCCCTGGGGGGAGCTGGTGCTGAGGGCCAGTTTGCTCACTAGGTGCTGGGGGATGATTGTGTTGAATGCTGAGCTGAAGTCCAGAAACAGCATTCGCACGTGGTTGTTGTTCTTCTTCAGGTGTTCCAAGCTCAGGTGGAGTGTAGAGGAGACGGCGTCCTCAGTGGAATGGTTGGAGCGGTAAGCAAACTGAAGCGGATCAAAAGAGGGGGGGAGTTTGGAGATGATGTGGTCCTTCACCAGCTTGAAGCACTTCATCATGATGGGAGTGAGTGCGACGGGGCGGTAATCATTGAGGGATGAGATTGTGGGTTTTTTGGGCACTGGTATGATGATGGCAGTCTTGAAACAGGATGGGACAACAGCATGGGTCAGCAAGGTGTTGAATAGGTCCGTGAGGATGTGAGACAGCTGGTCAGCACAGTCTTTGAGCACCCGTCCCGGTATGTTATCGGGGCCCGCTGCTTTACGCGCGTTGACCTTTCTCAGCGTCCTCCGGACATCAGCTGTCTCAAGTCTAAGTGCCTGTTCATCTGGGTGAGGTGTGGATTTCCTCGCAGGACTGTTGTTGAGTGCTTCAAACCGACCAAAGTACTCATTGAGTTCGTTGAGGAAGTCTGTGTTGTTCTCACAGGGTAAAGGAGCAGCCTTGTAGTCTGTGATGGTCTGGATGCCTTGTCACATGCGTCTGGTGTTTGTCGGGTCGTGGAAGAATCCCTGGATTTTCTGACCATAGGCCCGCTTTGCTGTTCTTAAGGCACGGTTCAGGTTGGCTCTGGCTGATCTGAGCGCCTCTCTGTCCCCAGACTTGAACGCTGCATTTCGTACTCTCAGCATTGCATGTACCTCATTTGTCATCCAGGGTTTCTGATTTGCCCGTGTGGTGACGATTGTTATTAATAATACTAATAATACCATGTGTTATTAATAATACTAACTTCAGTAATAAACTATAACGTCTGTCTCCTGATGTCCTGCAGGCAGCCATCCAGTCCCAGCTAGATGGCGTTCGCACTGGACTGACCCAGCTGCACAGTGCCCTGCTGGACGTCAAAGACATCCAGAGCTCACTGGCTGATGTGAGTAAAGACTGGAGGCAGAGCATCAACACCATAGAGAACCTGAAAGACGTCAAGGATGCTGTCGTTCAACACAGTCAGCTGGCCTCCGCTGTGGAAAATCTTAAAAACATTTTCTCTGGTAAGCTTAGTTCATCCCCACGTGTCCCCTCACAGACATCATCCAGTCACTAAGGAAACATCCCAGTTTGATTCGGACTCGTCTGATGTAAAGGAAAAGTTTTTGACTTTTTCTGCTGCTTCTAATGCTCTTGGTCCTCTGTGTGTCTTTGTCACCTTGCTGTGTGTACAGTACCAGAGATTGTTGCAGATACGCAGCAGCTGATAGAGCAGGCAGAGCTGCTGCAGGCCCACAGGAAGCTGATGGAGCTGGAGTGTTCACGCGATGACCTCATGTATGAGCAGTACCGTATGGACAGCAAGAACACGAGTGACATGAACCTCATCTCCATCTACTTTGAAGATGTAAGTTTAAGTGATACAGTATTAAAGTGTTGTATCATAACATCAACATCTGTAGGGAGGCGCCAAAGTGACGCATACTGTCCAAGAGAGAACACTGATCTGATCTGCTGTTCATTTATTTAATTCAAAATATCTATCTAATATTCTGTCTGTGAAAATATCTATTAGATTAGATTAGATATACTTTATTTATCCCACAATGGGGAAATTTACTTGCTACAGCAACAAAAGTGTAATATACACCACAGAGTTAAAGTAGAAAGGGCAAAAACAACAAAAACAGAAGGATCTTATAATCTACACAATAAACAAAAAAAACAACACACAACAGACAACGTGCAAAACAAGTACTGAAGGTAAAAGTGGCATGATATAAAAAAATATATATTGCAATGTAAAGTGACAAGATAATGAGACCATGATATTTAATATTGTAAGGTAAAGTGACCATGATATAAATAATATTGCAAGGTAAAGTGACCATGATATTTAATATTGCAAGATAAAGTGACCATGATATTTAATATTGCAAGGTAAAGTGACCATGATATAAATAATATTGTACATTGTAAGTAATCAGAATGGAAATATACATACAGATAAAAATAAAATAAATATAAGCCATGGTGAGTAGTAGGTAATTGAAACAGGAACAGTAACTACAACATGATCAGGTGGTGCAGGTGTTGTAAAGTCTGACAGCAGTTGGGATGAAGGACCTACGGAACCTCTCCTTCTTATACTGTGGGTGTAGCAGTCTGCTGCTGAAGGAGCTGCTCAGGGACCCCACAGTGTCATGTAGGTGGTGAGAGGTGTTGTCCATGATGGATGTCAGCTTAGCTAACATCCTTCTCTCCCCCACTTCCTCTATGGAGTCCAGAGGATAGTCCAGGACAGAGCTCGCTCTCCTGATCAGTCTATTGAGCCTGCTCCTGTCCCTGTCCGTGCTGCCCCCTCTCCAGCAGACCACAGCATAAAAGATGGCTGAAGCCACCACAGAGTCATAGAAAGTCCTCAGGAGAGCCCTGCACACTCCGAAGGACCTCAGCCTCCTCAGCAGGTGGAGGCGACTCTGGCCCTTCTTGTAAAGCTATTAAACATGTCAACATCTTTTCATTAAACATACTGTATTTTTAATGCTGCTTTCAGCTGAAACACACACAATACACATCTCATTCACACACACTTTCATACAGTGATGTCATTGGCTGCCATGCAAGGTGCCAACTGCTCATCAGTTTTTCAGAGTTAACCATTCATACACATTCACACACCGATGGCACAGCTCCTCGACGTGTTCAATACAAATTTTTCACAACGTAGTGTCGTCTATACATCAACAGCGGAAAGAACCAGGTCTTTGTTTAGTACATAACGTCTAAATCCCAGCGGGTACAGCTGTGATGTGTTTCAACTTGATGTTTTGAGTTGTTATGTAACCACGTAAGTCAGCATTTTATCAACGTTGGTTTTCAGTCTCTTTATTTCCCTTGCAGGTTCAGGGGTTGTCAGACGAGCTGGCCAAACAGCTATGGATGGTACTGCAGAGGTCCATGGTAACGGTGCGTCGAGACCCTACCATGCTGGTGTCAGTGGTTCGTATCATTGAGCGGGAGGAGAAGATTGATCGGCGTATGGTTGACCGTAAGAAGCAGACCGGATTCATCCCACCTGGGCGCCCCAAACGATGGAAGGACAAGATGTTCGAGGTAAGACCAGCACAAGCAAAAAGCCACATTGGGCTACTAAATCTTGTAACTCACTTGCCTGATTGGACAAGTGGTAAACATCAGTATTTTCAAGGGTTGATGATGGTAGTGGCAGTGGTTATTGTTCTTTCTACTCCTCTGTGACGCTTCGTCTTCATCTGACTTATGATTTGCTGTGGAATAGACATGGTGTTGACGTTTATCTGTTTTTTCTTGTAGGTGTTGGAGGCCACAGTCAGCACGCGCATTGAAGGCACCCAGTCAGTGACGAGAGAAGCTGATAAAATGTGGCTCGTTCGTCTTCTAGAAATAACCAGGAAATATGTTCTGGATGACCTCATTGTTGTGCAGAACCTCATGGTGCAATGCTTCCCACCACACTATAACACTTTCAACAGGTAAGAGAGTTCAAAAGAATCAGTGTGTTTTCCTGTCTGCACAGAACAGGTCCCAAACACAAGAGTATACAAGACATATAACAACATAGAACACAACATTATCTTAATAGAAAGCCTTTTTGCTCACCTAAAGTAACTGTCCTTCCACTTCCAA